>BOPP01000008.1:9158810-9181644 GCA_017312745.1 Gryllus bimaculatus
GGGGCAGAGCGCCCGCGCCGCCTCTGCATGCGAATGAGGCCTCACAGGCACCGCCGCCGAGGCGGATGGGCTCTCTGCCTCAGCCCTCCATCCCGGGTTCTGGGCCACCCGTTCGCCATTCTCACCGCGAGAGGTGGATCAGGGCATCAGCTTATTTCGCTACGTCTGACGGGGAGGCCCTACGTTGGAGTCTGAGACGGAGGCAGAACTTTCGACACTAACTTGTCAGCTAAGTCGAATTCAGTCTTGTCTGGAGGAGACTTCTGGCGTCCGACTGCTCTGATAGGTAGTTTTCTGTGCTTTCTCCGAACAACACCAGGCGAAAGCTGGAGCAGTACCCTAACAAACGGGCCACGGATCATGCGCGATCTTTCCTTCCTCTTGTTCTATCCTCGACCGGTCGGAAGCATAGATATTATATCGGTTGGGGCGGTGCCCCGCTGGTGGGAGATACCTGGTAGAAGAAAAACCCTCGTCGATGGGAGGTCGGCGTCGAATCTCTCTATCCAGCAGGGAAAGATCGCCGCCGCCTTCCGCGGAAATACATGCACTACACTTACGAGACTAATTTCCTTAGCAATCGACGTGCTTGGAATCACTAGCAATGAATCAATTCACTCTTCTCATTTCCTCATATTGAGCGCGTTACATCTTCAACCACTCTGCAACAAAGTTTTCAGCTATTTGATGGTCCAAACTTCATTGCGATGTGCATGGGAAGATCTGACATATATTTCGACGAAGGGGATGGGGTAGTTGGAAACGCTCTTCGATAAATATTTGTGAAGGTATAAAAAATACCGCGTAGTAAATAATAGTATAATACTCTTAGATCTATCACTCGTCTGAGTGAACGGCGAACTAAACGACCTTGAAGGTGCGTCTTGTCTCTCATGAATTACGGGAACCTTCCGTCTCTTGAGTATGTGACGGTGTTCGCATTGACTCTTGGTTCTACGTAAGGGCCGTGCAACGGTCGCAACACGCGATTGACACCCTATGCCTGTGAAGCAATCGTGCCTGACAAGCATCAACTGCCACCGACACCGATCTCGCGGGGACACCACGTTCAATGACTGATGGTAGGTCCCTCGGAAGCAGCCGACGGGTATGAGGGATAGAGTGGTCAATAAAAATTCTCGTGTTTGAGCAGTGAAATTTTTCATTGCGGTTCAAATACAAAGTAAAATATGATCCTTATTTAATCATTCAGAAAAAAATAATTAGTGAGAAACAAATGCGTAAGAACTAGTCTCGCCACGTAAAATAAGGCAACAATACAATTCAATTCAACTATTCTAAAAGAACATTATTTGCAAAACTTTGTGTGTAAATTAACACGCATGGTCCTATTGACGCTTAAATAGATGTGAAATAAAAGTTAATATAATCATATAACTATTCACAAGAAAGTAGTTCCTTTCCTGTTAGCCATTGGACCTCAACTGTCTTACACCCACCTGACGAGGTCTAATGCCAACCTCAAGAATTAAAAGAAACTCAATGAACCCGTTGCTAATAAGATTTGGTATGCTAAACTACAAACGATATCGCTAGTTTATCACATTATTTTGTTTCGTGGTCTCTGAATGTTGAATGTTGGATAACACATGGTTCTTGAGCTGCAGTGGCGCAAGGAAAAATTGGAATTTTTAGTTTGGGCAGATTTTATACAAATTCGTAAAAATTGCCATTAAAATAACTCGTAGGAATCCTTTAGACGTACTTTAAAGAATAATAGCTATGTTCATCATGATTAATAATGACTTTCGGAAAACTGCAATTATCGATTAGAATTTTTCGCTTCTCTCCTTTTGTAAAGCATGGTTTACTTACCATTTTCCGAAAACGTTTCAGCCGTATGCTAACAGATATTTGAATGACGGCAAAGGTTTTCTCCCTTCATTTATTGTGTAAAGAGACCTTGAACGTTGTTTCGCTTGTAATCCATTCATAGGTTTCCCAGGCTATTATCATTTGTTTTACATGTCCAGTCTTCCTCAATCGATACGTCTCCCCATAAGCACTCTCTACGGTATTATTTAACCATGAAGACAATACCTTGGTAACCCTACCAAAACTCAAAATTTCTGAGTGGTATTTGGGACCCATTGGTCAAGGTGTTTTAAACAAGATACCCTTTGGCAAACACTAACAAACGTATTCTTTGGCTTACGCCTACGTCATCTTTTGCTATACCGTTTCGACTTCAATTCGTCTTATCAGCTTGGGAAGTGTTGAGATCAGCAACATGGATGACCGCATACCCAAGGACAGTAGTGGGGAGATTCTGGAAACTTTTAGGATCAAACTTTGTACTCCACGAAGCAAACGCCTTTTGCCTTTTGGCTCACGCCTTTTGGCTTTTGGCTGCAACATGAAGACAGGAGATGTCGAACTAGGTTTTCGAAAGCTTTCGTAACGGACGAGCCAAGTATGAGTAAAGACAGCGCAGGAGAAGAAAGGACAAAGTGGAGCGGAGAATCTCGTTATTTTGACGTCAATTTTTTATCAACATTAACAATTACTGTCAAGTTTGTTTTTTTCACGTTTTTTGTTTATTGTACTTCTCTTGCATTGTGTAAATATCATAATAATATTACATATTTTAAAGCCTAATGCTTTACTTCCTCGAGTGCTCAATTGCCTCATGCAAGTCTGAGAAAATGACAATTTTGGATGTACTCAAATGATTCATATTGAGCAATTACCTCATTTACGCGAATATAATGTCCCATCGACTCTAATGCGCACTCGATATGTGAAACTTAACGTTATAGAAGAAGCTTTTGTATCGAATGTAAAGTGTATAAATGACAGAATAATAGGTACGGTATTTTACTTAAATTTATGTAATATAACAGTGGATCATAAGACGACCTTCTTTATTTGCCCACAATATCGTAAATATAAACCCACAATAGTAGGTCAATGGCAAATGAAATTGCAATGGCAAGTTGAATTTGTAAACTCCAGCAATCCATGGTGCAGTGATAAATAAAAAAAATGAATGAAGTTCTTCGGAATGGATTTGTACTCAAATCTAATACGCTATCGACTCTAATGCGCGCCACGATTTTGAGTACTATATTGAATAAAAAAAGGTGCGCATTAGATTCTCGTAAGTACGATGCGTTGCCTCCGTCTCCCTTCGCTATCTCGCAATCAAGATTCTCCAAAGGCGCGCACTGGCGGGCGTCACGCTATCCAATTATGTTGGGGTCTCTTACGTCTCAGTAAAAGCATTTCAATGTCGTATAGAGCATCGCAAAATATAACTTGTCTATCTGATGAAAGCTAGATTTTGAGGGCTCATAAACAAAAATAATGATATGATTGGGATCTTTCCATGTAAGCGTGACACTTATTATGAACTGTGGTTGTTGATTCGATTTCGGCCTGTTGTATGTGAAGGAGAACAACCAGCGATAAAGGAAATAGGCGGCGAAAATGGAAGTCAGTTAACATGTGGCGCGTTTTGCTCACCGTACAGTGAACACTCCGCAGAGTCGTTAACAATCATCGACTTCTTGTCGCCTCTATGATAGGGCAATAAAGAAGTTCAGTCATATTCTTTCTCTGCTCGCAAAATAGATCGTCACTCTTCGGGAGATCTAGATCGCAGCATGGACAGAGAAGTTGAATCGTTTCTAGAAATAAACGGCCCATCTTGTACATTAAGGGGGAACATTTGGTTCGTTTTCGCATAAACTTCATGGAAAAGAACCGACCGCCATTCTGGTGCCGGTGATACACAAATTTGAGCCAATAAATGGGGGAGTTGTGTCAGTATGGCAAGTACTGAGAGACCCTAATCCGACACAGACTGTTCATATTCTTTGATAAACAATTATACAATGGATTTCAGAAAAAAAAAATGCTTGGTGTACGAAATTCAAAATTGCGTCAAAGATATTTTTTTCAGGGAAAATCGTACTGTTTCCTACATCGGTACAGAGCATATGTCCTGCGTAAGTTTATTTAAAACTATGCATTTTAAAGCACGATTCAAGTAGTGCCTAATCTTGCGATTTTCTTACCATATGACACCAGATCTGGTTGCCTATCATTCCTGTATCTTCTTTTTGCTGAATCACGGTATTGAGGCTTCTCTCAGATACAAGATATTGGATTGCAGAAACCGCATTTATTATGATCTATTTTGAAAAGCCGTCCATCCCACCCCAAATGAAGAGGTATTCGGATGGAGACACCGCCGCCTCTAGTCTTCCTTCGCTCCTTCCGTCTTGCGCAACTCCTCTGTCTCATGACCATTCCGGTCACTACTCCCTTCAGCTCCGCCCGCTCCACCCTAACCACTCCGCCCGTCCTGTCCCGCCACCCGTCACCAACTTCCATCCTGTCTTCCTTCCTCTTTCCTGTTCTTTTCCAGCTGATCACTCGCCTTCCTACTCATCCTCACCGTCCCGTCCGCCACCGTCCCGCCACGCGCCGCCCTGTCCCTTTCAATCCCCGCCTACGCCTCTCCCCTTTTCTAATCCTTCCCTTCCTTGTCGAGACTCAACCCTCTCATTCCCATTTCTCTCCCCCGCCGCGCCCAACGCTCCGGACCGCCGCCCTTCGCTGACCGACAAGCTGCGGGCATTTCCCTTTGGACCTATCCACCGCGGTGCCGTCCGTTGCACGCGCGTTAGGACGCCCGGCCGGGAATGAGAATGAAGGGATGAGGCGAGGATACGGCTGGCACCGAGGGACTGGAGGCTTGGGCGAGTGTGGAAGCGGAGGCAAGGCCGTGGGGGCAGGTAGAGGCTGAGCAGGAAGAGGAAGATGCTGGGGATGAAGGCGGAAGCAGTCCTAGCAGATGCAGGGGATAAGGCAGCTAGGTCTGCAATGGTGGCTGGGATGGGGTGGTATGGCAGCGGGCGGCGGGAGAAGGCTGGGGAGAGATGTGTATGAACGGATGGAGTAGTAACGCTACAGGTAATGAGGCGGCAAAACGAAGGTAGGGAGGCGACACAACTATGTGCTTCCCATACTAAATGATTTACAAGCTCGATGATAATTTTGTTGCGATTAGGACTGAACTCTGATATCGTTGCTATCCAAGTCTTGCATGGATGGGCAAAGCCAAAAGGTGGTGGACGTTTTTGTCTTTCCATGTTATCTTGAATGGCAGTGTCACATAAACAGTTCATTTCTTCACACGTCCAAATTTTTCTGTGTTATCCCATTCTGTCTGAGAACTTAAGCTAACCAATAACTTTAGAAACTCAACTTAAGCTTCGTGATGTCCGAAGCCCAAATTACTTTATATAGTTTGTATAAAAATGGCAAGTAAAATCTAATTTAATAAACGAAATGTACTGAATCTAATAGAAAACAGAAACATATTAACACAAAATTAAAATATTATAAAACGTTACCAAATAATTATTGCCAATCAAGTAATCTCCATAAACAAACATATTTGGAATCAAATTAATCTCCTTGAACATAATATTTTGAATTCATGTTGTATGTCTAAAATCAATCTTAACAAAACCGAGATAAGGATTATAATACGAGTCATTACAACTTCAGTGTTTTAATAATCCATGGCACACTATTAACAACAATGATCAGTTTTTGGAGTGTTCGTACGAAATATTAGAATACAATAGTGTGCCCTCCTGGTAAGTAATATTAATTTCTGTCTGACGTCTGTGGCAGGATTATTAGTCAAATTTAAAAGAAAACTAGCTGAACTGTTGCGATAACATCGCATAAAAGAAAAACCAGTAGAAAGTTACAATAGAAAAGTACTACATACGCACTATGCAGAAAATCAAAAACTCTAAAAATATTGTTTGATGTTGTGATGTATGTATTCTCCAATACATTTTTGGCTATCCGGGATAAGCCGCGTCTCGGTCAATTGTGCTGACGTTTCGGACATCTTGCTGTTGCCTTCTTCAGAGCTACACTGCTGTGAAGCCCATAGCACGATGGCCGAAAAGTCAGCACAATTGACCGAGACGCGGCTCATCCCGGATAACCAAGAATGTATTGACTCTAGTCGCGGAAGCCTACGAACGCACGTATTCTCCAAGACAAATGAAAAGAGGTAAGTTAACAAATTCTGGAACAAAGCAATTACTACTCGCCTTGAACACAGAGTTAAATATGTTTCTGAAAATATAAAGAAATGTTTTATATTTACCATAATCTGTACACGTGTGTTGTAAAATTTAGTAGCAAATCCAGCCATTCACCCAAAATTAAAAACGTAATACGTCACGTAAAATAGTCACTAGAACTTTTGTAAAGGGACACATGTGTCAAATGATTGCTGGACATAGCGTTTACATACACTCATTTATCTTTGAATTTAAAAACAGCCAATCTTCGTACTTGAGAAGCTCGCTAGCCTCGCTTCGGTAACTATATCCTCGTAATAAGAATATATTATACGTTTTCTCGAGATAGACGATGAAACGTCGACTGCACTCAACAAATCTATTGATACTCGTAAATTTAAACCTCGTAATTAGTATACGACGGTAGATATGCGTTCATTGTATTAATTTTAAGATGCCATTAAAGTGTTACGAGTGATTCAATAAAATCGGTGAAAGTGAGCTTGTGATAACACACCTAGATGATGTGTTAAGATATTGTCAAAGATGAAACGTTTTGCCCACCGAAGAGTCCTAACATTATCATTAACGTTTCAGAGACGTAATTGTGACATTTTACTGACAGTTTATACACTATTTTAATCACATTTTCCGTAAACAAAATTAATTCACCTATCTTAATGAAAAATGACATTTAATTTGGCTAATTATGATTAATTAACAATTTAATAAGAGACAATAGATCAAAGTTCAAATTACACAGTGATCAGAGGTAATTTTCACCTAACTACTCTAATTCACTTTCGCATTCTGGGATCGTCTTGCCCCTACTGCATTGCCAGTGTTCTGCTGTTCTGTTGGTTCTCATATACTTGCAATTATGTAGAATAACACGTCATCACTCAGAATGAGCGACGTGTGAAATGGGAGGATCTTGTCATGAACTGCGTTAGTAGATACCTCAGAAAGTATGATGACTGCGGAGAAAGCCGAACGAATTCCTCTATCGTATTTGGCCCGCAGCGTAAAACGCGAAACGCTGTAGTAATCGGGGGGTGAGAGGGGGAGGGAAGAGGCGGAGGGCGGGAGCGGGGGTGGGATCGAGGGCAGAAGAGGCAGTGCAAGTGACGTCAGCTGCGGCGGACGCGACATCGTAAATTCCTGGCTGCCGCCCTGCCCGCCCAGCCGCGCCTCGCCGCGCCGCAGCGAATACTCGGAGAGGGGAGGCACTGCGGAGGCAGTCTCCATGGCGACGCCGCGGCCTCATCCCAGGCCCTCGCCCTCGCCCTCGCGCCCTTGACCCATTGCGCGGGGTCGCCGCTCGCCGCGCCACTGGCGGCCCCGTTCCCCGTTCGATCCCCGGTCGCTGCGGAGCGCCGACGTTCATCGTCATTTATTTCCATTTCCATTCCGTTTGGGGCGAATGCCGCACGCGCCGATGGGCACTCGTCGAGTTTTTATTCACTGGGCGACACTCAAAGCAACGCAATTTAATGAACTGCGCAGTTTATTGTTTGAAAATATTTGTGGGCTAAGTGGAAATAAATCTGACCAGGAGATCCACGCGTTGTACATTAACGAATTAATCTAGCTTGTATGATTCGAAAGTATGTAGTCAGTTGATTAAAATAGGTGACATCAGGAGATAATAACATTTTGTCCCCAAACACGTTAGCAGATTAGCAGCTGTATACAATGTAATTGTTTTAATACTACACATTAAAAGAATAGTTTTTAAAACAAACTCTTCGACGTACAGTTTTGCCCACTCTAATCAATCACCTGACCTAGTTGCGAAAAGCGATGCGTTACTGATTGATATTATTTTACCTTTATTATTGTTACTTTATTCCTCCCTAACGCTCATATATTTTTACCTTTACAAATACAATTGTTCAATAATATAAACATTGTACTCATGCATTATGTCTTATGCACTACATATTACCTATTTAAT
Organism: Gryllus bimaculatus; assembly: GCA_017312745.1. Lineage (NCBI taxonomy): Eukaryota > Metazoa > Arthropoda > Insecta > Orthoptera > Gryllidae > Gryllus > Gryllus bimaculatus. Next base: position 9,166,845 of record BOPP01000008.1, read on the forward strand.
CATATAATATATTATTATATAACAATTGTTTGAAGTTCTTTGCAGAAAAATACGTGTCTCTTATAAAATAAAAATATGCAGCAATTTCTAAATATCTTCTTTCGGCTTCGTGATATCATTTATCGTGTATCATTACTATTTCATAATAAAAGTCAACGTTCATTCGTGTGTAAAATTTGTAAATTAAATACGAAAAATGAAAATATGATGAATAAATACTTTCGTAGTCACGTTTCCCAATGTCTTCATCCCTGTCTTATTAAAGGCTACAGTCATAATCACATCATTTTGCGCTTACAATTCGACTGAGTGCGACCTTTGAATCTAAGATAGTTCGACCGCCCGTGTTACAGAAGAACAATCAGTCAAAATAGATTTGCTCGTATAGACCCGGAAAATGAAACTTTCGCTGAAATAATTTCTTCCGTATTGTTGAAAAGTGATGTACTAAAAAAATATCAAGATTCACTTAGTTGTTGTCCTTTAAACATGAGAAATATTTACGTTGAGAGCATGCCGGTTTGTTTTCTACCACAAGAACAAGGGCTGCTGAGAAACGCAGATTTTAATGCATCATTTACAAATAACCACAAAGTTCTTTCAAGTGTTAATGGATGAAGGATATCAATAAATCGAGATTGTGAAATAAACTAGTGTTTTATTTTTACATCTCCTATTACTGTTTATGTGAGAGGTAACGCTTGGGGTTCGTTTTACTATATGACTGGCGGAGGGTTATAAAAAGAAATAATACGTTAAAGCAAATTTATCTCACACTCTTACTTGTCTCTATCTTACGTATGGAACATGTTGGGGCAATGTCCAAACACAACGTGCTCAACTTGTTTTGCTGCCTCGACTAGAATCAAGCATGAAAACGTTTCCCCGAAAACAATAAGTAATTTTAAAATGTCATTTTTTACTTATCACTAGTAAGGCAAAGAATAATTTACATTATCATAGGTAATACCACGAAGGCTTTCGAAATTGTCGATAAATTCCCGACTTGCGAAGCGACGGAGGGAATTTATATGAGAATTTCCAAAGCACGAGTGGTATTTAATAGCACAACTCCACGACTAAAATTATGTCCAACAGAGTTTCAAAATGCACCCAATATTAAAAATAACTAAAAGCGAAGTTAAAATTAGAGGTTATGTTGTTGTACATACGCTGTTTATTGGTCATTGACATATCGATCGATGTATAACGCCTTCTAAGCTAGATAAGGCACATTTTATGATTGGCCAGTAGGTAGAAGCGATAAACTTTTTGAGATGCACTGCCCTGAAGGGGCATTTTGTAAGTATAGTTAAACACTATTGGTTTTACTTTCACAAGTGAAATAGTCATAGAAAATATTGTTAATCGTGTAAAGGCAGTTTGAATATCGAGAAATTCCTTCATAGGGGCTTAAATAAATTAAATGTGTGTTTTCTATTTCATATATAAAATACTCACAGAATATTGTATGCGGCCCGTGTGATCCATGGACTGCATGTTGAGGTAAGCTTAACATTTCCTGTGTGAAAACAAAATTGCAGGTGCAAGACTGCTTCCGGCCTATCTACTGCTGCTTCGTCGGAAAAGGAGATTATTCGAGGAATGTTGTTAGGACCTGAGCAACCTTCTAGCAGAGGGATTTCCGGCCACACAGGGTTTGCATTTCCTGGAACACTATAGGTGGCACAAGAACAATGCCACCTCACAGTAACGGCACTATTTTTGTTCCCACTGCGCAGGAGATCACATGTACAGCTAAATCAGGAACGGAGATGATTATTTTATGCGGAAGGACCGACAGAAGGCACGAAACGTTTGTAATCTGCTAGGGTTCCGTCTTACACGAAATACCTTTCTCTGGCTTCATAGAGGTTTCCTAGACAAAAGCTTGAACATTTCTTATTGTTTCAACGTAATAATTTAAAGAAATATTTTCTTCTATTTACAGAAATATATTTGTGATTGGTTGCAATTTTCCATTCTGCCAAAAAATATATTAATATAAAAATTAATAAATTTCAGAAAATGTGAAAAACTGTACGAAAGACTTAGAGATAGAAATCACGAACAGATACTCAACTGAAATTTATAAAGCAATGGCAGTACCAATGATAATCTATTAATGTGAAAATTGAGCCTTTGATAGAGCAGATAAGAGAAAAATAGAAGCCTCAGAAATGAGAGTTCTCAGACCTTTTGCGCGCTATTCAATACTGGATCAAAAAATAAACTCGGATATCAGAGATTAATTGAAGATCTTCAAATAGCCGCATTAAGAAAGAATTGACACGATCATTTAATGAGAATGCCGGAATATCGAATGAGAAAACGTCTCTACAATGACATCTATCTTGTATGTCCTTTTTTTTATTTTTCGACTAATAATTTTTATTTTTCGTAATTTTTTACCGTTTTATATCATTTTTACTGAATTTTTAGCTGATTTAATACATTTTAATATCATTTTAATAGTTCTTGCTTCAAACAATATTTAGAAGGTGCAAAAAATTCACCACAGAATTCCTGATAGCCTATTCCATTTCTTCGCTCATATATTGTAATGTCCGCCGTTGTGAGTATTATGTATTCTAAGGTTTCTGTAACGTATATCGGCATCATTTTAAAGAATAGGCCAAACCGAAAGTTTTCAAGCTGAGTTCACTTGAACAAAAGGAAGAAGCCTTGATTACATCAGTAACGTATCCAATAGCTTGAGAAGTTCATCTAAAGTATCTGAAGCATTTTAAGAGCATTTTTTAAATCATTATTGGCGATGTTTTAGGTCATCAAAATCCGCCACTTGTTATTATATTTTCCCATCCAAGAGATACCCATACAATACTTACGCCTGAGTTGAGTGTAATCGATAAATTAAGATATATTTATATAAACTATTCCACTCGTGGAATTAAAACCAATAGATTTAATACAAAATGCTCCATACATACAAAATGCTCCAAACAGGACGGCGTATCTCAAAAAGTTTATCGATTTTCCTATCCTATTTTTCTTACCGCTTCTACCTATTCGTCAATCATAAACTGTGACTGATCTATCTTAGGAGGCGATATACATCGATTGCTATGTCGACATACTCTTTTTGATTTTAACATACCCTTCAGTTATTTTCAATATTTGGCGCGTTTTGGAACTCTGTCGAACATGATTTCAATCGTGGATTAGTCCTGTTAAATACCACTCGTGCTTTGGAATTTCTCAGATAAATCGCCTCCTCGTTACACGAGAGGAGACTTTATCGACAATTTCCAAAGCACCCGTGGTTGTACCTATGATAATTTTTATTGATTAGTTTTAATGATGATATTCGCTATTGCTGGATAAACACATTGTCAAAAATGGTGAAGAAAATAACATGTTGTAGAGAAAATTAGTTAAATCTGTAATAAGGGAAAACCTTTTACTTACTAAATAAGTATTGAAAATGAGGAGAGCAGTATTGAAAACCCACAAACATTTCAGGCTGATATTATTTTAACTAAATTGTGCATATTAATTCGAAAATTTCTGAAATGCACGTTTGTGAAAGATTTATCATCCCAATTCCTGTCATGACAACTCGCGCACGTGGCGGCCGTAGCTTTGAGGTGACACACGGAAACATTTTCGCTCGTGCGCAAACAAAAATATGTTTGTTTCGCGCGCCGGCAGAACGCAGCTGTTTCTCCTGTCTCTTATACACATCTAGATGTGTATAAGAGACAGCTGGCGTCTGACGTGGGCGCCTCCGATTGGAGGGCGATATGCGGAGGCTTTCTCTTATCTCGCAACTGCGCAAAGGAACGCTACACTCGCACGAACTCACAGCGAAAAGTTTACTTCTCCCGCGAGGATCAAGGGGTCTCTTGGTAGTGTTTGATTAGAAGATCCTAACGGGTAAATTTGAAAGGTGTTTTTGGACTCCTGGGATTCTACATTTCAACAAGATGTATTGTATTTCTAAATATTGGACAGTTCTGGACTACAACCCCACATTATATACCGGCGCTTTTTCACATCAATCATTGAGTATTGTACTAGTCAAAAAAGGGAGACAGAATTGTGAAAGTATTGTCATAATTTGTTAATGTCCATAACAATACTGTAGAACATAGATGATCGAATGTCGATTGGTCCCATCTGGACATATTCAAAGGTGGCTAAAACTCAAAGAACAAAATGTACCCCACTTCCGGATAGCAATAAGGATGATTGTATTGCAATCTAACATATTTTCGGCGTCAAAATCGATTTGAAATTATTGGGTACTTTTATTACTCGAATTGTGGCGCCCTGTTGCTCTGAATGGTATTTTAGTGGATACCCCGTTCAGCATTAGGTGAAAGCCAGAGCAGTACACTTTTGCCGGCCACGGGCCGCGCGCGATCCTTCCGTCTTTCGCGCGGTTCTTGACTCTCTTCTCGTCTTTCACGTACTCTTTCAGTTATATGTGCTTACACTACCACATGTGTCAGGAGACAAGTTGGGAGCTGAGAGTTTGACTAAGCTAGGGCGGTGCTCTATTGGCGGAGATACCTGAAGAAAAAAAACCTTCAAGACGACGTGTAAGTCGATTCCAAATCTCAAGTTGTAGCAGGGAAAAGACACTGCCACTTCCAGGGCTATAACATTCCCTACACTTACGGGACGAACTAGCATAGTCGTTAACTCGATTCGTACCGAAACCAAACCCAAAGAACGTGCACCGTCTCGTCCGCAATGCACTCGCCAGCGGCTGGAGAGGAGCCAGCGCCGCTGCCCTGCCGCAGCAGCGCGCGTGCGCGGCCTTAGTCACGCTGCACGGGATTGAAGCCGCCTCTCCCCTTCCCGTCCAGTGTCAAGTGGAGGCGAGTCGGCGCGACGCGGCGTCGCCTCCGCGCATCCGTTCCCGCAAAGCGTAGGGGGGCAGCCACAGTTGGGCCAAAGAGATGGAGAGGGGGGAGTTAGAATTGACGACCATAAATATGAAGGGTCGGAACACGCAAGGCGGGGATGCGAGTGGCGGGGATGCGAGTGGCGGAGTTGTGACTGGCGGGGCTTTGAGTGGTGGGGCTGTGAGTGGCGGGGCTGTGAGTGGCAAGTCCATGAGTGGTAAAATTGCGAGTGGTGGGAATGTGAAAGGCATGAACGGGTGTGGCGTGATAATGAGGGGCGGGGATGTGAGTAGCAAAGATATGAGTGGCGGGAATCAGGCGGTGAATAGGCGAGTGGCGGGGACGTGGGTGGCAGGAATTGAATGGGGAATTTGCGAGTGGCGGAAATCAAAGTGTCGCAGTTATGAGAAGCTGGAATGACCAGCGGAGATCGTGTGAGTGTGTTGGCATTGGCGTGAATTATAGGGATGCAAGTACCGGAACTCTTAGCAATAATTAGCAATAGCAGGATAAGCAATCGAAAACGTGCAACGTGAAAGACGAAGAGGTGAGGATGTATTGCTCATCGCGGATCTGTCGGTGATAGGGTTAACTGAGCGATGCGAAGCACAGCAGGACGGGGAGTGTCTGGGCAACATGTAGAGATGGCGGGGCGGCGGGCGTGGAGAAGCGGTACAGAGCACGGGGATGCGGTGAGAGACGTGGTGGCGGGGTGGCGGCGGGGACAATGGCGGCGGCGGGGTGGCTGCGTGGGCGAGAATGAGAGTTCCGGGAGCGTGCTTGAGAGCGTCCGCGTCAGCTTGTTCGGTAGCAGCCCCCCCCCCCCTTCTCGGCCCAGTCTGCGCCGCCTGCCTCGCCTACCCCACCCCGCGCGCTTCCCTTTTCGCCTGCAGGTGCGCGACAGTCGCTGCCAGGCGCGGAGCCCCCTCAGCTCCCGGCGGCGGACGACGCGCCCTGCGCTGGCAACTGACTGCGCGCGGAACTCGTCTCGTGTCATTCGTTCATTAGCTCTTGCCTACCTGCGGGACATAATGCTTGAGAAACACTGAAAGAGCTTTCCGAATCGCGAATGAACGAATGAGTGAATGAACGTCTTTCCGAAGTGAATCAATTTCATTCTCTCATTTCACTTTTACTACATTCCATCAAACACCATGCGGATTAGTTATAACTAGCTGAACAAGTGCGAAAACTTTCCACATTTAGGCATGATGGATATTAACATGCTATAATTTTAAACCTATATTTAATTCTTAAATGATTAAAGTTTTAAATGATGTTTTTTGAGCAAGATCAGTTTTAGCATAACTGAGTTTTTGTACTGTTTTAGTTCATTGTTTGAATTTACGTCGGCGATGCACCCATAGGGTGATCATTTGGATTCTCCCTCTCCCGCATGTGGAGAGGGGGCGGAACGAAAACTGGTCTCGTGACATCAACCGCCAAAAGGCCAAAGCCCCCAGAAATCAAGTATACTATTGACAATACGCTTTTCACGTACACAAATGTAAATATATATTTCCCTTAAACGCAAAACTTGGGATAAAACGTTTAATATATCATTTTGTATATTAGGGGATAGAAAAGTGAAACATTCGAAACGAAACTTAGGGGATATGAGCACGGTTTTAATGCTCTAAAACGCATCGTATTCGACTTATGCACGACAGTGTGTGCTGCAGCGTGTTGCGGGTTGCATCCACTATCTAGATATTTAATTTAATATATTTGCAACATATTATACACAAATTTCTTCTTTCTGTACTCTATCTATAACAAATCTCACACTACTCAGTGCGTGCTATATGCTTAAAAAGAGGTTCAAAGTTTTCTCTTCGAGTTGTAATATATCGAGTAGATGACTGAATGTGGTGTCCTATGTAAAATGATAAATATGATCAATAAACTTACGATATTATTTCTTCTTGGTTTGTTTTTAAATAGAGATTATTAAAGACACAAAGAAGGTTTAAGATGTCTCTTTTTATATTCACGTTCATTACTTACTACAGGAGCCATTGGCCCAACTGGATATAATTTACGAAATCCACGTTGGAAATAAGAAATCGATGTAGTAACCTGTTTTCTCCCACGACGTGACACAACGAGAAATGAATTTTCGCGGAGTCTTGTTCAAACTCTTCGATTTATTTTGATATCGGTGATACACAAAGTGGGCAGAAAAGGATCACTCACATTTCTTCTCGCGTTGCGACAAAATAACATTCTTAGTTCTTCCTCAGGGCTTCAGGAAGTTTCAGTGCTTCCTCAATGACGTTAAAGCGTGATCTCCTTTAACTTTCCTAACTTTTCAGATAAAAATAGTATGCTAGACAACTGAGAGGAATAACATATTACTTGTTCAGAGAGAAACACATGACATTATTAGTTCAGTACATGCACAATACCTCTACATTCTAAATAAAATATTTCTTTAAACATTTCACATTTTAAGTAATTAAAAATACCACTTTTTCAACAAATACAAATATTACAAGAAACATAAGCAAATTATATAATTAATAAACAAGATATTAATAAAGAAGTGATACTTATACTAAATATCGGAAGGCAGAAAAATGACAGAAGCAGTGTTTCAAGCAGTTATAAAGTAGTAAAATATTTTAGAAATAGAAAAAATCAAGTTTATGGCCAAGTTCGTGCGCAACGTTTCATTTCTCCAAAACGTTTTTCGAATACTTGCGTATGTACAAAGTTGTATGTGGATGTAATACCGACAAACCCCCAGAGAAGAGAAAATCCGTCAAGTGCATGAGGCGCCAGTGTAATGAACCAGAGCAGAAGATTTCGGAGAAGAAAACAACAACAACAAACAATCAGACGCACCTGAAGGCGGCGGTGGCAGCGACCATGGCAGCGCCATGACCGACATGTGCAAGCTCTTGCGAGAAGACGTTGCGAACATCCAGCAACACTCGGAAGATCTTCTTGCGATATTTCTTTTGTACTCCATGGAATAAGAGAACTTCTGCAGCTCTTCTATTAGCTATTTCACATGTCATCGAGCAGCGCGTGTTACTACCTACTGAGTGCAGTTGATAGAAGTGTTTCCCTCTGAATCCGGTTTGCGTCTAGCTATCTCACGTTCTTTTTGCGGTGACGTGTAGACGTACTAACGAAGGAGCGTGACTGACAACTTCTTCCCGTGCAATTACTTGTCGTATCCGGCTACGAGTTCGGACCCCGCACAAATGACAACCGAATGCAACAGGGAAAGTCACTCATAGCTTGATCATCACGTCTCGTTGGTAGCGCTGGACCCAGGAGGTTCGGAAACCGGTCTTCTGAATCTGGCATTCATTACGGCACCGACACAAGAACCAACGCAACAGCACTTTTAATGCCAAAACTATACTGAGCTCCTGAGAATATGAACTTAATAGGCAGTTTGTAGAAAAGAATAACATATTGTCTGGATTAGGTATAGGATTTCATTTACTGGGAACGTCTGTCAATGTTAGGGATTTAATTGCTATCGATTTTTGTTTTTTCAAAATGTAAAATTGGGAATGTTTCTCTATCAAGAATCTGATCGATTACTTAGCTGACATCGAATATCGGTAACCAACACGCGATATTGGCAGAGGGCATCGCATTTCCTTGCGATTCCCTGAATTCTCATCTCGCGGAAGAAGTATTACTTAGGAATGTTAGTTGGCGTTGAAGAGTATAGAAATTCGCATAAGAAGTCACGTTCAGATGGAGCGTATCCGTAATTATGAATGAAAAATAAGAACCAATAACCCCATTTCCGGTTAACTGTAATTCACAAGTTCTCAACTTTATCATTGATTAAAGCAACTGGTACTATTTCTATAAAACTACAGAACATCTGTGGTAAATTGTGGACATTATAAGTGTCATATTACGTGAATTTGCTGGCACACTGAAATGTGGTTAAAATAGCCTTACATATCCATTATGTGAAATTACAATCACTATCCACTTCCATTATGTTTTCAACATAATATTACAATTTCCAGTCACTCAACTTAAAACGTTCCACAGATAGAATCTCAGAAGCACTGAAAATATATTATTATTTTTGAATGTTACACTAAAAATGCATGAAGATATAGAATCTACTTCAGGATGAATTATTACACTTGAATATTGTATAATGAAATGGATGAAAGAGGCGACATACGACATACACGTTCATTTTAAATTTTTTTTCGGTTCATTCGACATACACGTTTTTTAGTAAGTTTTTTTTCCTGAGAGAAAATTGGGATATATGAACTTGAAATTTCTCCGTGCGAGTCTGCCCATATGTTATGAAACGCGATGTAATAACAGAGAACGTCTTCCGCTGTTCTATATTTTTCGTTTACCCATAACGCCTTCGTTGTGAAACGTATGCACACATTTCGCTTCCTTACAGCCTTAGTAGCTGTTGCATAATTTACGGGCAGGTTCGCGCAGCAGAATCCGTGACCCACTTTCCAGGTCAAAGCTGTTTCGGCGCCAGACCAAAGGGTTGCTAGCAGAGATATTAAACCTCGCCCGGAGGATTAAAAACGCAATGCTAGACTAATTTCTCGGGTTTAGGGCTATACAACTACCAAGATAATAGAGAAACAAAGTGACGTATCTCTAAGAAATAGACGATAATGATGACGTGAATAATTATGAAGAAATAGAGGAATGAAATGCAGGGAAAACGAGGAATCTCAGAGAAACCTTCAGAGAGCTCGTTCCGTCCACGTGGCTTGTTTGGAATTGAACCCAGGCCCCAGCTGTGCAAGGCATATGAACTAGCTATTAAGTTACGAGTCCCACCCATCCACAATCACACATCGACTTTTCAAAGTAAAACCATATAGATTTACAATTTCAATACTCTGAATCAAGACAAAATATTCTGAGGATATTATCATATTGGATTTAAAAATAAGAAAACATAGTCGACCTCCAAGTCAACTTGATTTTACTGAAATAGGAATTGGAGTTTTCTCGTCAGAATGTATAATATAATAATGTAAATGTGTAAATGAAATCAATCATCTTTCAATGTTATACTAAACCGAACATCGTCGGAAATTTAAATAAAATTCAAGTAAATGTGATTGTGAAATTATTACTACCTCTCAATCTGAAATATGGCCCGCACGGTACGTATCAAATTACAATCACTAAAACAGAATAAAAATCACTTTAGATAAAACATTGTTTTGTACATTAGAACATGTTCGAGTTACGCGCTTCTTTTGCTTTTTCTCTTGAACATGTTCGCTTTATTAAGAAAGATGTTAACATTTATAGTTGAATATTCGTTAGACACGGACAAGTATATAAATAAGGTAATTAAACATGTTTACAGTGCATTACGAAGAATTTTCAAAGTGCGTACTTGGGCAAACGATCCAATGAGAATTTTGGTTTCAGGAACGGAGGTGACGATCAATTGTGATAATAATATTAAACACTTATTCTGTGACTGCATAACTTACTGGATCACTATGATAAAAAATTTTATTCTTCAAATTTCGTTTACCTTTTTTGGAGGAAAATTTAATTATTGAATGAAGTAAAAACGATCAGTTTAATATACAAGACCAATATCTACTACTTCAATTGTGAAGAGAACAATCAAAAGGAATGAGTATTCTTCTCCTGCAGAAATACGCTGCAATTTGCACTTTATTGAGAAGTAAAATAATGCTCTTGGTTGTTACACTGCCCTTTTGTAATTTGAGTTTGTCATCTCATATTTCAAACGTAAGAAAAGTAAAGATATTCATTGAAAAACACAGTTATTATGAAAATAATTATACCATAATTTTCTCGTTCTTTCGTACCTTATTTATGAACAACAAAGCATAATAAAAATGGAGTGAACGATACTCAACTTTCTTTATGCACATTTTGTCGATTTGAAGTAAAATATGCAGCTAATACAAAGTGGCATAAAAATAGCTTTATGGCAATGAATGTCCACCAGAGAACACCCCTCCACAGGAGCTCTTTGAGAGGTCTGCGCGAGGAACCGCCCAAGGGGGCGGAGCGGAGTTCGTCCTCCAAGGGGCGACAGTGTGTGTGTGAGGTGTTCCTGTCGTGCTGCTCTAACTACGAGTTCGTGCGAGAGAAGCGCCAAACTACAGAGGCGAGAAGATAAGAGAAGAGGCGAAGCGACGTGGGGGCGAAGAGGGGCGGAGACGAGAGCAATGCCGCGGAAGAGGGAAGGGAAGAAAGCCAAGGGAGGTGAGTAAAGCAGGGAAGTGTGGAGAAGTTACTTCTAGGCTGTCCGGGTGACGCCGCGTCGTTGGCAGATAGACCGACGTTTCGCCTGTCATGTCGCAGGCTTCTTCAGGGTACTGACAAGTAAAGCTCCGTCTCCGGTGTTATATCTTATTCAACTATTTCTTCTTATTCTTATTCAACTTATTCAACAAAAAGATCGCGAGCCAATCAGAGGGACCTCTCCGCCAATCACGGCGCACTTGCGTTGCCCGACCACTAGCTGAATAAGATATAACACCGGAGACGGAGCTTTACTTGTCAGTACCCTGAAGAAGCCTGCGACATGACAGGCGAAACGTCGGTCTATCTGCCAACGACGCGGCGTCACCCGGACAGCCTAGAAGTAATGGACTCGAGCCGCGGAAGCCTACGTGTACAAGTGTGGAGAAGAGCAAGGACAGGAAGGGAATCGACAGGGACGGATGGGATGGGGTGGGGACGGGTAGATGGGAAGGGATGGGGAGAGGGGGGAGCAAGGAACAACCAAGGTGGACGTGTGGACGCTCTGCCACAAGCTGACATCAAAGAACGGGGCAAATTCTGAAGTAAGGGATGCTTGTCGCAGTCACGAAATAATCATTTTTAAGAGTACACATACTACCGTTTGAATGTAATTGGATGAAATTGGGTGCGTTTGAGTGCAATAGAAACCAGAGCAAACCTTGAGTAAGATACTTGGAGCAACTCACTTAACGAGTCGACGAGAAGCGAGAAGTGCGCTCTGATTTACTTCCCACTCTCCCCCCTCGGCTCTGTCGCCGACCCCGCACGTTATGCGGCAGACACACAATGCGGCATACCACAGGCAATGGTCCTAGATTCAACTGCGCATTGGTGATAACAAAATGATTATTGAATTGAATTTAAGACACCCTATATTGTTGGGAGTGTTATCAAATATTTCGGGAAGTCATTATTTTAAAATAATACTTTTAATTTTTTACGACAACGAAAAGTTTAAATGTGTCAAAATTTTGAAATATTTTCCCTTCAATCATTTACATGCGAGGAGAAAGATTTTACAAAATCATACACTATTTCCAAAGACAATGTTGATGTTTTAGAAAATAATACAGGGCATAACTATTAAAGAGGAAGGGAAATTTGTACATTTCCGTAGTGTGTCGTTCCTCGCTGGGCACGGACGAAGGGGGCGGGGGAAAGTAGGAGCGGCAGTAGGCGCGGCGGCTGAGGCAGGCGTGTGTGTGGCAGTGGTTACCTCGTGGTCAGCATATAGTGCGGCATGGCCGGGCGCTGTCATGCCGGCGACGGCGGCGGCGGCGGCCGGGCCCCGGCTCTGCGGCAAGAGAAGGCTGTGAGCGCCCGCGCAGCTGCCTCCCCCGCTGCCCCACCCCCACCCCCACTCCAAGCACAGAACCTGCCCGCGCCTACGGCGGCGCCCGCGCTCCGGCTTCACGCCGTGTTCGTAATCGATGCTCCTCGGGGACAGGGTATGTCGAACTCGCCAGCGATCCTGAACATTACGACGAGTTTATGGACACCTCGAACTTACTTCGAAACCTCGGGAGAAAGGTAAATACAAGTGCATTTACATTTGTACATGATTGGCCGAATCAAAATCGCCATTCATACAAGAATAAGCTGTTCCTTTTTACGGAAAAATTAAATTAGAAAGAATGTTTTGGCATTTTGTATAATCACCATGAAGAATTATTTAGATTAAGACCACATATTTATTTGATATTATTACTATAATTGTTAATCCTTCTAACAGACGTTATGTAAAATTGAAACAGCTGATTCTCGCTCTGAATGCCATTTTAACCGGCAAATGCACGACCAGCGTCTAAGCGTGTTCTATGCTTGGAAGGGTTTGCTAGTCCGTGTGGCACGAGCGGAGGTGGCGGCGGCGTTGGCGGTGCCGGCGACTGGGCCGAGGGCGATGTGGAAAGTGGAGGCCGCTGTTCGGCGCAGAAGAGACCAGGAAGGCTCCTGTCACGGAGATTTCTATAGGAAGTAACATTTACATCAGTGCTCTTCGCACTCTATGAAGTTTCTCTTCATTACGCGATGACTATCGTTCCAGACTTCAAATACACAGTAATATTTCCTGCTTACATTTGCTAGCCTTAGAAAGAAAATACACGTGTTAAATGTATTTGAATTGCTTAACAATTCATTGGCCTTTGACTTTTCTCGACGTTTTCAACGAGATGACATCATAAGGAGAGTGAAATACATTTTTATTCTTGAGTTGTCGTCAGTGAAATTTTGAAGATACCACTTCGTGCTTTTCTCGGTTGTGGATGTTTAAGGTTATGTGGAATGAATGTGTATTTGTGGTTAGGCGGAAGAACGGACCTGATGGCGCAAGACGATGGCGCTTTAATAAAGTCGCTATTATTGTTATTGTTATTACCATCATCATCATTATTATTATTATTATTATTATTAATGTTTCAGCTAGCTTCTCTTCTGTAGCTCACTCAAGAAAAAGTCATGGAAAGTCCCGATACCTGCCTTGGCCGACCAGCAGTGACCCAGCCTCTCGGCCACGGGATAATGGGTTCGTGTGGTTAGCACGAAGACATCCCTTAATCGTATATACTGGGCTTCTTCTTGAGGGGGCGGGGTCCATCGTCACATAGCAATAGATACTGTGACCTATGTTAGGAAAGTGCACAGTTATAATTTGCCTCGGCCGGGAATTCAACTCGGGGTTGCGCCGTGTAAAGCGAGCACACTAATCAACAATCCACTCGAGAGGGTAACAAGGAAAGTGCTTGGAAATAATAATAACATTAATAACAAGAATAATAACAACAACAATAATAATAATAATAATAATAATAATAATAATAATAATAATAATAATAATATAATAGTGACTTTATTTACGTGGCGAGTCTCGCGCCATCAGGTCCGTTCTTCCGCCTAACCACAAACACACGTTCATTCCACATAACCTTAAACATTGAGAACGAACACTTTGAAATATATTTTTTTATTTATTGCAAAACAATACGATGTTATCGGTACAATTACACTTTTTATTGGGAAGATGATATCTCCGCGGTTCTCATTTTTTATGTTGAATAAAAAAGTTTTTCATATACATTTTCTTTCTTTATGACATGTAAAGAAACAGTATAATATTAAACATAAGGTACTTCTTGTAATACGAATTAGTGTATTGGAAATATAGTCAGAATAGTTGTATGAGTACCAAGATTTTTCCAAAGAGATTTTCGTAATGTGTCATGTAATAACGTGAAAATGTGAAAAAAATGAATCATTGAATTAGCTAAAAGTTTTGTTATTATTACCACAATTTAATTAATAAATGGAGTATAACAATGTAATATTTTTTTAAATGTTGGAATTCTCCATTTTCATTTAAAATTCGTATCATAATTCTTTATCAATCTCCTTATCATGGTTTATAGTTCGTTCGCAGTCTGTGAAAAATTGATTTAGGACATTTTCGTTACCCCGGGGTAGAGAAGAATGATCTGCATCCAACAAATATTCTGTGCTTTCGCTGTACCGAAACTTGGGATATTTTTACGAGAAAGAAAAACTTCCCTTCTTCAAAGTATCGCTTTCTGAAGGTACTTTCACGTACATGTGTTGAAGAATATTGTGACGTCATGGATACTCACAGCGACCACAGACACAGAGCTTTCGTATAACAAATATAT
>BOPP01000008.1:9191491-9260616 GCA_017312745.1 Gryllus bimaculatus
AAAAATTGTGGTGATTTAACTCCACTTACTTTTGTATGGCTACGCAATGTTATAATACTACACGAACCAGCAAAGTATTTCCAACTATTACACGTGCAAGTTTTCTCGCTACACCAGCTCCCTAGTACTCAGCCAGCGCTGAATAACACGGCACGTTGAGATTCTTCAAAACATTCGTAGCACTCCTCATGGCACACTTTGGTGAGATAGTTCATGCTCACAGTTGGTACGCCCTTTTAATCCATGACGTAGCCAGAGCCCTCCTCTCCCCGCACCCCCCGCTGTGAAGTTTCAAGAAAACTTGCGCGTATAGGATATGTTTCAATTTTTTTTCACTGCTCTGAGATTCCAACTCAGAGTTCAAAAGTCAGTCACGTTACCCCTACTCCAGCAGCGTCACAGTCTATCTTTCCGACAATTACTGAAAGTTTAACATTTGCATTTGCAATTTTCCAAAATTCTAATACTTTCATTTCTGTTATTTCAAGATCTAGTTTTAAAGAACAGATTTCACAACAAAAATATGTATCTTTAATATTGTAGTTGTAAAAAGACGCGGAAAAATTTAGAACTTTTGCAATTTTCAAAACTTTAGAGATTTTAAAGCAATGAGACCTGCGCCATTTGTAAGTGTTCTAAGCACTATCCGACGAAAACGTTTAATCAACATTTTCGAGCAGTGTTTGAGACAATTTTGAAATGGTTGATACTTCATGGAAAGTACCTTCAAAATCAAAATTTTATTTTAAAATTCATAGGACCTCTAGTTTATCTAGATTGATCTGGGAATATCAAATTTTGGAGAAAAATCTTTTGAAAGTTTTAGTCGTTAACATGTGCAGATTGCCAGTCGCAAGTGCAGACATTTTGGCGTCAATAAGTTTTTCGGTTCAAGGTCCCACATAACGTGAATTCTACCTACACAATGAATCAGTTGAAGTAATTTTCTACTTATAGAAAAAATATTTATTCACTTTTCGATTACATGACTCCACAAAGGTTTTCGGAAAAAAAGTCGTCGATTTCCGCCGCAGCATTACAATGATTTCTCTTGACTGTATTTGTATTAACACGTAGTGAGGTAAGACAGTAAAATACGCTGGTGTCTTCTTGAGGTTAGGAATCCAAACTACACGTCGGTGAACTTTGGAAGTGTTACGTTTGCATCGATGAGTACTCTCAAGAGATGAATATAAAAGGAAGTAGGCGCTGACACCTGATAAATAGATATTTCTTGCTTATGGCGAGAAGGTTCCTTACAGGCAGGAGTAATTATTATCACTTCAACATTGGCAGAAAATTCTTCATTTCAATATATTCAATGAAAAACTTAGTATTATGACGGTTCAGAAGTCACGAAACGACGGACCTCGGGTTACGTCACTCCATGGTTTCATCCAGGTGTATCGTTTTAGTTTCCAAGGAGAGAAGGACATCGGACAGCAGCCGAACGCACAGAACGCAGCCGATCGAATTGATGGAACGGGAAACATTGAACTTCCGTCAACCCTTTACTTATTGCGTATTGAACTTTGTCAAAAAGTCGTAGGGAAAGGTAAATAACACTCATGCATAACAGTTCGAGCAATAAGATTCTCTCAACACGTTGTTGGAAAAAGGGATATTCATAATTTACGAAATATTTATAGTACGTTGTCGTTTTGTGAATCAAATAACGACGTACAAACTTGGGTTCGGTTGTCAAATTATTTAAAGGTCAGGACAATATGTAATACGTATAATTATTACACAAGAATTAGTCAATTTGAATATTTTACGAAATCTCTAATATCGTTTAAGGAAATGTGATTATTTTGAATAAGTTGAACTCTTATTGGTCTGAAAAACTGTGAAAAAGCCTTAAGAAATAAAACAACAACAATAAAGGATTAAAATTTAAAAATATATTTTGTAATAACCAAATCAACAATAATAAAGGCTTTAAGTAAATCAATACTTCAAAATTAATTTTTAATATTCAATATTATTCGTATTACGTATTTTCAATTTGATCTGTTCACGAACGACGCCTGCTTGATAGGCAACCCGCAGAACTTAACCGCTTCGCAAAATTGCATATTCTCCAGGGGCCTTTTCACAATGTCCGTTATCGTCTGAAAATATGCATTTTTATTTCGTTTATTTTACGCCGATTAAGAAAAAACTAAGGTAACATATTTAATACATAATATGACTGAAATATGCACTGTTTTACATTGTACACACCCAGCTAGGCGAGAAGTACTTGAAAATGCATATAAATTCTTTCCGAATCAATCACACCATATCCTTAAATAAATGAAGTCTGTGAACAGTTACTTAGATCTCATCAAATCATCCATATAATGAAGGTTTGTGTTTGAGCAGCTCACAGTATTTTTTACAGAGCGTACCTTATGAAGTATTTTTCACGGCATGTACATGTGCACATTCGATCATTATGGATAACATAGCATGTGCGGGAGAGGGTCTTTGTTTCATTGGCTTCGGAAGTGGACGATAATGTGGCACGCACAAGGCACCTGCAGTTCCAAAACATATCCTTTTAACTAAATCCGTACACTTGAATAATCTTTGAAAGAAAGTAGAGTGTACTCGTACTTCACTATTACCCTGAAGAGAACATTGCCGAATAGAACCCTCGAATTCCTACAAATCATCGTGTTCTTACATATCATTAAACACTTAGCCGTTTGCTATAACTCGTATGATATTTTGCGTGTATTAATCAAATTTGTCATTCTTAATGGGAAGAAAAAATGTGGGAAATATTAAGGCCTAATGTCCTCATAATAACTAATGTTTCATAGTAATTAAAAGTCTATGGATCATGGCAAGACCTATCTTGAACGCGAAACTTTTACGTAAAATTATAATAATTTTACATAAAACATCGTTCGCAAAGCTCAGTGACACACCTCGAATTCAAATCTTGAAGCTTGAATATATACTGGAAACTCCTTTACTTTGTTAATGTGCGAAAACTAAATTTTTTGAACGAATTTCATATACCTAGCAACATAATAATTTGTATGTATATTTTTGTGAACCATTTACATGCAGTAGAATTTATACAGAGTACCTTCCGGTACATGGTACAAAGAAACAAGTATGGACATAACATGTATCCGTGCATTACAAGTAAACGTCCTAGGAATTTGTGTAGCGCGCTGAGTGAAGAGACTTGCCGCATCGCGCGCAGTGGTTGAAGTGAGACGGGCAATGGAAACATTGGGGCGTGGGGAGGGGCAGTGAGAATAGTTGTAGAGGAGAGTTGGGAGGCTTCGTGGTGCGGATAGATGTAGGGCAAGATAAGAGCTAGGGGACAGATTAACGTTTGGGTGCGAAGTGTAGGAAAAAGGAGATGCGTAGGAAAGTAGGGAGGTGCAGGAAAGTGGGGATGAGTGGAAAATGGGAAGGCGTAGGAAAGTGGGCATACGCAGGAAAATGGGAAGGCGAAAGAAAATAGGGAGGCACAGGAAAGTGGGAAGGTGCTGGAAATTGGGGCGGGCGTAGAAAAGTGGGGAGGGGTAGGAAAGTGGGGAGGGGTAGGAAAGTGTGGAGGCACAGGAAAGCGGGGAGGCGCAGGAAAGTGGGGAGGATGTAGAACAGTGGGGAGGGGTAGGAGAGTGGGTATGGGTAAGAAAATGGGAAGGGGTAGAAAAGTGAGGACGCGCAGGAAAGCGGGGATGCTTAGGAAAGTGGGGATGCGTAGGAAAATGGGAAGGCGAAGCAAAAAAGGGGGAGGCACACGAAAATGGAAGTGCTGAGAAAGTGGGCCGGCGTAGAAAAGTGGGAGGGTTAGAGAGTGGAGCAGGTACAGGAAAAGTGGGGCGCGCGATAAAAAATGGGGAGGACGTAGGAAAGGGGGGATGCGTAGGAAATGGGAAGACGTATAAAAAATAGGAAGGCGCAGGAAAGTGTGGGGGTTGCAGGAAAGTGGCGGTCGGTGCTAGAAAAGTGCTGGGAGGGTAGCGAGAGCGGGGACGCGGCGTGCGGGAGCGGCGGCGACGGAGCGGCGGGGGGGGGGAGCTCGTTCGGGCGCGCGCCGTCACGCCACCGCGTCGTTACGGCCTTCGCCTTGAGCCGCGGCGCGGCGCGGCGCGGCCGGCGCCGGGGATCGAACCGCGCCCACGGACAGCGCTGCCGGAAGCCGCGCGCCGGGCGAGGGGGTTGGGTGGGGCGGCGAGCGCCCGCTAACAGTATGCGCCGCTGACCTTCCACGCCATGCGAGACGGAGCTTCCGCGCAGCTCCACTTCAGCTGCCTTGCGCGGCCTTGCGGCGGCGAAGGACGGTTCCTCGGGGGCGAAAATAAAGCTGCTCCTCTCACTTTGCATAGCAGGTAGGTCATCTTACGACATTTGAATCATGATATATTACGCGAGAATGCAGCATTATATTGTTTCATGTTAACAATATTCCTCAATAGTTACCTGTACGCTGGAAATCACGTTAACATATTTTTCAGTAGTTCCTTACCGGTTTGTTTGTGCGGTTCAGTGACTCGATTAGCCCTTTCGAACGTAGTAGAAACACAGTACTTCTTGATAGTCATGATGCAATCACCACGAATTCCATTCTTTACTTTTGTATAATCTCGATATCATACTTAGGAGACACTTATCTCCTTAATTACTTAGGTATCGGCGTTCCCAAAAATCGTTTTCGATCATACGATATCAAACCATATTCATATTTAAGATACAATGTTAATGTAACTTACAGTACTACAGTACCTTCACCGATGAATATCATGATACAAGATAAAATATAAATGGTGAAAAAGCAGTAAACTGCGAAAATGCTATGATGCTTCGTAGATTAAGCACTAATTCAAATACTAAAATGTCACTATTTTACCAAAATTAATAATATATAAATCTAATAATAATCAAAGTAGAGACGTTAATTTTTTGTAGCACACATTTTTTACAAGAGCTGAAATACTTATGTAAAATAAAATAAAAATATCGTGGAAAATGCTGATAGAGCTTACTGTAGAAAAACTTCTTATAATATAGTACACAAAATAATATCATTATTCCACCTTCACCATATTTTCACCACCACCAATAATGCCCAGCACCGCCACCTCAGCATTGAGAAACAGATTTGCAGCAGAGAAAGGCCAACGGCTCGAGTTGAAGACCGAGTCTTTTCAACTGGGAATATCCTTTCAGGTATCTAATGGACGTAACGCGCCTTTTGAATCGCCAGGTGGATAAAAAGTTGACTAAGGGATCGGCAACCGTTTCATATTGCGCTCTGAGAAAGTCTTCGGAGCAAAGGAGCGCACGCAGGAGCGGTGAAATACGGCACTTCTAGGCGTTCAAAGAGAATCCGGGAAGGGAAAGAGAAACGGAATCGCAAAGAAACATATGCAAATTGCTGCGCAGGGAAAGACACAGAAGAAAGACCGCAGTCTCCCGAAGGAAGCTCGGAGCTGTCTCAAGACGGGGCAGTTCGTAAAGAAAAGGAAACGATTTCCTCTTGGAAGTTTTAAAAACTCTATCTAAGATACGATCGGTTTTCCTATGAAAAGCGGGTAGTCTTTTCTCTCAACTTTCTCAAGAACAATCAGACCAGAAGCTATCCGACGGACAAGACAGATTTAAACGGAATTTTGTTTCGTTTCTCTAACTATTATTACAATTGTTATCGTAACTATTACAAGTACAAATGTAAATGATTTATTTTTTCGAAATTTTCAGTTATTAATAACATATTAGAATAGCGTGGTTCGTTATCAAAAATAGGATATTATAGAAAAATCTGTCTTTTAAAAATATTATTTCAGAAGAGTGTATATTTAAAATTCAGTGAACTTAAAGTTATTCAGTGAATTCAGTAAAATTCAGTTGTGAACTTAAAGTTATTACAGAGCATTGCATTAATCCAACTGATAAGTGTAACAGTTTATCTTATCAACCATAAAGGTAGAAAAAATCAAGATTAAAGTTAGTTTTCGGAAGGATATAACTATTATACTTTATATACACAGATAAAAAAATGTTGATTCAATTCTACAATTTTTTTAAAGTGCTTGTTAGTCCAACCATGGAACCAAGATATGCTTCTCTGCAAATAATGTTCGCGTCTTAAATAATGATTGATTTGAATGGCTTGAAATGCGATTATTTAAGCTTATCAGAGACATTTGTTTAAAAAAAGCTGCAATGAAGATACATGTACTTTATTTTTCCGAATGAAACATTATTTTAGAGAATGAAATAAAATGCATGTTTGTGCTTTTCCCTGCAAAGAATAATTCTTAGCTTCGTTGATCTATTGATATTTGACTCGTTTCGAGATAATTTAGTATTAGGATTCGGTTTCAGAGAATTTAGGATTTGGATTTGGTTCGAAAAATATAGGACTGGGACTTAGTTTCGAGAATATATAGAACTACGACATAATTTTTTTGAAAATCTCGATCTCAGACTCAGTTTCGGAGAAATATACCTCGGAATTGGTTTTGAGAAAATCTAGAACTCGGACTTAGGTTCGAGAAAATGTAGACCTCCAACTCGGTTTCATGAAAATTTAGGATTCTGAAATAATTTCGAGATAAACTCTTGGTCTCAATCTCAGTCTCGACCTGGCGTCGAAAAAATCTAGAACTCGGAGTTGGTTTCGAGACAATGTCCGACTCGGTTTCATGAAAATATAGGACTCTGAAATAATTTCGAGAAAAAATCGTGGTCTCGATCTCAGTCTCGACTTGAGGTCAAAAAAATCTAGAACTCAGACTAAGTTTCGAGAAAATTTGATCGCGTTTTATCGCGAACGACAAGAAGTGGCGAAGCGAATTGCTCGAATCGTATCGTGGCGAGCGAACGATAAGATAGGTCGCGATGCAAGCGGCGGAAGAGAGTGGGAAGCGGAAGAGCCAGAAGCGAGCGGAGGAGGAGCGGGGCTCACGCTTCGTCGATGCGGAAGAGCGAGCGCGCGCGGGGCGTGGGCGGCGCGGGCTGCGGCTCCGGGGTGGGCGGCGCCGACGCCGAAGACACGAAGGCGCCCGGCGACGGCGGCGACGCGCGGCTGCCCGGCGACAGCAGCGACGCGGCCAGGCTGCGAACCAACGCGCGCTCTCTCAGCGCCCGCGCGCACTGCACCGCGCGCCACGACTCGCCGCTCGGCGGCGGCGGCGGTGGCCGGCGGCGGCGCTGCCCGGCCACGCGGCGCGGCTCTCTCCGCCGCTCGGGCAGCGCCAGTCAACTCAACTTTTGAGCCGGATGCACAACTGCAATGATTTGAAGTGCTGAAACTCGTGACTGGTGTCTTGTGTGTTGTTAGGGATGCATACAATCGTCTCTGTCAATGAAAATGACAATGTATTGCCTGGCATTCGGATGTAAAGAAAGCCAAGAAAGATTTTTAGGATAGACGCGAATGTTGTTACACGAGATATTATGTAGTAGACATTGCTTTAATATTTTTTAAGGTTTTCCGGCGACTATTATTTGCTATATGTAAATATAAAGAAATTATTAAACATTCGCAAACCAAGAACACTCCTCTGCCTGAATATTTAAAAAGTCTCCAAGAAATGAAAGACTGGATTTTTTAAAAAAAATTATAGGCAAATTGCAATTTCAAAGTATTAAATATTGGATATCTTCAACTTTTTAGTCAGTTTTAGTGAACTCAAAAGAGAAAAAATGTCGCTAATTCCTACTATTTGGTTCTGACATAACTATGCCCGAATAAACGTTTACTATCATGGCGCGAACAGCCACGATTTCTGAGCACAGTGTTGTCTCCAGTCTACATTAGTGCACATTGGGAAGTGATGGCGGCTGCCACAGACTGGCTCAAGTGCATTGCTGCCACTGGAGCTTTCCAATTGAACGTCATTACGGCTTGGACATTTTGTTGCTAACAAAAACTGAAAATACTTATATTTATATTCTTAAAAATTGAAAAAATGTGTTAAAACGACGAAAATATTTATTTATTCCGCATATGAAATCCAGTAATCAAGATCGAGAGAAGTTTTGATGTAAAATGTGACGCTATCCTCATTACCACTGCACATTTCGTCAGTGCAATATGAGGAAGTTTGGGAGCTGCTCGTGATACGGGTGTATGTTATCGCTCAGTGTATCATTGCTTGAATCGACAGCAGTTTTACAAATGTCCCTCACACGATTTGCAACTCACTCCATCCAATCTCGGGAAGTCCTACAGCAACATGAGATCAACCATTGCTTTCCAAACACGAACGATTCCCACTTAAACGTCTAAGTATACTTGAAGATTCTCCAAATATGCACTTATTCATATAAAATGGGGCAAAATAAGTAATAATATTTGTTTCGACGAAAATATTTATTTTTATGCAACTGAATCAAAATATTTATTTTTAGGTGATATGCAATTTGGTATATGTTAATCATGGGGCGCTTCTTGAATTGTCACTTAACTTTCGACGCTCAAGATTAAAGGAGAAAATCGGTATTTACCTTAATGTCTGAGCTCTAGATATCACAATGCCTACTCAATGAAACATAGATTTCACGTAGGCCTTGAAACACTGATGTCAAGGTTGGCTACTAGCGGCTACTACTGGCCTCGGGCAACCATCAGATATCACGAGATCATTAGCGCAACTTGTCCGGGAGAGAAAACGATCAACAAACTCTGTTTTCCTATAGCAATGGCGATGTCGAAATCTGCTGATAGGAGTTACTAATCGCGAGCCTGATACCGAAAATCTGTGCACGAAAGAAACAAATCTGTGTATCAACTGTTTGTTCGTTAGCTTGGCAATGTTTAATTTATTGGAAAACTTTACCTCCCTCCAGCACTCTTGACATACCAAACGTTGATGATTACATTTTTATAGTAAAATACTTTCTTATAGAGGCTACAATTTACGCAGGTGAATCCCATTGAATTATATTGACACACTGAATTATTAACATTGGCAACACGAATGGATCGTTTCCTTCAGTCCCTTGTCATGTTACATTTTATTTTCGCCAAACTGTCTAAATTGCGGTTGGAGAGCTAATACAAATGCAATCAGTAATTACTTATTACTTCTCAGACTTCTCGAATTTCAATTAGTATTTCTCGAGGCTTGTGCGGAACGAAATGCTAGCGCAAAATATTAATATTATTATTTATCACTAACATATTCGACATTCTCGTAAAACAAAGTCATCTGTAAATATCACGTCAAAATATCATTTAACTTTTGTGAAAAAACCTTGCGAGGTCCTTGAGACATATTATTTATTTCAATTAGCTTCCGATGAGATTTCAAAACAGTATGTCAATTTTTAGGTGAGCATTTCTTAAGATGTATGTGAAACTTTACAACATTCTATACTTTTCTCCTATTTTTCTCTCATCAACATTTTTTTCCAAAGATTTTATTGACGAGATTAACATTAATAAATAATTGAAATATTACTTTTCTGAAAGAGAAAACAATATTAAACTTTCCAAACACAGTATAAAAATAGTCGAATTTATACAAACGCCAATGTGGCCAAATCAAACAAAGCAAATGAGAAACAATAACAATAACAATAGACAAACAATAACAATGAGAAAACGACAACGAGATGGACAAAGACGAACGACATAAAGAAACTTTAAAAAACGCTATAAACGTCACAACTAGAGTGCAAATTTCACTATACACAAAAAGCCATTTAATTAGAGATCTAAAAACGAAGAAACGGTACAAAACACTGATTCCAAATACAATAATGGGAAATTTGAGAGTACATACAATACTATGTGAATACCGCAATCATTAAACTTATAATCCACATTCTATGGCTATCAACATCAAGAAGCAATGACAAAAACAGACCAACGCAAACAAACCATGTCTACGAATATCCACGAGACGATAAAAAAAACGAAGGACACAAGAAACAGCGACGCACGACATCAAATAAGTTAGGAGACCACCCGCCCAGTGTGCGAAATTCTGCAGGAGGGTAATCATATTCAGTTGAATTTTGAATTGAATACAATATTCCAATGCTTAAAATATTCTGTATTCACATACAAGTATTTGTAATTATTATGACACAATGGCACATCTTAAATAGGTGTAATCATGAAATGAGAAGAAAAAGGCGCAGTATTTTGAAAAAGATCAAGGAGGAAAATTGAACTAGAGTCCTAGAGTTGAAACGTAAAGTGAACTATCGTCATGGGCTAGTTACGCAACGTTTCACTCGCCTTAGTGAAGGTCTCCTGGGACGAATTCTAAAGCGGTAATAAACAGAATTCGGATTCTGAAGACGTCATCTTTTCATTGAAGCATTTTTGACGTTGAAAGTCAATGTTTATCACAACGTATAGGTGATAGAAATGTATAGATATTAAATCATTTTTGTAATTTTTAAAACTTTTCATTTTCTTATATTTGCGTCATTTTTACGAATTTTGTTTCCTTTTCGTGATTTTTTGTGTTCCTAAATTGACGGTTCGAAGAGCGGAGCAAAGAATTACATTTCCTTCTAAAATAAATACTAAGTATATTACATTCAATTTTAAATAAACATATTTTATTTTAAATTATAAACGTTATTTGATTAATAAAATAATACACATTTTTTAGTACTTTTTAAAAATTAGATAATTTCCCCTTAATTTTTAAGTCATTTTATGGGCCATTTTTCTAATATTTACAAGTTATTTTTTAGGTCATTTTAAAAGAATTTTTAGGTCATCAGAATCCGAGCCCTAGTAATAAACACGATTCCGGCAATGGAAGCTCCCGATCAGAAGAGGACAATGTTTCGCGAGGTGTGTCCCCCCCCCCGCAGGCGCTTTCGCACAGTGGGCGCGCGGAGGCGTTTGGCTCACTCTGCCGTGCGTGGGCGCGGAGCGGCGC
Source organism: Gryllus bimaculatus (assembly GCA_017312745.1). Lineage (NCBI taxonomy): Eukaryota > Metazoa > Arthropoda > Insecta > Orthoptera > Gryllidae > Gryllus > Gryllus bimaculatus. Next base: position 9,202,357 of record BOPP01000008.1, read on the forward strand.
GTAGCGCGTGGGGGCGGGGGCTGGAAGACGGAAGCGGCGAAGCGGCGCGGGGCGGCGGCCCGACGGCCGCTTAATGCTGCGCACGGAGGGTCGTGGGCGAGGGCAGGGCGCGGGGGGGGCGGCCCCGCGCGCGGCAGCCGCGACCTTCCGCCTCCTCGTCGGCGATGGGCGCGAGCGACTGCTGGCTGCCCGAAGAGCTGCTGCTCCTGCAAACGCCCCTCAGTTCAGCCACGCTCAGCGACGCCGAGTTTCAGCTTAGCGCCTCTGCTCAGCTTCTCAGCGCCTCCATTCAACAACTCAGCGCTCGGCCAGATTCAGCTTGGCGCCTCTGCTCAGGAACTCAGAGGTCATAGGCATTTCGGCGTCCAAGCACCTCGCGGTGACTCAGCTCTGCCTTTCTGCTCAACGTACACCAAAGGCTGAACTCAACCCCACTCAGCGCTCGCCAAGACAGAGCTTAGCGCCTTTGCTCAGCCACTCAGCGACCATCGGCGACTCATCTCCGCCTTAAAGCGGCTTCCTAATCACCTCAGCGCCTCTACTCAGCCACTCAGCGGTTGAGGGGGCCAAGGTCAGCGGTTGAGCACCCGCACGCCGCACTCCAGACACAACGCTGAGCAATTGCAAATTGAATAAAATAAAATTAGAACGAACTACACATTGTCGGCAAGCTGAAAATATAAAGACGTATGTAAACATGTCGATATCAAGTATCATACGAATGGATCCAACAACTTCGCCCTTTCATATCTGTAGAATGCTTTCGATAGAAGGGGCAATATGTCATAAACTGATGCAGAAGACGTACTTGATATTTGAAGGAAAATCGTGTGCAATGAATGGAAGTTTGTGATGAAGAAAAGTAGAAAATATGAAAGGAAATAGTCCCGCCTTTCTACGACAAATCTCAGAAAAAATCAAATTATCAATATTCAGCGAAATAGAGTTCAAACAACGTAGAACGTACATATTTGTTCTAATATCCTACCCAGGAAGGGAATCAACCTTTAAGGCTGGTTCAATTTGTGTTATCAATTCACAAATTGGACAATTGTCTACGTGATACGTTTTACTTGAGGGCAACCAATGTAACAGAACTGAAGATAGACGCTCCCACGTGATGGTGTACTAAAGGAAATACAGTGTATCGTGTCGAGAATGGGATGAGCCGCAAGTAGAAGATGCAATATTTCTTATATTTCACGATTCTTGTGTAATCACGAAAGTCAAATTTACGATATTGATTATGAAAATGGTCAAAGGTTACAAATTCTATCACAAACGATAAAATTTTATGCGATGTAAAACTCTTTTACAAACTATTCTATAAGTAACCTATGAAAACCTATGAAACAAATAGCACCAAATTACTATTTACGCCAATGCAGCACTTTTACATACGGAATTCATTATGACTGTATAGTACACGAATTGAAAGCACTAGAACGAATTGTAAGTGCTTGTACGCTTCAGAAATCAATTATCAATCATACAAGAATTTCCCATCATATAAATATATGCGAAGAAAGTCAGAATTCCTGACATGTTATACAAAAGTCAAAAACAATATTCAAGAGCCGAAGAGGAACCTGATACATACTTTTCAAGTGTTGTTTCTCTCATAAATTTAATTTTTATTTTCAACCTTTCTTTGTCATACTTTCATTTCAAAGGAGCCAACATCAGGACATTGACCGACTAAGATTTTCGTTAAGCTATGTTCAAGTGCCGATCATTGTACTTTATTCTCGAAACATGATTCATTCAATTTGATAATGCGGCCAAGATGATGTACTACATTGACTCATAATTAACGGTATTCTTCATGAAACGTAAATCTCTTAATCTATCCATTTATTCACGTTCATTTGAAATCATTCGGTAGTAATGGTCACTTCTCACACAAATTCTTCAATATTTTATCTAATTATATTCCGTGAATATTACTTTCTTTTAATGTCAATACTTTTCTACTATCACACACATCCTCAGCGAGATTAATCACCGTGTGGTGTCTGCGCCAGGTTGCTCTGAGAGACCGGCTGGCCAACGGTCGCCAGCGATAAGGCGCCTTATCTGCGCGCAGGTGCCGCCACCGGCGTGGCTCACGTCGAAGGCGCGCAGAATCCTCTTTCTAGGGGAGGAGGGGGGGACTTGTGTTTATAGCGCGTTCGAAGGCACATGGATCTCGTCTTCACTATACGAGGTGCTCTTAGTGAATGGGGGCGAAGGATTTGGCTTCTTCCGGCAACGCAACGTAAGAAAAGACGAACACGAATTACTTAATTTGTGAAAGTTAGATAATGAATCAATCTGTTTTCTTCAATTGTTTTAGGTGTTAAGGTCACTCGGTCCGTTAACATAATATACATCTCAATATTATCATTCGTTGCATTAAGCGAGTTTATATATTCTGCTCACAACTTGGTTAAATCTAATGTGAAATAAATTAGTTTTAAAATGCTCACAGAACAGTATTTATAATAAAACGTAATTCCGGAAATTTTACGTTAATGTGAGAAAAATAATTTCAGGGAATGCTTTTGGAAGCTCCACAGTGAGATGGAAATGTTAATCAGCTCCATATTAGCCTAACCAGAACATCATCCCCGGAATCCCTCAGCTGCCTCCCAACAGCGAAACATCATAAACACTTAGAGGAGATGGGAGGATGTCACGCCGAAAACAGCGCGTTGACACCGGCAGCGGGTTTATGCATGAAGTAACTGACGCTGTTTACTCTCGAGAGAGACTGGTTTAGCGTTTGCGGGAATCAACTGCCCCAGACAAAGTTTGCTTCTGCGCAACAGGCAATGCTTCTAATTTTTACACGTAAAATGCCATTATGTAGACATTTGGTTTTCGCCTACTGCTAGGTGATTTTGGAATCATAGAAAAGTTCTTAATGCTGAGCTCATGTACTAGTAACTATATCACTTTACCATACTAGTCACGCTAGGGAACCAGAACAACATAACACGTAATGCCTTTATGTTGTAATGTTTCATAACCTTGCAGAGTTCTATCGAAAGGGCGTATTCTCTCATGCTGTTCCGCTTTGTCAGAAGAAACTGCAAATATGTTCACATTTTGACGAAAGTTGTAAGAATGCAGATTTCATAGCCACTGATCTCACTTATAAAACATCAAGTAGCAAGAAGAGTGAAAATTAAATTAAATGTAAATAATACCAAATTTCCTTAAATATCTTAAATCATTAGAATCTTTCAAATTTCTGTGAACAATGTTCCTCAGTGACTTCAAGGATCATTCTTGTTAAATTCACATTTTTCATTTGTATGTGTGTGTGTGTATGGGGAGCGGAGGGAGAGGATTGAAAGTATTTACGAAAGAGAATGATCGAAACATTCGAGAATTAATATTTCACATCCTTGTGACTTGTATACACATTTCACAAGCGTTTACAATATATTTCGAAAACGCTTTAGGGAGGGAGAAAATAACAAAATCGACTTCTAAGACGAAAGTCATCGCGTGGAATTCTCCATACCGCTGCACTTCGGATCACGTCTTTCCCCGTGCTGCGGGAGGAAGGAGAGCGGGTCGAACGCGATTGCCGATAACAGATCGATAGGCGCACGCGGCAGCGCTGTTGAGGTGCGAGGGCGTGCAAAGATACGTTATCACTGACCAGTGGGATCCTGCTCGCGCTCGATCGGGCAGAAATCTTGTCGCGTTCTCGGAGGTACATCACGCTGCTCACAAACGGAAAGCCAATGGAGGTGGGAGTTATAGAGAAGATGCTCTAAGAAGGGCCGGCGGCGGCGGCGGCGGCGGCGATGGTGTAACGGTTAGCGTACTGGACTGTTGTACCCAAGTTGGTTCAAACCCGATCGAAGCCGTGGATTTTTAAGGGCGAAAAAATCCTTCATACGCCTTCCTTCGGAGGGGAAGTAAAGCCGGCTGTCCCATGTTCGTAGATTTACTTGCATGTAAAAGATCCTCAAGCCTAAATGACGCCTCTGAGCTAAATTCAAGTCGCCTGTTTCTCGCCCAAAAAATACCTCCTTTCTCTCCTAGTTGGTGAAAGGAGCGTAGCGAAATTTGTGTGGTCAGACGGAAGAGCAGGCCTAATGGCCTGAGTCTCGCCACGTAAAATAAGGCATAATTCAATTCAATTCAATTCAATTCAAGGGACCTCTTTCACAGGTCGGAAAACAAATGATCGTCACGCTTGGCAATGACAAAGCGAAGAATAGAGATGAAACCATTAACAAATGAGATAACTGAAAACGAACGCCCTCCGAGTGACCGAAAATGAGTGCGTAGACATAAGTCATGTTCCCAGAAGTGGTCAAGCAGTATCTCTCAGAGAGGATACTTCTTACAAAAATCTCTCTATAGCTGACTCGCTCCCAATATCCATGTTCGTGGTTCACACTTGAATATGAGCGGTAGGTTTTTGAAAAGGCCGAAAATCCATAGCGCCCTCTGTAATGCACGTAAGATGTAAATGAACCCTTAATAAAAGTCAATCAAAATTAAACCCTCTTATTGTTTCCGTTCTAATCAAATCTCTCATCCGCTCAGTCACGTAAGTTACGGATAAATATAATTAAGTTCGTTTCTGTGCCGGTCCCTGGCTTTGAAACGGTATTCAAAATTCGGTAATGTTCGGAGCCGACGTGAAGTAAAAGTAGAAAATTCTCAACAATTCAGCTTAAGTCCTGTGTGGGGTTGGGTCTTGTTTCCAGAGATCGGACGTCAGGCAAGACAACATTATAGACAGATTTTGTGGGTAGAAATGGCTTATTAGTAACCGTAATGTGAAATTAAAATGATATTTTGCATTGAAAATTAGTATTTGCACTAGGTTACAAATCGCAGGGGATTCAGTGATTTGTCTGATTTATTCTCCTGGCGTTGAAAATCTTCTTCAAGATTTCATAAAAAAGACAAAATAGTATTTGCATTTTTGCAGATAATAGAATGTTATATTCTCCCTTAATTCTAAATGACTAATGTTTTGTGTGTTATGAATGACAGCCCGATAAAAATACTTTTATTTTCAATCAAGAGAGGTTTATCTTCCAGCTACCACAGATCAGGCACTTTCGCACGCACTCTTTGGTTAATTATTGATAAATGAAAGGACGAAAGAGTAATGCCTTTTATGACTAGTTTCCCATTAACAAAAAACTCAACTGTAGCCGCATGTAACTGTAGCCGCTGTGTAACACACGGATGCGACGGTAAGGGACAAAAGGTTCGCATAACGTACAAAACAAGTTTACGATTTGTAACTGTGCCGTGAGAAGCAACTGAAAACCACCGTCCATCCCTCAAACATGTCCTACATTTCATCATTCACTGAATATGAGCGTAATTAATTGAACTAATTATAAAGAATCCAGTTTATTAAGAAAGCATACTGAATGTGATTTCCCCATTGTGGTGAAATCACTTACTTGATCGGACCGTTTTGTATAGATACAGATATTGCGATTCGAGAATGAAAACTGACCATTTTCTTTCAAGTCTCCAAAATAGAAAATCACAAGGGCATAAATGCCATAGATCCTTCTGTCCCATACTTATCGTATTAAATCAAAGGAATAATTGAACGGAATAAGAATGGTTTAACGAAGCTCTGAAAGAATTTCAAGAATAATTTCACTCCGTACAACTAACAGTTTTCGATGCCAAAATTTCGTCGAATACTGCATTGTAATTTGGGGAGACGTGCATTGTAATTTGGGCCTACGCCACCCCTGAACAATGAGCTGGAGTAAGAGCACTGTGACCCAGCAAACGCTCAGGGCATCGTCGGGGCCTTTTAATGCTTGCATCCCTCTTTTCTCTAATCTTCCTCCTCAGCGGACGTGTCGCCGCACCTCATTCTTCAAACCTATCTTGCCAGAACTGAACTTGAAGTATTGCGCGTGGCGCCGGTGACAACCCGAGTGGCCACTGTTGCCTGGGCGGTGGCCATAGAAACACTGTTTTGTGCAAATCGGAACCAGGCAGCGATGCCGACGTTTCCACCACGTGCTGCGATTTATTTCAGATTGCTATTCAAAGATGAAGCCTCGCGTGGTGGATTAAACACAGGCATCTTCCAAACAACTCTCGGACTCCACTAGTTGAAGCCTTCGCCTGCAGCAGGTCTGTTCAAACAGCGTCCCTCGTCCCTCAGCCCTACGCCCCTCCCGTAGACTCCAGCATGACCGTTGCACCCGGGTTGCCACCTGGGCCACGCGTGATACTTGACCGCCGAATGTAGTAAAATACGTTCATGGACGGTGGTGGGGGAAGTGCCACCACTGTTCGACCAACGTGACGCACTGGATAATGCACATGAGGGGATGAATGCTTCTATTAACTAAGAGTTTCCCCCTTTTTTCCTGATTTCCCTTCATGATTTTCAGTACAATCTCAGTATAATCTTTTTATTACAATAAGTAATGCGATGCCATTTGAGTACGTCAGGAATAATGGGGTGCGAACATTAATCTGTGAAAATGATAATCTCACTCTCAACAGAACGTACGAGTCACCTGAATAAATGAAATCAAATGGATTTTTGGGGGTCAGTTTTTAAATTCGGATGGCGTCCGATCGCCCCGGTTGTCCTCGAAGAAATGCTGATAGCCGAAGGGGCCCAAAGGGCATCGACCTGAGGCGCTCCCATAAGCAGCGGCCGCCGCGCGCGGGATGGCGCACGTGGCGAGGGCGAGAGGGGAGGGGAGTGGTCATGAATAGTGCATGGGCGGAGCGGGGAGTTGGGCGGGAGCGTCGGGGTCGCTGCAAGTCAAATGCACCCCACCTCGCGCCGCCTCCGCCCCTCGCGCACACCGCTCTCCTCCCGCCATTACCCCCGCTCCGCGCTCCAGCGCTTACGCAAACGATTAGTGATTCCGGGCGCGTCAATGGCTAACGTCATTAGTACCTTAAGTGTAGTGCAACCCCCCCCTGGGACGTGGGAGTGACCTTCTCCCGCCGGATGGTGAGATCCAACACCGACCTACCGTCGGCTACCTGAGGGGTACCGGCCGAGGTACAGCCGGGAAAAGGTCAAAGCTTCTGACCGGTCTAAGCTCCTGACCGGTCTCCCGGCATGTGTGGTAGTGTAGGGCGTGTAAATGTAAGGGATGAGGATACAGCACGGAAGAGGAAGGAAACATCACGCGCGGTCCGTGGCCTTTTTGTTAGATACCGCTCCGGCATTCACGTGGGGTTGATCGGAGAAACCAACCGGAAAACTATCGATCAGAGCAGCCGGCCGCTAGAATTCTCCTCCAGACAGCGACTAAACTCTACCTAGCTATTTAGCTAGTGAAATTCTGCCACCGTCGGGACTCGGACATAGGAGCTTCCGGAGAGAGGCTCTGCAGTGACATCAGTTGATGACCCAAGCCTCCTCTCCGAGTTTATGCAAACAAGAAACAATGGATCAAAATTAGAGAACATTTATTGACGTTTCAAGACTGAAAAGTAACTTTTCGAATGAGCTGTTTAAAAGAAAGTCCGAAAGACATTATTACTGTTCAGCTAAGATGTGTTCAAATATTTTTACACTCCTATCTAACCATTTACAATTGTAATGAAAATCTTCAAATGTGATGATTTTTCCAAATGCAATTTATACACTTTGAGATATACTCAAGGATAGTCAAAAAGTAGTTGACATATCGTTCTAACAAAGTGTTTGATCCTTTCAGGCCATTCCTGTAAACATATTTCTTCATATATTATATTGTAGAATTAATGAATAGTGGATGTTTTGTTAGACACAGCCAAAGAAATAATAAACTAAATTAATGACGAAATCAGTCTCTGAAACTGAGTTTCAGTGTTAAATTAGTGGAAAACTAAGGGAAGGCAAGCCAGCTTTACTACTTTATTATCTTTATTTCTTCCCTTGAGTGAATACGGCATTATCCGAAAAGTAACTTGGTGCTATTTGCTTCATTGGATGGAAGATTATGTAAACATTCTGACGTAAGTAGAATAATAACAATTGGCTTGGACCAGTGCAAATATCGCACTTTGTAAATAATTATATTAAACATGAAAAGAGCTTTCATATTGGATTCCAACGTCAGATCAGACGAAGGCCTAAATTGTACATTGTATCGTAGTAGGCCTGTCAAAACGGGCTTAATAACAGTACAGTTTAATTTGATACAGTTTTCCAGATTCTGCTCGCTTCTCTCCACCCTTCTATTGATAGGAGTATCCAGAAGAGGTAAATATTCACCAACTTCTTTGCTCCGCCTGATCCCCGCAAGTTTCCTTTCATGTTTCCCAATACATTCCCCTCACATTCCCATCGCATGTCTCCTCGGATGTTCACTGCAAAGTCTCTAGTATACGTCTCTAGTACAGTAAGCTAGGCAATACGCACACGTAAATAGTAGTTAAGAATGAATTGAAAATGTGCATAATGTGTATTGTAGCGTCACGTTGGCTGCCCTGCGTGGGAGGAGGTCGCGGAAACCTCTCATACCTGAGAACTATAGCTAGCAGCCACGGCGTTGGGGGTGGCACATATTTTTAGAGCCAGGTAGACGCAGGCTTGTATTGCAGTACGTGTCATGTGACACATCCCTCCCACGCTAAACGGTGGTCACGTGAGGATAAGCCGGTGAGAATAAGGTGGGACGACTCGCTCACGCTGGCGGGTTTTTTCTTGTAAACCTCGCGCTTTGCGCGTCCATCATCCCCAGGCTGGTGCGTATTCGTGCATTCCACGGGTGACGAAGGGGCGCGGTAGGAGCGTGCACTTGAGGTGGGGTCTTCAGGTACATGTGGTGTATCTACAGGATGGTAAGATCACGGCTGGCGATCGGGAGATATACCGTAAAGTGTATACGGGGTAGTCGATACATTTGTAAATTTTATAAATAAAACTGTATAAACTTTTAAATGGTCTGTATGCTTAATTCCATTAACATTGCATGTTCACCACTTGTTTCCGACATTTACTCCCACTTGTAACTCCGCACATTCTCCATATGAATGGATGAAAACCAGAACGGTATGTGACATGTCATAAATTCTAAGAAATCTGTTTTTTAAGTCAATGGGCCATATGAATAAAAATGAGCACTGGCTCCGAGGTACTTGCTCCGGAGCAAAGTGAGTCTACTCCGCGGCACTGAGCAAAAACACGATTTTGTATGAATAAAAACTTCGTATGTCTCCGAAGAACTTTCTCATGTCTCGCGAGCATTTGCTCGTTGTGAACAAGTGATAGGGCAGGCTAAGAGTTTTAAAAATTGGTTTCTTGAGTAACTAAGAGATTACATTCATTACGCGCATCAGGCACATTTGTGCGTAGCAAAGAGCAATGTTTTGTTGTCTTGTTCTTTAAATTCGAATATGAATAGCAGTAACGAAGAACAGGCGCCAGAGGCCCAGCTAGTTTTTGCTGAAATGCTAAGCGAGTTTAAAATTATTTTTGAAAAGAGCTAGATTCCAGATGTACGCTGTGGCCGAAACGAAACATTACAAAGTTTGAAAAAACAGGACCCCGAAAAATTATGAGTAGAAAAGAGCGATGGCCAATTAACAAAGAAGATATACAATATGAAAACGCGTCTGAAAGCAAATGCCGATAAAAATCGAACCAATCATACATTGCCCTGTTCAAGTGAAGATTCTAATAATTTCAGTGAAGATTCTAATAATCTACATCACGAGAATTACGCCTTACCTTGTAATTTTTTAGTCCGCTGTATCTGCATATCAACGGTAAAAAATCGGCCTAATTAACATTACTTTTCAAACATGAGTCTGCTATTAAAGTCCCTCCGAAATTTTTGGAGCAAGTGCTCAATCTTAAGTGTAAACGCTTAACTTTATTCATATAAATTCGGAGCATTTTCTCGCCAGTTGAGAGAATGCTCAGAGATGAAGCAAGTGCTCAGAGACTGAGCAATTGCTCACCCACTTTATTCAAACGAAACTGAGAAGGATCTCCGAAACTCGGAGCAAAGAGTAATTGCTTACTTTTATTCATACCAGCCAATATCACTGTAAAGTCGTGGTGCTTTGTTTCATCATTAATTTTTTTTTGTTATTTAAGGTCGCATCAACTACTAGGTCATTAGCGACCACTATTACTGTAACGGTATGGTAACTGTGGGTTGACACGATAATGATGATGATGACAGGGGGTGAAAGGACGAAACACAATACAACCATGCCCGAGGCGGGACTCAAACCCGCGATCCTTCGGTCCGAGTTCGCTACGGCACTAAGGCCTTAGCGATCTCGGCCATTAAAAATTGTTGCAATGCATTTCAATTGTTCATTAAAACCACGAAAAACATTGCCACCGAAATATAGCCTTAAAACGCGGATACCTCTCATATCTGAAACTTGTAGTTTTTTTAGAATGTTTAAAATGTCACATACCGTTTTGGTTTTCACCCACACATTTGATGCCGTACTTGTTTCTTCGCATATTCATCACAGTTACCACGTGTTCCCCTAAATGTTTATCAAATGTTCCCTTTTCAAATATTTTTGAAATGCTCTCCCAAAATTTATTCCAATGTTCTTTCAAATGTTCTCTAAAAGTTCTCTAAAAAGTCCTCAAATGTTCGCTCAATAGATCCCGCGAATGTTCCATCAAATGTTCCTCATATGTTCACTTCATATTTTGACACTAATCTAGAAATTAAATTGGAAACTAAAAAAAGATTTAGTGGTTTTTTATTACGAAATATTTTTATAAAAATTATGGCGCAGAAAATTTCAATGCTTCTCTGTTGAGTGAAGCGAGTTGTTCGGAATAACTAGAATATCCAAAGGAGCTAACTCTCCCCAAACTCATCCCAAAAAGTTCCCCCAAAGATGTAATATATATGACATGCACCCTGTGATTCAAAATCTTCAGCCCGGTAAAACTTACAAATATTGAAGAATATGAGAACATCTCTAAGGACACAATGAAAAAAACAACAACAGGGAATTATACACAGCAGTGAGACTTGTCCTGTATTTCGCCCTGCACTCCAGGAAAAAAATATACGCAATCGGTAGTTTGGTGGTACCTGTAGCCGATTACAGTTTCGGACTAGTAGACTGGACAGAGTAAGAAATTTTAATCATGGATAGACCTAAACTGCTTATAATTTATTATAAGCCCTCGAGCTGATGTATACATTGACTTTGTGTCACGTAAGGAGGACGAGACCTGATACAAATTGAAGCATCCTGGCACAATGCAATAGTGGGGATGAGAAATATGTAGCCATCCATCAAGATAACCTACTAATGAGGCACGCCATTAAATTTGACTGAAGAATGGGAAATACCAGCATTGTAAGTGAAACAACAGGCATTACGAAAAAAAAATTATTCGTATGAAAGACATGTAGAACAATACAAATACTGGATTCTGATGCAACTTATCATGAAATATAAGACATAAAAATATTAAAGAAATCGCAGAGAGACAAACTACTCCATGCTCAATATCTAAAAACCATGAAAAAGGTGTAGATCGATAAAGATCAATCATTTATGTGGCTTCAAAGGGGAAGAACGAAGCGGGAAGCAGTTGTAATAGCTGCCCGAGATCAGGCGTTGAGAACACGAAATTATGATAAAGCGGTTCTCAAAATTTCCGAAGATAATAAATAATGGCATTTGCCAGGAGCAAGTTGAAACCGTTGATCATAGAGTCCCAGATTGTCCACTTCTAGCAAAGACCGAATACTTGAAAATACACGTCAGGGTATGAAGTTACCTCCACTGGCAGATCTCTTGAGTCCTTTAAGTTCCAAAGTTACACATACTCCAAGTGGTACAAACACTCAACAAAACAGGTGACTTCTGTTGGACTGTGTACATTATTGAACGACCGATATATTCAAACTGATCACACGATAGCGGCAAACAAACCGGATATTGTTGTACGAGATTTGGAGGAAAAATCATGTCTACTAGTCGATGTTGCTGTGCCTCGCGATTAAAATGTCATAACTATGGAGGCAGAAAACGTCTTAAATACAAGAGTTGGGAAATCGAGATCGGACGAATGTGGGGCGAAAAAAACAGGTCATCGCGATAGTTATCGAAGCTCTCGGATTTGTTCTGCAAAATTTGTGTAAGAACTTGATCTGAATTTGGAAAGTTTTTTGAAAAGTCTCTAGATCTCCTCCTTACTAAACTGGTTGCAACCCGCAGTAGTCTTTGTCATCAACCTATTCATAACGTCTTTAGTCATTAATTAGAGGAATAATAATAATAATAATAATAATAATAATAATAATAATAATAATAAAGTTACATGTCAACAAAATGGAAATTTTATCTTTTCTATATCAACAAAGATACAAGGTTTTGAAAAAAAACTCTTTAAAAAGGAAACAATCTTTAAGAGCGTATTCTAGTTATCAGATATAATACTAAAAAACAATATTATTTAGTCCTTTCTTACGTGAAGGAACGTTCCCACGTCTATCAGAACAAATAATATTTTATCTCTGACACGACTGAATGGAATAAATTTGTGTTAAAGACGCAAAGATGCATTACCATTCTTCAGCGTTCCAGTCGTACACAAGGAAATATGAAGCCGAGAGTGATTGTACAACAGCCGAGAGTGATTTTAGTGAGATATCTTCAAAATTTTATTGATGAAAATTACTTGCAATTGTTACACATTTGACCTATGTTAACACTTATGACAGTTGGATAAGATAGGAAATCACGTGGTTTGAAGACTCTGCGCTTTCTGATTAAGACAAACAGATGAAATATCATTGTAATACATTGAGAGCAAATAAGTTTGAAACGACGAAAGAAGAGTAGTAAATTAATGGAAAGATAGAAAATGAAAGATACTATTTTCAGCGTTCAATGTTTTGACACGTGCATTTCTGTCACTTTGAGGTGACAATAGATGAAGAGAACACAAGTTGTACCAATTCACATGTTATGAGTGTGTCATTACAAGCGGTATTTGCCATTCATATAAGAGCTGTGGAATACCATTTCAAGCTTTCCTCCATACCATGAAACAACGCTAATAACCAATTCATAATTAGGATGTGAAAATGCTCTAGGAAACACGTAAAAGGAAAATTTACAAACATCGTTCAATTTTGTTTCCAGAATTTAAAAAAAATCAACATAAAACGTGTTGATATAATACAAGAATCTGACAACAAAGTTTAAAAATTTATTGTATGCTTTTAAATGGTCAGTATGAAACTGTCATCCCTGACAGCTGACAAGATAAACAAAGTAAAGGGTGATAAAACTATATTTCAGCATCTTCTACAACGCCTCATTAATAACACCACAACCACGAGCGGATTAAGCAATTCAGACCAACCCAAGGCGAAACCGCAGCAGAACATCAACTGGGCAGGAACCTGGTGGAGAACGCGACAACCATTCGAGAGACGAGTTTACACCAACCCATCCGACGGGGACTTCGTGGCGGATGCGATAATCATCGGACAGACGAGACGTTATACCAAGCACTCCATCGAGAAGGCGCCGGCGGCCGCTGCCAGGAGCACGGAGAAATGGCGGCGCCTCGCGAAATAGAAAGCGGCGGCGAAAAATAGAAATTCGGCAGCGAGTCAAAAGGCCGCCGGCCGCTGGGGGCCGGCGCGCGACCTGGACCTGGCCCCGCGGGCGTACCTGGACTTGAAGACCGGGAGGCTGAGGCGGCGCGGGAAGATGACCGGGATGGCCCATTCGCGGCTGGACCGGGAGCTGCCGCCCCCGGCCGCCGCCGTGGCCGCCTCCATCGCCGCCTTCTCCCCCAGCGACCGCAGCGAGTCGGACGCGGTAGCAGCTGGGGCTCGGGACGCGCTGCGCGACTGGCGCGGGGCCGCCGCGGCGGCGGGCCGCGCCCTCCTTAAAGTCAGCGCGCCGCCCCCGCCCCCCCCCACCACGCACGCCCCCGCGCCCAGGTGCGGTGACGTCGCGGGGCCGATGCGAGAGCGCTTCGCGCCCGCGTGCGCGCGCCTCTGCAGCCGAGACACTGTCGCTCATGGACCCGCCCCCTCCACGCTCTGCTCCGCCCCGCCCCCGCTCAAGCGCATGGCGTGGACCACGGCCAACTCTGCCTGCCAGTAGTATGAGGGCTTCAAGCTAGAAATGTGACATCAACCACAAAACATCGATGTTTCTAAATATCGATGTGTATAAAACATCGACTCAAATCCATCGAAATATTAAACATTGAAGTTTTTAAAACTGGATACGTACGCATTGAATACTTCATGGGGAGGGGGAATTTGAAAGTGGGAATTTGAATTTATCTGACAAAAGTCAAAGTCAAAATTAGGTTAATTAACAACACATTATTTGATTCCATAATTCAAAAAAACATAAGCTTCTTTATTGACGAAAATTTGATTATTACTTTTCACCCTTGGTCACTTTTATCTGAAGTATATTCAATTTCTGGATATTTGAATATTATTGTAAAAATTTTGTTTTGATGGTTTCTAATTTAAAAAATATCAACCACGTAAAAACATCGCGTAAACAACATTGATGTTAAAAACATTGGATTAAAAAATCGACAATAAAAACATCAATGATAAAAACAAATGTTTTGAAAACATCGACATCGATGTCGCATCCCTACTTCAAGGACAGTGTTTATTCCATGATTATTGCAACCAACCGGTTTTGGTTTGTCCGCTTTAGCGCATTGACAGTTGGAGAAAGTAGGCTTAAGAACGATTGTTGAATAAAGAACCACAATCGTGTGTTGTTAGTTTTTATTGAGTATAGTTAAGGTCGTTTTTCACTTTCAGAGTTTTATGTGCCCTCCATCCAGGGCATATCTAAATGTCGCGGTACTCTCAAGTAGATTACCCATATTAATCGAGCCGACCCGAGTCGATGCACCCCTCGAGCCCGTAGAACCACTATTTACCGAGATGTTTCGTGTTATTATTTCAATCTTTATTGAACGAAGCAAATAATGTACTATTTTCCCCCATTTCAACAAAAAGCATGTGAAATTATATTAATCCATCATCAAATTCACGTTTTCATTCTACAATATTTCGTTAATCTGCAAACAATTTACCTGATGCTAAATCATTGTGAATATGTACTCCCATTTTTTGCAACGTTTTGACGTATTTGGAGATTTCCCTACGCATGAATTTATGAACTACTTTCTGCAAGAAAAAAATTGTTGACCCTTCAATAGAAATTGTTATTAATTTTATCTACGACGGTGCGCAAACAGATGAATAGCGCACCCATTAGGGAAACATCATAATACCATAGCGCACCCATTACTAAAATACCTGTTCTTACGGATTTACAACATTCTTTTTTATTCAAGAAAGTAAGAGAAACTGACAATAACTGTCAAACATTATTGCAATCCTTCAATATATTTAACTGACTATTGTAGACCAATTAACCTGATAAAAACAACAATGTATTGCGAAAACACGATTCTTATAATACTATGTAACCGTGGTTTGTTACCGTAATGTAATATGTAATCATAAGTTATAATATCTGGAAAATTAAATGTAATCTGTAAATATTTATATAAAAATAGAATACGTCTTAAACGTCTTAACATCTTTAACTCTAATACTTATGTAAAAATTTTGCAGACTTTAACACACAACATAACATGCGTGTAAGTATATTGAGTAACACAATTGCGGGCGCATATACTTTTCAACAAATAAATTGATTCGAATAAGTCTATCTAGGTTTCAAAACGCGTTGGAGTCTATATGATACATTTCTGAGCAAAATCTCGCAAATCATTTACTTATGTACTGAGCAATTTCTCATAAAGACGCAATTTAAGTTTTCTTATCCATACTCCAGTTTAAATAATACTAATGCCAACAACGTGCTACAACGTATTTATAAGGATCTATACACGTCGTAAACCAAGACTATATATTCACATCCAGTTCGAATGTAAATGTCTTTATGTTCGGTATGTTGACAATTATTATTATTATTATTATTATTATTATTATTATTATTATTATTATTATTATTATTATTATTTGTTTTTTAGTATGCTGGAATTTCACTTATTAAATTTATTTTCGCTTCCCGGAGAAAAAAACAAACAACTCTTATACAGAGAATGTGACATCACAATGAAATGCCTCTATGAAGTGTTTTTAGAAAACAAAAAGAAAAATTATCACGTTTCTCCTGTAGGTGAGAAGAATCCACTTTTTTTGAATTATTTCAAATGTACGATACCACTTATGTAAAACTAAATTTTTGTTGACTACTGGTTGACAAGAAGAGGAGCAAGTAAACTCTCTCATCCATCTTTCTGTCTGCTTGCCTGTGTGTCTCCAGGCCTCTTTCTTTGTC
Source organism: Gryllus bimaculatus (assembly GCA_017312745.1). Classification (NCBI taxonomy): domain Eukaryota; kingdom Metazoa; phylum Arthropoda; class Insecta; order Orthoptera; family Gryllidae; genus Gryllus; species Gryllus bimaculatus. The sequence goes on from BOPP01000008.1 coordinate 9,218,674, forward strand.
TGTCTATCTGAATACTCTCTGTCTGCCTGTCTCTCTTTCGGGTCTCCTACCTCGGTAGCAACCGTTAATTTCAAAGGTGAATACAGAAGGTTGTCGCTTGTAGAATTAAACTCGACTCCGGTGTTTAGAAGGTTCAAAACTACAAGCTGAAAGTCTCCTTGATTGAATCTTCCGCGATTTTGTTAAGAAGAGCACAAATCAACTACCTCGCTTATGTGCAACAAACAGAGACCACGCAAATGTTAACATCCGGTCATGAACAGCTCTATTTACAAGAGATGATTACAATTTGCGTAAGCGAACGACGAATGTTGAAGTTAGTGACAAATTTAGACCACAGTGCAGTTCTATTACTGAAACCACTTATGCTATTATGGAAACTAAACATAGAGGGGGTTATTTCCAGTACTTATAAAAGGGAGAGCTAGGAATAGCACTGAATAACACGTGTGGGATCCCAGATCTCAATTCGAATGATAACATATTTACTGTGTTTACTTGGAGAGGTATGAAACAAATCAAAGAAATTACACCCACAAATGCGATCAATTGGTAGGGTAATGAATTCCAAGTAATTCCGGTTAGTAAATAACAGATAAAAGAATAAAAATTTTTCTAAATGATATAATATATTATTTCCAATGCACTCCGAAATCGAAAAAAATTAATCTTCGGCCATTTGAGAGGAGCCGATGGTTTCGTTGGAAACCCAGAAACGTAGGAAAAAACTAAAAACAATGAAATAGTTTCGATTTTGACTGATAAATGCAAATATTCGTTTGTGTTATTCCAACTTTTGTCTCACAACGCGTACCGAGTTCTCTTCTTATTTTGAGCTGTCGAGCGATTTTTTGGAAAACCATTTAGTGAAGTTTCCTTCTGTAGTACTTTTCTGCAGTATGTCATTAGTATAACATAAAATTGAGAATGTTTTCTTATAATCAAGCGATCCTTGGTTTCACCATATTAATAAAATATATTTTATTAATTATCTAAAATTGCAATGTGCTTTTATTGCTCTTTATAAAATACCGCGTGAATGTGACGAAAAACCATCACCTGCGATTTTCTTGAAGCATTAGTGGAGAAATGGTTAATTACTCAGTATGCTTCATGAATCATGTATGCTTCAAAACTCCTAAATTCATGCTTTGGAGGTACAGCACTGTTTATTTTACAGTAGTTGTACTGCTTACTGCAATTACACGAATATTTTTTCTATGTTTGCACTCTTTACTTTTTGGAGAGATGAAACAAAATATTTATTTTTTGTTTGAACGATACATCATAAGGAATATCACAAATCACAATTCTTCCTCGAAAAACGCAACGTAGTAGGTATAGGATAAATACGTAAGAGGATCACGCTACACCACACGTGCTTCGACACATTAAAAATCAATACATTCATAACATTGGAATCTGTTGTAAGTCAATTGTTGGCGTCGTTCACATGACATCCGGTATATCCCGTTTGAAAAAGGGAATAGATACATTTGTTTCCTCTTTTACCAGCATCTTTATTTTCTTTATTCCTAAACACATTGAATAGTTTTGTGTATAATACAACATAAAACGTAGTTTTTAGAGCATTTATTACCGTGATGATATTTGGGATTGAATGTTCTTTTAATATTTGAATTTTTAATACGGTTTATGACTTTATTTTAATTACTTTTATTTATCTATTCGCTCAAAATTCCTCTTATATCTGTTTATTTTAGTGCCTTAAGAAACAAGTTCTATTCACAGGTGGATTAGTTTGTTAAGAGGTGGAAGTCGCATTCACCCGTCGATTTAGAGATTGACTATGACATTGAGATTCACGTTTACAAAAACAAGTGGCAAAAGAAACTACAGACAGAATGCGTCGCCTCCCTCTCGTAAGAAACGAGGTCCTAATATCCCGCGATCATTCGAGCTTCGTGGCTTATAAATTACTTTTCTAGTGATTGCCCACTTCCAGACGAGGCGAGCATGAGGGGTAGGCGGTGATCAGTGAGTGATTAGCGGTTGGCGGCTAGCACAGGTTGGGAGGAGGTGGGCAGTGGGCAGCGGTCGATAGGTGTAATGGAGATGGCGGTGGGCGGAAGAGGTAGAATGGGCAAAGGGTGCAGAAGAGGCAGAGGGTGTAGAAGGGACAGAGGGGTACGAAGAGACAAAATGATCAGAGGGTGCAGAGGATGTAGAGGGGCAGAATGGGCAGTGGGTGCAGAGGGAGTAGAGGTGGAGACGAGGCAGAAGGAGCAGAGGGTGCAGAGCGGAGTAGAAGAGAGAGATTGAGGAGAAGGGTGCAGAGAGGGAGGAAAGGGACAGAGGGTGTAGAGGAGGCAGAGGGGGTAGAAGAGGCAGAGGGGCTGAGAGGATAGAATAGGCAGAAGGAGAAGGGGGTTAGAGGGGGCCGAAGAGGCAGAAGCAGAAGGGGAGGGGAAGAGGGGTAAGAAGGAGCAGAGGGAGCGGGGGGAATAGTGGGCAGAAGGTAGTGAGTGATGAGCGACGGATCATGTGCAATGTGCGGCAGGACGCGAGCAGCCGAAAGTGAGCCGTGGATGGCGGCGGGCAGTGGGGCATGTGCGCAGGTGGGTTGCGGGCGATGGGTGGAGGGATTAGAAGCAGGGGAGGGGGAGGGCGGAGGGGGAGAAGGCGGCGAATAGCGGAAACGGCGACTGGTGCGCAGTGAGCGTCTTCTATCGCCCGGAATAACTTTCAGCGCCCCGCCCCCTCCCTCAGCACGCCACCGCCATAGCTATTTCGTACCCGCACATCCGCACCGCGCTTCGGGCCAATCTCTGTTCCAACTGGACGAATATTTGATGCATGAATTTAGGGACAAGTAAATTATTTGTAACAAATGGTGAGTCATAAAGACGATTGGAACACGGGTGAAAAAATCGTTTGTAGAAAAAAGAAATGTTAATAATGTCGTGTTATAAATAAAAATATAGGAACTACAACACTTTTTGTTTCTCGAATAACACTGGTTAAGGACATATTGAAGTGAAAGTAATAAAATGCTGCAATAACATCGATGACCAGATTTTAACGGAAGAACATGCTTTTTTCAAAACAACTGTCCATCCGTTCGTTTGTCCCACTGTGTGTCTGTCAAGGATATTAGGTTCTCAACTGCACATCGAATTTTCTCCAAAAATGAATATTCTATGATTGAGCCAATATCGAAGCCCTGCGAATTTCAGTTGTGCTATTAAGTTTGTGGAATAGTCCTACCTCTTTTAGAAGAAAACTCTAAGACGTATTCAAACTTTTCTACGAAATGGCTCGATTTATTTCTTTGAAATTCTTCTTTGAAATTTAAATTTATAAATATGCATGTAGATGGTTCCGATTTTCCTAAAAAATGCTGATATTTTTCAAAATTGCAATACTGAAATTTCCTGCGTCCTCTCCGACAACCTCGCAGATACTGCACATTACCATACCGCAGCCTCGCACGCAATCTTGTATATTATAGAAGCTAGAGATTTTTCTCAATGAAATTTAATCTGCAATATTAGTTCCATAAATTGTAACATACATAATTCTTTAAAAATTGAATATTTTTCGCGTATTGTTGAACTAAATCGTAACAATTTTACAAAACTTCTTGATTGACACTTTCCAAAACGTTTCCAAAATAAACATATTAATGTTTGTTTCAATAGAGAAAAATAAGCTTATAAATATGTTATAGGTCCGATTTTCATTGAAAACTCTGAAATTATAACGAATGCAAAAGCTTTAATTTTCCTCAAACTTGTTATTCACCTCAAATATTGAAACTATACAGTAGTGCTAAAAAATAGGATCACCTTGCTCACAGTTGTAATCTGCAATATAATTCTGAAAATAAACCACTTGATTCGTAAAAATCGAGTGAGTTTTGAAGGTAATGGAATCAGAAATATCATATAATCCACATAAAATATATGGTTAGCAGAGGAAATCATAAAATATATGGTTTGAGAGTATATTGCATTAGGAAAATACAGAATGCCCATTTTCTTTAAGAGATGCGGTTTCTTTGAGCATTGGTGTAGATCTCATTTTCCAGCCAAATTTTCTCCAAAATTAGATTTTTAAATGCCGGGCATGCTTGTTCAAATTAGTAATATTTTTGGCATATTTTGTGAAATATTGACAATTCTTCACAAACATGTAAAGATGATTGCTTCCAAACCGGTTCCATTTTTTCTTTAAAACATTTTGTTAGGTTAGAGCAAAAGATATGAAAGACACACAGAATATATCCTATATGGAAATGTATTAACCCAAACCAGGAAGACATGACATCAGGTTGTCATGTGTTAGGTCGGAAGGAAATCAATGAGCATCGCTTTATTATTCAGTTGTCAGCCAAAGAATCTGCGGGCAACTTTACGCTTCCTCCTATTCCGAAAGCTAAAGAATCCTATCCATTGAAAGCTTCCAATGTAGAGACGGGATAGGGGGATTAGGGGGACAACTGATGTCACTGCAGAGCCTCTGTCCGGAAGCTCCTACGTCCGAGTCCCGACGGTGGCAGGATTTGTGACACTAGCTTGCCAGCTGGGTCTATCTCAGCTGTCTGGAAGCGAATTCTGGCGGATGGCTGCTCTGATTGGTAGTTTTCTGTGATTTCACCGACCAATACCAAGCGAATGTCGGAGCAGCACGCTAAAATGGACCTCGCGCGATCTTTCCTTCCCATTTGTCCTATCCTCACCCCTTACGTACACACTTCCACTTCCACGCACTACAGTACTACAGATACCGGAAACCGGTACGGAACTTAAAGTTTGTTCCGGCTGGGGCGGTGCCCCGTGGTGGGAGATACCTGGTTGGGGGATACCTCACCTGCCGACGGAAGGTAGGCTTCGGATCTCTCCATCCAAGGGCAAGATCTCAACACTTGCATCACACACGCAAGGCGCCACCTCTCGAGGCAAAACATGATCAACACTTACGGGACTAATGGCCTCAGCACTTGACGCGCCTGGGATCATTAATCAACCAATAGCTCCCGTTTAGAGTTCGAGTTCGTTCGGGCGTTGCGCAACCCTTGGATGCCGGCGAGATCTTCGTGGACGGGGCGCTTCCTTCGCCCCGGGCCGGCGCCGACAGCGCCCCCCCCCCTGCGCGCCTTCCTGGCCTACTTGGCACCGCCCGGCGCGGCGCGCGGCGACGAGGCAGACGAGGGGACTCAAGGAGCTGCGCTCCCGCGCCCGCCAATACGTTAGGTGGAGGCAGAAGCGCCTCCTTCTGTCAGTTGCTCCACGCAACTTACTTGAACGCAGAGATCCTAGTTCACTTTCAATACGGAATTGTATTGAATGAGGTTTGTAAGTGACCAGAAATTAGTTTCAAAATATCTCTCAAATTTTTTTTATTACACAAAAATATTAAGAACAATGACAATAGTACCATTAGTAATAATAATAATGATAATAATAATATTAGTTATGTTAATTGTAATATTAATAATTTCCTCTTATAAGTGCAATCATTATAATAACTCCGGTCCTGAATTCCGAATTCTAGAAAGATATTGAGAAGTCTTAAAAATAATTACCACGAGTATTTGTCACCTACTCGGAAAGCAAATTGGAATTTTTTCAAAGAACGTTTTAGAGATTCTTTTCTAGCAAACAATAGTAGCTGATAACTTGGCTTACATGTGCAAATTAGGATATCGAAGCATTCGTGTCAAAGATTGGGATTGCGAAGCATTCGTGTCAAAGAAGTCCGCCACGTCGTGCCGAAACATCAGCAACTTCGCATGGGACGCGATGACTACCCACACACCCTCGAATTCATTCGTTGTGAGTGCCTTATTGTGAAATAGTTGTTGCGTAATAAAAACAAAAGTGTATATGGAAAATGTAATTTCCATTTTTGACGTTAAACATGTTCCTTCCCCTCCTCTCTCTCGTTCTCTCTCTCGCTCTCTCTCGCTCTCTCACTCGCTCTCGCTCTCGCTCTCTCTCTCGCTCTCTCTCTCGCTCTCTCACTCGCTCTCTCTCTCACTCTCTCTTTCGCTCTCTCTCGCTCTCTCTCTCGCTCTCTCTCTCGCTCTCTCTCTCGCTCTCGTCTCTCTTCTCGCTCTCCGCTGTTCTCGCTCTGCTCTCTTCTGCTCTCTCTCCACCTTTGCATCAATACTCCATTCGCTCCTCTCTTTTCGTCTCTCTCTCGTCTCTCTCTCTCCGCTCCTCTCTTTCGCTCTCTCCATCTCCGCTCTCTCTCTGCTCTCTCTCGCTCTCTCTCGCTCTCTTCTCGCTCTTCTCGTCTCTCTCGCTCCTCTCTTCGCTCTCTCTCGCTCTCTTCGCTCTCTCTCGCTCTCTTTCTCGCTCTCTTTCTCGCTGCTCTCTCGTCGTCTCTCCCTCTCGTCGCTTCTCTCTCGCTCTCTCTCGTTCTCTCTCTCGTTCTCTCTCTCGCTCCTCTCGCTCTCTCCTCTCTCTCTCTCGCTTCTCTCTCGCTTCTCTCTCGCTCTCTCTCGCTCTCTCTTCGTCCTTCTCGCTCTCTCCTCGCTCACTGCCACTCGCTCTCTCTCGTCTCCTCTCTCGCTTCTCTCGCTTCTCTGCTCTCTCCCTCTCTCTCGCTTCTTCTCGCTCTCTCTCGCTCTCTCTCGCTCTCTCTCGCTCTCTCTCGCTCTCTCTCTTTCTCTCTCCCTCTTTCTCTCTCCCTTACATTATTGCAATTGCGCAAAGTTCGTGCGCTCAAGTCGTGCTCGGAGGCCAGGAGACGCATCGGACGGGCACAGTTGAGCGGAATGTGCGTTGCTGGATTGCTTGCTCTCTGCGCTGGAGACGACCACTTGACTGTCTAAATGACCCTTCCCCCTCCCTTGCAAAACGTAGTTACATCCCAAGTTCCTTCCGAAAAGTGCAATATCATCCCCGTTAATTGGGAGGGGTAATAAGTGGGAGATGCGTTACTGAAAACGAAGATATTGGAATAATCGACTTCTGAGAAACATTGAAAACTACAGAACTTTAATATTTGCGTTTTTTTTGTTATTTGAATCCCACAACTTCTTATTTCATGATCTGACTTTGAACAATAAATTTTATTGCAAAAAAAAAGACCTCTTCAATACTGTAGTTGTAGGAAGATGCCGAAAAACATACTTTTTAAATTTTTAACCAATTAAAAAAACAACAAGAATTTCAACGAAATTTGTTAGCGTTCTTTACACTAAACGAGGAGAAAGCTTAATATAATTTTGGAGCAATTTTTGAGAATTTTTTGCAAATATTATGTATTTTTCATGTAAAATGTACCCTCAAATAAAATTATCCGTTTCACAGTCGCAGGGGCTCAAATTCGTTTAGATAGATTAAGGTATATCAATTTTGGAGAAAATCGTGTTTTGACGCTCGCGTTGACCACAGAAAAACGGACGAATAGACGGACTGTCACACGTTTGGTCGTCAATGGATTTTTCGGTATCAAGGTCCCACAAAATACAGAATTCGTTCCAAATAACGGGCACGGCATTAAGATTTTTTTCTGCTGATTTTAGGTGCACGATTACAATACTTTCTCTTCTTACGAAGAATGACGAGAAAGTGAAATAGGGAGAATGTATTATAAGATCTGTAAATCCTATATCATATTCGGTTCATTCAGAAACGTGTTACTTCCTCTGTTCCCTTCATATACAAGAAATGTAATTTCGTATATCAAGGTTTAAAAAGGTTGATATATGGAAATTATACAAATTTCAAGGATTCGAGATGTGGAATTTGTCCCTTATTTATGGTCAAAGTTGGATATATTTCGTCTTGAAAATTTCCGATTCTGTTACCTTTCTTCAATATTTCAGTGTTTCTTTAATGCTGTTACAATATGAGCTTCGAAGTTCTTTTCTTTGCGATCGCATGTTTGAAGATGCTTATGAGCTTGGCCTCAAATAACTATTTATAGTCGCAGCAAAGAATTCTTAGACCAATCCAATACGACTTTCATATGAAAAATACTGGAACATATCGATTCTATTCTAGTAAAGTAATAAAACAGTCTGAACGTTCCTTTCTTCTCTTAATGTTAACTCGAATATATGAGAACGTTAGGAGCACGTAGCAAAAAATGTCAAATGTTTTTTGTGAATAGAGAAAAAAGTTGTTTTGAACATAAGTAGTGTAATTATGATCTATTTAACGGAGTGGTAAAATTAAATCCGCGATCAATAACCAACAGTTTATTCGCTGTTTTATTTCCAGCAGTACATCTACTGTTTTATTTCTGACTCTAATAAATTTCCGAAATGTATTTTATATTTTGATTAAAATTTCAAATCTTTTAACAAAACACGAACCATTTTATTACCAATGCTTTTATAAAACTAGTACTGTTTAAATGCTATATTATATTGCATTATATTTATATGTAGGAAAACACCTTTTTCATCTCAGCATTCTGCTTATTACAAAATATAACGAAAGATTAGAAATTTGCCTGCAGGTATAAACGCATGACAGTATAACACTGATTTTTTCTGTGCATATATTTGGAAATAAATTCAGAAGAAAAATCAATAACAAAAAACAGTCATTATAGGAAACACAAGTAGCAAGATCAAGTGTGTATACTTTAATACTTCTGTAATGGGAGAGAGCTGTGAGACCCAGCAGCATACATGTCAAAGAATCAATCGTTCCCCGCTATCTCTGAACGAATTCTCTAACGTGATTACCAACATCCGTTCTTTTAGAAAATTTCTACAAAAGAGAATTTTCAAACTGTGGATTTCTGAGACAGTCATTTGGAATTGTCGCACTATGCGACTGGCTAGCGCATTCCTACCATTTCCGTAAGATATGCCAGCAAGACAGGCAACACACGATTTCATCAATGAAATAAAATTGTGACAGACTGAAATTTGCTTACTCTTAATTCCCTTCAATTTTGATCAGAGAGTAAATATGTCAACACTGACTACAAACACGGAAGATACTTCAGAAATGAGACGTTGCTAGATTCTGGTACCGTTTAACTAATTATTCTACTCAATATTATTATTTAACCGTTTATCCGATTGTAGCCCAAAGGTTCTACCGTAGCTGTTCCATCATCATAATTTTTTATTATATCTGATATCTGACAGGCCGTCTATATAGAGTTCCGGCGACGAAATATTTTCGTAGCATTGGGAACTCTCCATGTGGCAATTTTTGAAATGCAATACTTACTTCTGTTTAAAATATCGCTACTGTATTGTGCTGTAAACATACATTTGGATACACCTATCTCAATTCAACCAATAATAACACTTTCTACAAATACATTTATTTTATTAAGCCCCTTTTATCTTCTAATATATTTCGTTAATAATTCCCTCCCCTTGCATGCATGACCAATTTTATCCTTTGAAGTATTAATGCTAAATTCTTAAAACTACTACAAAACCTGCGCATTCTATAATTACGAATTCAAAATATACCCCGTTTTGTTACTTCCCTTTTCTGTAGAGCAACTGCATTCTTGAACGTCAAGATGTTATTTCCATTTCCATTTAACTGTCTTCATTTCAAAAACCAATGGTGTCCATTTTATGTACACATGCGATTATACTCTCGTCCTCACTACGTGTTATTGTTACCATTTACTTGTTCCCAATGACGTTACTACTCATAAATTAAACGTAATGTGCCCCCAATGCTACCACGGACAATCATACAAAGTTTAACTTTGACTTTTACTACATCGGAACCTCACCTTTACTTCCGACCACTTCCGCGTTAGAAGCCCGTCTGTCTGAGTTCGTAATCATGGGCGCCCGTCAGCTGTCACTTCTTGCGCGAGATCCTACACAAATGTGTCTATCTTTCCCCCTGTTGCGCATATCATTCGATATCTCGAACACGATCTCATTTCTGATTGGTCCTTCACGAATTTTTATTGGATTTATGTATTCCTTGGTCCCTTGTTCGTAATATTTCTTGTAACTTATTTATATACCCAGGGAAATTGCTCACGTGTCCTATCATGAATTTAATTATTAAATCATTAACTATTTCCCTCACTTGTTATCACTTGTGTTGACATTCCTTTGTAATGTTAATAATTACTATTTCCACTTTATTTATCATCTCTCTCCTATTGTTGTGGTCGTCCATATTTACATTTAATATGCCTTTCCTCTTCTTATTTATGTGTACGAATGATACCCCATCACAGAAACAAGTCTTTCCTGCATTCCGGTTCCCCCAAGCTATTCTACGGCGTTCGCAGAGTAAACAACCGAATGCCCACCGCCCTTGGAGCGCGTAGCGAATCCAGGTCTGCGGACATTCTCCGCGCTCGTGACGTCTCCTCCCGCCCCCCCCCTCCGCCTGCCCCGGTGGCGCGTGCGAGGGGGCGGGGCGGCGGCGGGAGGAGGCGATAAAGGCGCAGGTGTTCGCGCCGATAACGCGCACCTGCTAAGAAGCCCCGCGCCCCGCCTTCGGAGTCCCGCGACGCCGGAATGCTGACGCACTGGGCCGGAACGCACCACCGACGCGCAGGTATCAGGAATAAATAAATAAACAAGCAAATAAATAAGAATATATAAGAATATAAATAAGTAAATAAATAAGTAAACAAATGAGTAAATAAATACGTAAATAAATAAGTAAATAAATAAGTAAATAAATAAGTAAATAAATAAGCAAATAAATAAGCAAATAAATAAGTAAATAAATAAGTAAATAAATAATAAAATAAATAACTAGATAAACAAATACTGCATACGTAAATGAATAATCATGGTCAGTGGTAATACACCTCAGCTCAAAATGCAACTCTTTTGGCGGTAAAAAGCAATATAACAATATCTTTACGCAATGCTACAGTATCTTATTTTATATTTATTATTATTATCATTATTATTATTATTATTATTATTATTATTATTATTATTATTATTGTCATAAACCACGTTCACTTCTGTGAGGGATATTGGCCTCTTCCTCCTGGCGCATGCTGATACTGACGAGGAAGGTACGGGCTCAGTTACTCTTAGCATTTCCGCCCGGAATGGTAGAGATTTCGCCAGAAAGAGTCAAAGAAAACCACCCCGAAAGCCCTCCTAACTACAGACCGGTCCTGCTCGTGGCTGGACAGTTCGATACGGGCCTTGGCCGACCAGCGATGACTCACCCTCTCGGCCATGGGATAAGGGGTTCGTGTGGTTAGCAGGAAGACATCCCTTTACCGAATATACTGGTCTTCTTAACCTTAGGGTGGGCTTTCTCATTGTCACACATCGATAGATACTGGGACATTTGTAAGGAAAGCGCACAGTTATAATTTGCCTCGGCCGCGAATCAATCTCGGCGTTGCGCCGCAGAAAGCAAGCACGCTAACCAACGAGTCACCCGAGAGGGCTAGGTACCAACCAACAATTTTTATTGCTACAAAATACTCACAAAATAACTGTGGACTGAACTCCGCAAAATTCTTACCCAAAGTAATTTTATTCCTCCCATCCAATTTCGTTCCCCTCAAAAACACTCAAAATTATTACGTCTAAATGAAAGTATTCATTGGGTTTGTTTGCAGGTCATCTCTAATTAGTAGTCTTCCTCAATGTCGCCGAAGCTGTTGACAAAATTTGATACAATACTTCAAAATAAAAACTGAGAACGCTAGGCACCACAAAGAGGTTATTCAATATCCTCTCAAATTTAATAAAAGATCACACATTTGTCGTGCAGGTGGAACCAGCCGTCTCGTCATCACGAATGGGTTCAGCAAGAGTTGACCGAGGTTCCTCTTTCTTTAAATGCTGTTTAGGGAGGTTGCCTTTACTACCCACTCCACATATCCATCAATGCTTGCTCTTAACAACTAAAAAATTGCTAGGCGTTCTATTATTACCATTCTGTTAACATTTTGACAATGAAAAACGAAAATCTTGTATTATAGCAATTAACCTAGGAATTATATCTCGGTAGGGACCACAAACTTTTTGATGGCACTTGTTGGATGGAAGATAGTGAAATCCAATAGAGTATATTAGTTCCACTATCTTCCAGGAATCTCCATACCGAGTTGTCGTGTTGATTAAGCAGTCGCAATTACAGATTTAATTGTGCCATAAAAACCTTGAAAGACTATTAAAGTGCGGCAACTCCCATTCATAAAAGAAGCTAAATAATAAACTAATTTCTTAATGAAACTTCATAAAAGAGTCTTTTGAAAATGATACAATTCTTTTTAACATTTCCGTTCAATCTTGAATAGCGCAGTGCTACGTATTGTTAGTATCTGAACATTCTTCGCCGACACAATTAACGTTAATTCTAAACAGACACATGTGAACAAAAATGAATAAAAAATAGGTATGCTCATTTATTTATGAGCGTTAAACATTATTGATCGTCTTGTAATAAATGTTCTAAAGTCACGAATGACGTGATTAATGATCACAAATTTTGCTATTTTAACTTTCATAAATAATAATAATAATAATAATAATAATAGTTATATAAAATTTACTCATGCATAAGAGGAAAAAGTATCAATAATGACATCGCCTTCCTGTTCACGTTGAAATACCGTATTGAAAGTGAAAAGGAATATCAATTTAATTTTTTTAAATTTGCTGATTAGATAACATGTTTTTGTGGAATTTTCAAAATGTGCTTTTGTGTAGATAATGTGTGAATGATAATTGGAGGGAAAAAGAATCACTTCTACTGAGTTGTTTTGAATGCGATCTTAGTTCTGATCACGATCGATAAAGAAAAATGCTACTAAACAATACTCTTATGTTGATTCGCGGTGGCAATTTCATGGAATCTTTTCCAGTTTCCGTGGAATCATGCTAATGCATTTCAAATTCTATGAATGATATATTCTCGCAAAATAGAGTTGAGTTCTTTGGACTCAAAAGTCTTTAAATACAAGAACTTTCCTTTCACCTGCGGTTCGTAGTTCACAATACAATGTTGCTCTCGGAATGACACATCTGATAAAAAAACTTGTATCTGAGAAGATATTTTGTAAAGATATCTTTAGAGGCCAGGAAAGGTATTAAGAAGATTGCTGTTCCTCCAATTAATTGAGTTTCTGTTTTTGTTATGATGCGAGTTTCACTAAATATCGAACAATTTTGGGAAAGGGTGTGCTATCGATGTTGACAAATATAGTTAATAATTTTAAATAATCTTCACGAAAAATGCATTGTCAATGCATGTCATTGGACATACGTGGATAAGTAAGACCAATAAGAAATATATTTTTCTGACATCTCATATATATATATATATATATATATATATATATATATATATATATATATATGTGTGTGTGTGTGTGTGTGTGTGTGTGTGTGTGTGTGTGTGTGTATACTTAATCGAAGTAAGAATTCATTTTCTTTCTCTACACTTATAATAAGATAATGTTTAAGACCATTGTAATCACAAATGATGCTACCCTGATTTAATAAACATCCTTCAATTTCTAATTTTTGTAGACGTTAACAATTAGTATTCCTCTTGTATTCTGAACATTTTACATATTATTTAATTCCCTTCTTCCTTAACTATATTATCGCCAGAAAAACAGATACATTCAGTTTCGTCTCCTCTAGTGATGATGCCCCGAGCTGATATCATTTTCCACTCAGGGGTTTTACTAGGCTCGAATGGAAAGGTGAAATAGAAAAAAAATTGTTACTCTTGTCAGAATTCCAATTCGTAAACTAGTGTGAGTAAAATGTTTTTGATTCCGTGAAAAATATCATTCTAACTTATTTTATTTTATTTTTGATTCACATTACTAAATCCACTCTCCAAGAAATAACGACTCATTCATTGAAACCTGGTTAGTAATACTTTGAGACTAGCAGGATTGCGGTCTCGTGGCATAGTGGCTGGCGCACTCGACATCCTTTGCTGGAGACCTAGTTTAATCCCTGACCAACCCTTTGTGGTTTGTGGTGAAATTCGTGGTGGATAAATTGAGTTATCGGGAGATTTTCTAGGCATTCTTCCGTTTTTCCTTCTCATTCTCCCCGTTCTATATCATCAGTCACCTCATCATCGTGAGCATTTTCATCTACTCTTACCATCATCACTCATGATCCTCAATGACCTCCGAATTTGAAGAGCCATTAAACCGAAATAAATGAATAAATAAGACGTGCGCATGTTGCTCACCACTTGTTCTTTACTTCCTTACTAAAAGGAAATTTTATCGAAACTATTGTCACGAATGACGTTTATTTGGCCTTTGTTTATTTTGTTGGTGCGCAGGCTAGCTCTAGTGACATTGAGTTACCTCGTTTCGGTGAATTGGGAGGGTGAGAGTTTCTGTAATAGAAAACTCATATTTTGTGGGATGAAAGAACAAAATTTAATGTTGTGCCTTGCAAAATTACAAAAATAGAAGTTTAAGGATAGCTCACTACCTTAATTAAAATTTGAAATTAGAATTAAACATATGAATTAAATTACAAAAATAGGCTACAGCGCGGCCACGTCAATTTACAAATAAACCTTTTAAATTTCCTGTTAATTCAGGAGTATTCAGACTTCTGGAGGTCGATGACCCATCAGCCCTCTCCACCTCGATAGCCGAGGGGCCGGCCTCTCAGACTGCAGCCAGATGGTAGGCCGTGGAAAATAGGCCTTTAGAAGACCCTTCGTGGCGGACGTTCACTTCAGGCAGCAGCGCGGTCCACCACCGAGCATCACACACGTTACACCACATTTATACGAGCACTCGTCGTTAATCAGTCTTTGATCGAGAACGGCATGTTGGGACAATTCACGGAATCTTATTCAGACAGTAACGGCAGAATCTGTTTTAGGATGCAAAAAGATGCACCGGGCGACCAACGCTTGAAGTATGCGGATGTCCGAACGCGACTCTGCGCTCGGCGCCCCGATCTAAAGTAAAAGAACAAATTCGGTCGGATGCGACTGGCATCCGGCGACGCGACCTAGAGAACGGTCTGGCCTGGCGTGCGGCCTCTGCTCAAGTGATTTTCTCCCTCGTCTACTCTTCCCTCGAAGTTTCCGATATCCTTGTTCTTTCTGCTTTGGAAATTTTGCGTCACCTCTAAATCTATTGCGCGTTTAAATTTCCTCAACCCTTAAGGTTGTAGAATATTCTAGAGTGGAAACTTCCTTTAGAACGCACTCTCTCTCTCTCTCTCTCTCTCTCTAACTCACTCACTCCCTCTTACAATGTTGAAATAAGGAACAGACATGCAGCAGCTTGCAGAGAGCTCTGGCCATATTTATTTACAGCAATAAGGTTTGGCTGACAGCCGGGGATTTCCTATTTTCGCAATAAGGTGCTAGTCCTAGCAGGTGGGCGGTGGGGGTTTAGGGGGTGGACTGACACGTGTCTGCGTCGAGATACACAAACAGACTAGAAGGGGGAGCGGCTTGGTTGACGGCGGTCCGTCGCGGAGGGTAGGTCGCTTCGAAGTCCCTAGAGGCGAAGGGGAGTATCGCGCAATCTGCGTTTCACATACAAAGCGAACTGCGAATTTCGCAGTACCACGTAATTTTCGAGATAATTTAGCCAAATGTGATTTTAATTTATATGTGAATAATCCCTGTAAACTCTGTGCCACCAAACTATGCCGTAAAAGTACCACGAACTCGGATTCGCCTTTAGCACGTGCTCATAGATTGTAATCGATGATTAGGGTGTCAGCCTTACTAAAGAGGAAAATAACCCTTGGAAGCACATGGCTGATGATTTATTAAGTGTTTAAAAATGCTTCAGTGAAGATGGTAATTTCCTGATATTGCAGACTGTCAGACAGTACAGAGAAACGACCTTCTGGAAGATACTCGCGTTTTTCAAGGACAATTTGATCGACAGCTTTTTTCTTTTGAAATAAACGAAAATAAAAAAAGCGTTTTGTACATATCTATTTGTTTTTAGCGAATAATGATTTGTGGTAAATATTTTTTAATATATTCCGCAGTACCAATATAATACGGCTTATTGAATTTTACATTAACATTTCCAGATTGACGTTTAATTAAAAACATCAATTTCTAAAAAAAATAATGTGAAAAGATCGATCCAAGAGATGAATGTTTAATTAAAGCGCGTCGATCTCTCGATTCTAAAGCGTCAGAGCGCCCGCGCCGTCGTCGGCGAATGAAATTTGAATAATTTGATGGGAGCGCAGGCAGCTGCAAAGCACTGCGTCTCGGCGGAGACCCCGACCCGCCCGCCTCGCGTACCAACCCTCATCCTTCCCAGGCGAGCGGTCACTAGGAAATACTCGCAGAGACTATGGTCTGACTGGGTAAGCGGTACAATAACTCAAAAAAAAAATCTTTCTCTTCCAATATTTTCTTTCTTTTCTTGCTCGCGTTTACTCAGTCTCTGTGTTTCTCTCTCTCTCTCTCTCTCTCTCTCTCGCTCTCTCTCGCTCTCTCTCGCTCTCTCTCGCTCTCTCTGTTTCTCGCTGTGACTGTCTGAATGTTTCTCTTTCTCATTCTGTCTCTATCCCTCTGTCTGACTCTGTTTCTCTCTCTCTCTCTCTCTCTCTCTGTCCCTCTCTCTATGTCTGTTTCAGTTTCTCTCTCTCTGTTTCATTTTCTCTCACTCTCTGTCTGTTTCTCTCTCCCTCACTTTCTGTCTGTCTGTCTCTATCTCTCTCTGTCTCTCTCGTTCTCTCATCAATGCACTGATGGTGTCCCGCTCAGCGTCTTAGCTAATGAAAAAAGCCGAACGTGGGTTTCTAAACTGAGATGTTGTTTCATTCTGTAGCACTTTCTGCACACAAAAGTTCCGTTCTCTAGCTCTTTCGCAACAACATGCAATTCAACTCATTAAATTCATATGAAAAAGCTGGCTTCAAAGAACTATTACAAGTCGTCTGAGAACATATAGAACTGATAACATACGTCTCGTAAATCACTTCTGAATGAAGACTGTTGGCAAACATGCGTGCCTACGTAGTGTGGTCAAGAGGCTTCCCCCAACCCGCTCTGGAGCCCAGACTTAAGCACGTGACCAGGGTATTCCCATAACTTGTACTGAAAGAAGAGGTTCTAAAAGCAGGCGATGGCCAAGCTTTGAGATGGGAATATAGAAGCAGCCAATGAGAAGTCAGAGATGCGACATTCAGCGTCACATCACTGTCGGCCGAAACCTCGCATCTCGCACTCAGCATATGGTGAGAGTTCAATGTCCTCAGTTATGAAGCGAGGTCGTCGAAGAGATGTTTCTCGTCCATCACATTCACGGAGAAGATAGACACCTACCGCATAGCGCATGGAAAAGATACAAATGAAACAGAGAGCTGTACTACATGAGGAAAAAAGTTTTAATAAAAGTTTTAAAAGAGCTAAATAACTAGGGGATGTGACATATTACTTGCATCCATTGCGCATACGCCACTGCCATGTTCACTGCAAATTCATATTGCCGCGATACCCAAGATTTTTGCCTATTGCATAAACAATATAAAGGTTCTTATTACGATACTCGTAGGTTTTAGATGTTTTCAGTTCCCTTGAGGAGAATTCGCTCTACGCAAATAGCAGTAAATCATCGCAAATGACCTTACCAGAGATACGTTTGGAATATAACAGTCACTTGCATAATATTGCAAGGTCGTCTGTCAACCTTGATACTTCAAGGTTTGCTTACTTGTGTGTGTTACCATCTCCATACATGGCGAGGGTCGTAATACTTCAACAGAAGTTAGTAAAACGAAATTTCGTGCAACATGAATAGTTGTTGACTTACAAATAATATTTCAAGAATATTCTATAAAACTGTTGGTAATTTACAGACACATCTATTGCGTTCTAGAGACACTTGAGAGGTCTATAGTATTGTTTTGAATTGATATTCACCGCTATGTTACTACAAATTTTTTAAAAGCTCCCTATCAATCCAGCATTGTGGACTGAATATCTGAAACGTAGAAACGTTTTGAGGGAAAGTCAATAACGATTCTAATCGGGCAATGGGGACCGTTAAATAATACATTTCACTATTGCTAGTCCGTGAAACCTACAGTGAAATGACGGATCTGCAATTAATTAAAAATAAATATTTTGTTGATTAAGAACAATTGAATTACTGACATCGACATAAAGTCATGTATATAATGACATTTTGACTTATAAAAGAGGCGAAAGGTTTTCGTCTAAAATGTGGCTATTCAAAGAAAATTAATATGGTATGAGGGTCTAACATAAGCACTTCCGGCAGAAGGACTTATCCATTTTCCTGGGAAACCTAATTTATGTCTAGGGAGTTATTGTGCTATTAAAGAAGTTATTGTCCATTATTAAATAAATATGAAGAAACAATATTTTTTTGTTGAAATAAACATTGTCCTCATATAAAGAAAAATGGTGATGTGCATCTAGTCGGTGAGCATTATTCATTGTGCCTACATAGCGCGGGCGCAGGTTATCTCTGCGCGGAATGGGAGGCTGTGGGTTCGAGTGCCGTAGGACATGGCTGTTAGCAAACTGTTATAGTGGCGACAAGGCAAAGGTAAACAACGTTTCCATAATTACATTCATTAATTGAAATGTCGGCTGGAACAACATTGTCAGCGATACATTTTTCAATTTGCTGTTTTCTATGGAATAATGTTGTATATGAATCTGTTCTCTCATTGATATTTTATTAGAATAGTTAAGTTAATTTTTGCATAAAAAACCTGGCTTCAAATATTGGCTAACTTGGTACAACGTTGTAAGTGCTGGCAAGATGGCGCGAAAAGAGCGTATTTTACCGTCCACTGTACAAGACAGTAATTGGGGCAAGAAAAGAAGAAAAAAATGTTGAAAAGTAGAATTGTAGTGTGAGAAAAAAGTGTAGAGATTCTTGTGAAAAGTATATAAGCTCTATGAATGTAAGAAAATCAACATTGGAGCGTTCAAACGAGGTAGGTGAAATAACGTTTGAATCCGCCATTCTGTGTTATAATTCGTTTTCGCTGAAGATAAAAGCATCAATGATGTATAAGTTTCAGAATGTATCCTGTAAAAGAAGAGTAGAATGCAATGCCGCATGTGTTTGCCACAAAAATTTGTGTGATACCTTGAAAGTGCCAAGACTTCGAGTACTAGAAGAAAAACTGAAAATAAATAAAGACATGATAGATAAACGAAGGATCTCCAAGAATCTACCGTATTCCACAACAGAGGAAGTAAGAACAAATGTACGGGAGCATATTGCATCACTTCCCAAGCAGAAGAGCTTTTCCCGCCACAAGGTGAACAAGGAATGCTTATCTGTAGATCTGAATATCACAAACATGAGCAAAGAAAGGGGAATCAGTTCTCAAGCACTTTCAAGTTTTCCTGTTATTTATAATTTCCAGAAATACTATATTAGAATAACAACGTTGTATATGTTCTGGATATGTAACGTTGTTGCATGGAATGAAATTACATTCATTTGTAAGTCGTATAACATACTTTCTAGAGCATTTTTCTTTCTAAAACACATTTCTTAAAACTCTTACAAGTATCAGAAGAGCATATAGCACCGATATCAGTAAAAGTTTAAAGAGGTAATCGATTTTGTCCTTTCCTGTATAATTAAGAATGTGTCGTTTACAACGTTGTTCCAGCGGATGCTTCAATTCATAATTAGGAATGATGTAACGCCTAAACCAACCGAAAGGTTGAAAGAACAATTAATCAATCATCAATTGGTGGAGGGAGCTGTCATCAATGTTAATTTATGTTGCAAATATTCGCGGTAAAAATATTTCTGCAATGTTTAGCGGCATGTTTGGAAGAGCGCCGTGAGGCTAGCTGTTGTTTTCAAATTTTTTCGGCTCACAGCACACACTTTGGCCGTGAAAAACATATTACGGTACATCCGTATCATAGAAGTAAATTATTGAGTATTAGAACGTTCGGAAGTCAGTTTCTGTACTATTTCAGTGTATGTACGAGCTTCAACAACTTCACCATGGAAGGGTTTTCAATACTGCTCCTGTAACATGAGTGACATTTTCCCTGGGTGCATGTATATAGATTAATGTGTGTTTGCAACTCATCTCAGTTTAGAAACATTGGGCAAAAATAAACAAGCCTACATTCCCTACTAAATTAAGAAAATATTATAATTACTGATATATTCTTTTTAATTTATCAACTTGTAAAACTATTGCGTGAAATTAGGCAGAGTGATAAAGTCTGGCGTGCTCATATTCTCCTTATCAAATTCATTTCCACCGCTTGGGCAGCGCAGAGCTAAAGCTTCGGCGCGGAGGCGCGGGCCCCATTGCCAGGAGGCGGCGCGGGCGGTGTTTAGGCGCCGCCACCCAAACAGCCGCTGTCGGCGCCGGCGGAGGCGGGGACGCTGGCAGGTGGGGGGGTGGGGGGTGAGGGGGGGAGGGTCGGGCGCAAGGTCGCCCCAGCGGGCGATAACCGCCTCCCCGGAATAGCGCGCGCGCACCGGCGCTGCGCAGCCTTACGTAAGGGAGCGGCCCTACGCGGCGCCCACGGGCGGCAAACGGTGAAGAGCACGACGATGAGATGAAAGGGGGCGGAGCGCCAAGGGTTGAGTCGGAGGGGAGGGGCGGGCCAGAGAGTTGAGGAAGGGCGTAAGGGTGTCGTACGGCTGCTTGAACGCGGAGAGTGGGAGGATGCTTGAGAGTTGCAGAGTGAGAGCAGGAATGGTGGGTCGAGAAGGGGGGGTGGAGGAAGGGAGAGTGTGGGGGGAAAACGGGAATGAGGGGAAGGCGTGGCGTAGGAGAGAGGGGAAATTGGAAGGAGAGGGCGTGAGCGAAAGGGAGTAGGGGGGAGAGTTGAGTTGGGGAGAAAGCGCATGGGGGGAGAGTGGGCGTGAAGGCAGAAGGGAACGTGGCGCGGGAAGAGGGGGGCCATGAAGCGAGAGAGGTGGTAATGGGTGGGCGTCGGTGGAAGATGGGTCGTTGGGGGAGGGAGGAGGCTATGGCAGAGAAGACCGTCGGGGAAGGGCCTGGGAGAGAAGTGGGCCCATAGTGCCATGCCCGCAAGCAGAGGTTGGGAAGGAAACGGAGGACGGGTGCTTGTGGGTGACGGGAACAGTGGCGGGAGGAGGGAAGGCGCGGCGTGCACGGGCGGGAGCAGGTTGGGAGAAGGTTCGGGCACGGAGACAGGGCGGTGGGGGCGGGTACGTGCTTTCCCTTCTGCCTCTAGACTTCCTCCACTTTGTTGTCGTACTCAGCTCTGAAGATTCATCGAATAATTCAGAAAACAGTGGATTGCTCTCCGTCTTCATCGCTCATTCGAGCAGGCTGAGGCGGTCAACTTCTTTAGCATTGAATTTTGCAACGCACTCGTAACTCACGAATGTTAGACAGACTAATATCAGATAACCAGCACTACACAAGTACATCGAATTCTCTTTCTCTATTTTATGTACTCTTTCAGTCGGAGTGTTCAATGCAACAAAAATACGATGAGTCAAAAAGGAGCGGTTGTCGCTACACGTATTAGAGAAGCAATGTCGGGATTACTAAATACTTTAACTAGAAATCTTGAGAGCTTTTTACATCATCGATATGATTATCGTTATCAGCACTTGTATCCATGAGTTACAGATGTACACACGCAGTATACGTTTTTCGTGCACTGACAGTAATACTTCATCAACATTCGAATTACTTTCTTTCAGTGGTCAGTTTTAATTATTATTCAAAGCAAATATTAATGTTTATAACATTTAAGAGTGCGATAATATTCAAGGCGTGTTGTCTCTTATATCCGGGACTCACAATTTGCCTTTAACAGCCAATAATTTCTGCTACCCCCTTTCGTGGAAGTAATTTCCACGCTTTCCTTTCCTCATTTCTTCAGTTTTCTCTTCTTGCTTCCCAACGTCAAGAGTTGAGCGAACTGCGGGGAGGCAGAGAGAGTCCTGTCTTCTGATTTGCTGCTACGTGCACGCGCTCGCGCACGCGCAAATTTTTGCGCGTGCGCAAAAAATTGCGGCAAATGTTTGCTACCGTGTCTCTGCCAGGACGCGTGTTCGATTAGCTGCGGCCGGGGCGGGAACAGCGTATTTTTTTTATTCTCTCAGGAAGGCAATGTCTCTCAATTGAGACGTGTCACTTATTACGCAAATATGTAAACCACTTAATTGAGTTTGATGATTTCGGGATTCTGTTTAATCTCGTGGGCGTTACTGGCGTGAAATACACAAAGCACTGCTGCCTGTGACAAACTAAAAACTGACTTAACCAAAATCAGAAATGCTTGAGACGATAGTGACTGCAAGATTAAAAGTGACTTTACAAAATAAATGATTTGGCGCTGAAAACTAATATTTGCAAGAGAAGTAGAATAATTCTGTTTTAACACAACGTTAGATAAGTTAATTAATGTTAAAATTACTTCGTCGTTATTCATTTAAAATAATTAAGCACGGAAACTATGATTTCATGATTAAAACCCAAACTTCTAAATTTTGTTGACATTTTGATGTATTATGTATGATTTTTTTTGATATTTAAGGTCGCATCAACGTCTAGGTCATTAGCGACCACTATTGCGTGTAACGGTATGATAACTATGAGGAAGATACGATATGATGATGATAGGGGTGAAAGGACGAACACAATACAACCATGCCCGTGGCGGGACTCGAACCGGCAATCCTTCGGTCCTAAATCGCTACGGCACTACTTCCTTAGCGGTTTCGGCCATCCGGACTGGCATATGTACGATTTGATGATGTATGATATATATTTGTATGTTATTAACCATTAGGGTCAATTACCTATCTTTCCATTTTGTTCGTTGTCTCACAATGTGTCTCACAATTTCAATGCATAAGAGTCATGAACGACAGATTCATAGCAGTGATTCGTGGCATGTAACTGGGACTAAGTGTAACGTTCTCTTATTCAACCATTCAAAATAGTTAAGTGTTCACTATTGCAGACTCATATTTCTTGAATTGGTAAAAATATCACCTGGAGTTAAAAAGTAGCAGTGGAAGTAGCAACAGTCAAATTTTGTAATAGGCTTCAAATGCATACGCGCCACTACTTCTACTTCCAATAACGGTAAAATAGGAAAAAATATATGTAATGATATGTAACGACAGAACTATTTTCTTTCTAACATTTTAGCGCAACTCCAAGTAAAATTCTACAATTATTTACTATGCATTAAGTTACAAAGTGTACATTTGGAAATTGTACTCAAAAGAGCATAACCAAAGCACCACACTTTTTACATTTTGGAATTCGCAAAGTCCGCTACGCAAACTCGGCGTTCAATTTACATTAATGTACCTTGGTTAGAATTCCAAACCCACTCGCGCTTGTTTGTTCTGCGGTTGAAACGACTCGTCGGCGTCGCCCTCAAAGCGTTCGGCGCAGAGCCTCGCCGCCCCTGGATTGCGCGCCGCCTCCGCCCCCTCCCGCCAGCAGCGCCAGCGTCGCGCCAGAGCCACAGAGATGCAGGGCTCTGATTTCACGGAAAAGCCAACGCAAAGAGCACGAGGTACCGCCAGGGGACGGAAAATGGGGGATACGGCACTCTGGGAAAGCAGAAAATAAATATGATTGAAAAAAAAGCTGTGTAACTGGGGAGAGCATGAAAAGTAAACACGGGAAGACGTTTACTAAATCGGGAAGTTAGGGAGATGGCCAAGAACAGTGTTGCTGGAAGACGACAGAATAGTTGGCTACAGAACCTAGGGCGCGGTGCCTAACTGATCGCCAAGAGATTATTCTATCCGGAAGAGGAAGTCTTCGGTTACATTTACTACTTACACTTAGTGATAGCACTAGTTAGATCTAGTGAGAGGTGAGATAACAAGACTACATTTAGCGATAGGAAACAGAGATGAAACTAGAAACTAGTATATCTACTATGGCAAGAGCCGGGCGAAATCAGGTGAATACGTCAACAGACCCAGCACGATCATAAGAGGGTGTGCTTGCGAGCGCGCAGGCAGGTGTATGTACAGGTACGGGTGGGCGAGCCGGAGAGCTAGTCGGAGAACAAGCGGGAGGTCGATCCGGAGGGCGATCTGGAGAGCGAGCCGGAGGGCGAGCCGGAGGGCGATCCGGAGGGCGATCCGGAGATCGATCCGGAGGGCGATCCGGAGGGCGATCCGGAGGTCGATCTGGAGGGCGATCCGGAGGTCGATCCAGAGGGCGAGCCGGAATGCGATGCGGAGAGCGAGTTGGAGAGCGGGCCGGAGAGCGGGATGAAGGGCTGGTTGGCCGGAGGTGTGGCGGGCGGGCGAGCTGACGAAGGATGGGTGACGGGCGGGCACGTAGGTGTGTGTGTGGGTAGGTATGATTGGTGTGGGTGGATGGATGGTCGACGAACGATCGGACGGAAAATGGGCAGGCGGTCGGTGCGTGGGGGGGGGGGCAAGATATAAGATGTGGGTTTACGGGCGGCGCGGGGGGGGTTATGGCAGATGAGATGGTGGGTGATTGGAGCCGGCAGCGGCGGGGTGTGTGATGGTGGGTGGGTAGGTGGTGGATTTTATGCGCGGGGGGCTGGGTGGGTGTACGAGCGAGTGCTTGGGTGGGTTTATGGGCGGGCGCGTAAAAGGGCGCGTGCGGTGCGACGCAGCGCCTGCGGTCGTGCGCCGCGCCAAATGTCAGGTGTCGCCGCCCCGGCATCTGCGGCCTTCGGCGGCGGGGCTCTCCGCGTGAATGAACGCACGGGGTATGCGAGGGCGCAGCGGATGCCTGCGCGCGCGCCAAATTACCCAGCAGGGAAGCGCTTGTGGCATTCACGAGGGCTCACGAAATTAAAAACGCTGCAGGCCGGAATTCGTCGAATCACATCTCAGAACGATCCGACTGAGGTAGTAGTAGAATTTCGAGTTCTCTTTTCATAGTCCAGTGTAGGATCTTTTCTACTAAAGCCAGACTGAACGTCAGTTCGACAGATAAAGTGACAGGTGCTTTGTTTTCTATCCATACCACATTCAATTTAATCCCATACCACCTGGATGCATATTATATTACTTAATCGCAAGCCCATGCTATAGTATTGCTCAATTTGATGTTAGAGACTGCGTGTGCATTTCTGCGTGTGTCTTTTTTATTTCTCTAGTGTAGTTTCTCAATATTTAATATGGTTACTTCTACAATTGTATTGAATCGTTTTTAAACAATATTCTATTGTTTTGTACGACCTGTGGTTGAATTTAGAAACTTTTCAAGAGAAATGGGCACTATTCTATAATATAATCTGTATACATCGTACACAGTGACTAACATTCTAAACCCGAAACACAAACAATATTTAATTTGTTCAAACTCATATTCATTAAAAGCGATTTTATGGTAATTCAGTCTGTGAATTGAAACGGGATGGCCAGAATGGTAATAAAGTAAGTATAGAAAATGAATTAAAAAAGGTAAGTGGCCTATGATGAAACTTGTATTAAAAGAAAACGCCAGGAATAAGCAATGATAATGGTTGTTAGAGAAGTATTTGTGGGAATTGCATGCCAGCATCGATCTCAACAGCACTGCCATTTCATAGACGCGTGATTAGCAACTTAATAACCCTAGTATAATAACGCTCGACAGGAGCTCTGCCCGACCGTTCCAAATTAACACCTCTGGACACCTTCCAAACAGCGTCAAACGACGCGGTTGCCCAATCCCTTGCGACACTCTCCTTCCGGGGAGGGGGGCGTAGCTGTTGACGCCACTACTCATTCAACGTTGATAGCGGAGAATAGTGACGCAATCATGCCAAGTAGGATAGCGACATACAAAACAAACGGCAATACAAAATTAAAGATAACATGAGACAACACGTGATATTAGACAATTAGAAATTTCGAGCCCGTTCATAATTTGAAGTCGTAGGCTTCCGCGACCAGAGTCATGCGACCAGAGTCTGTCGACCAGGATGGTCGAAACGTCGGCAACTCAGCCTTCGACGCGGCGTCACCCGGACAGCCCAGATCACCCGTTCATAATTTGTTTAATACATGAATTGGGTGAACGATTCAAAGTGTGATGAAATATGAGTGAAGTTTGTCCTGTATCAGCACTTCTCGGTTACTGTTAGTGCATGGTGATGAATGAAATTATTATATTATATGCAAGGATTAATTATTACAATCTTCACGAAGCCTGTCAGCTTAAAGTTTGGTTGCATTGTTCATTACTAGTAGATTAATAATTTATTAGGAGAGGAGAAGAAAATGTTCAGAGGCTGAGAGCTTGCACGAGATAAGAAATAACCAGGAGTCGATTGAGTGAAGACGCATAAGAAATATGTGCGCAACACGCAGTTAAGTTTGGAGACGGATTGTCAACGAAACACCGATCGAATTAGTACAGAAACAATTTTCATAAAGAGTGACGCCATCAAGCCCTACATTTGCAATGTAACGATATGTGTAGAAATATTGAAATCTGAACATTGATTTGACAAAAGATTTAACTGTATAATGCACACAACGGGCCACGAAAATGTATGGCAATATAAACACAAAAATCACTCCAGGTGAATTCTGCGCCCGCTGTGAGCAAAAACATTTTTGATCGAGCGTGGCCTGTCGTCTACTACGGTGTCCCGACAAAGAAACAATTACCACGCCTTGATCAATCATTCAATCAATCTATGATTGTCTAATTTTACGTGACGGCTATCAGGACTGCTCGTCCGTCTGACCACACAAATAGCGCCTTGCTCCTTTCGCCATCAAGCAGAGAAAGATGATATCAAACGGGCGACAAAACAGACAATTTGAAATTAGCTCAGAGGATTCGTTTAGGCTTGAGAATATTTTACATGCAGTAAATCTACACACAGGAGGCAGAAGGCTTTACTTCCCCTCGGAAGGAAGGAGTACAACGGATTATTTCGCCCTTAAAAATTCACGGCTTCAATCGGGTTTGAACATGGGTATACCTGTCTTATACGCTAACCTCTACACCAACGAAACCGCTTACACCCACATGATATCTGTGCCGCAGTCGTTGAATTCAGACTCTGGTCACCATTTTGCCTTTCCTGCCTTCTGTTGAGTGGATGGTGTGTCAGAAACGCGTCATGTATTACTGTGACGTGAGTTTGTTTATGCATGCGTTTATATTGCAGTTTGTTTATGTCGCGCGTTTTCACTTGCGCCATACGAATGAATAAATATCTCTTTGTTTAAAACGTCTGTAAACGACCTTATAATTGATCTTCATTCTTTATCGAGATAGTATCCATTTTCAGAGTAGTACAGAACTGTATAAACAGGGTACGGACAACTTATCGGTTTCCGAAAACAACTTCGGTTGCCCAAAGAGCCGAGTCGTCGGCAGTCGCCCGGCGAAGGGATACTTCAGCCCCTTGCTGAGATGCGCGCCATTTCTACAGCGCGTAACTGATCCAAGAAACGTCCCTTGCGTCTATGGGATCGTATGCATTCTTGGCACTTCCGGAATGCAGTTTGGTTCACTCTTTAAAGCAATCACGCGGGACTGCGCCGATTTCCTTAATGGAACGGTGGAGCTCTTTCTCACAATGAAGGTTTCCTGCATTACCCTCTATTACACCTGATATATAACGAGAATAATGAAAATAAAAGGTTAAAAAGGTTTACATCAGGTCATGTGGGAAGTCATAACCCACTGGATCGTCACTAGCCTGTATGTACCGATTATAAATTTATGATTGGTATAATTACACCAAACAAATGCGAACTATGGAATACTCGGCTCTATAGAAAATTTTATCACGCTGACACAGTTTAACAATTTCGGACACTACGTTATTGGCGGGGAACAGAGATTCGTGTCTCTTTACAAATAATGATATTTTTTAGGATCAGGGTACATTACATTTCGTTTTTGTGGGATCGAGGCTTCTTGAATGACACGCCGGCCGCACAGTACATGCGCCAGACTGAGCTGTCCGCGCCCGGCATGAGTTGGACTCGCTTCGCTGCGGCAAAGTAAACGCTTCATCTTCTTCGAAAGCTATACGTGTTGTTCACCCTGTACAATCTTGCGGGAGGCTGAAAACTCGTTAACTGTACTTACTTTCGTAATTGACGTAATTACACCCCGAAAAAGGCTGGGTACAAAGGGGCATTTCGGGCCTCCTTTCCAGAAGCAGAAATGGCGAGTTCACCAACATTTATTTCGTAATGATTTACAGAAAACCAATTTTATCTGATGCTTTTTCTTCGGTGGAAGTGAAGTTGGAAAGTGTTTTTCGAGATGCATTTAACTAAATCATTTAATCAGAATAAAATGCCTTATTGATATTTGTGTTCTAATTTTAACCTACATATGTTAGATTGACCTGTAGAAGCGATATATTTGTTTTTAATATTACGAAAATTTATGATGACATAATTCGATTTCTTCGATATAAATAAACCTATGCGATGCAGTTGATAGAAAAATCGATCAATTTTATATCTTCGACAATGTCCGTAATAAGTTTATTTTGGTATATTTTTATCAGGGAGTATGTTCAATTCGATGAATAGTGTTAAATTAACGTGGAATATTGAGGCTTATACTGGAGATAGGAGTAGCCACATCTGTTATTCAACATATTATATTGAGTTAAATTTGTATTCATTACTGCATTGTATGAATTAATGTAAATTGGTGGATTATATTGAGAGCCGATACATGGCACAAATTAGATTTTGAATTATGGGAATTAAACGATGCTTCCACATTAAGGTCCCAAACGTGCTTTTTTTTCATTTGAACGACATGCCACACAGCAATTTCATGAGCATCAAACTTCTCTTCAAAGTTTATAAAGTGTTATAATTTCTTGCACTTTGAAACTTCCTAGTAATATAATATTTCACAAAGATAGCCTCATATATTTTATTTCTAAAAAAGTTTTAAATTTCAGGAAATAAAATTCACTATTTAAAACTATACACTCATTAAAATAAAAATGACTTAATTGAATACACGCTCAAATATAATGGTTTTTGTTAATGGTTTCAAGAAACAACTTCAGGAAATGTCGAAGGTATATGAGATGAATTGACATGATCTCCTGCTACCCCTCACTTCATCTTTACACAACTTACATTTATAAAGTACTGTATCTCTAATTAAATTATTAAAAGCAATGCAAAATAATTTTTCTCAGCGACAGGAGCACTATAATATTTGTGCACCTTCCACAATAAACTCTTCTTATGGTCAAGCAACTGAGATCTACTGACGCATCCTTCCCATCAATTAACTTTCGATTGGTTATTTTACTCAAATATAAGTCTCTCTTCGAAAAATAGTACACAGAATTCGGCGTTCCAGTAATTAAAGAAGTGCAAATAATATGAATACAACTATTGTCATTTGTTTATTACAAAGCAACCATTGACTTTCATATAATAATTAATTTTTACTCTATGGTTTAGGAAAGGAATAATTGGATTCGTCTTGAAGTAAGAAAATATACATATGCACACACTAATCGGATATGCAACGCCCTGAAAATATGAAAATATTGAAAATATTACATATATTTTCTCAATTTGAACATACAACCATACGTATTAATCCCATATCAATATTAACCATTTCTATAACATATTTAACAATTTTATCTTGATAGTTTCAGAAGGAACATACATACGTCCTCATTGAATATTTAATCGAATTGAGTGTAAAAAAGATAAATATTTATCCGTAACTATGACATAACAAAAGAATTTGTGTCTTGAAAACCAAGACTTTTTTCAAATATTCAGATGTAAAAAAATAATTATTGGTTAATTTTTGTGTGCAAGTAATAACTCATTATATTAAAAAGTTTTAATGAATTGCAATGAAAACAAAGGTGGGGAATCAGAAGAATCTTGTAGTATTAAATACCGAAATTTATTTTTGTTCAGTTTTGCGCAATCGCTAAACACAGATAAGGAGTGATGATGTACACGTACTTATTCTTTACCATAATATACACTATTCTCAAATACTAATGTATAAACATTAGGGAATTTTTATGTGCATGTATGGACTGAACTGGTTAACATTACAGAGTCTGAAACGGCGATTCTCGTAAAGTCCGTCCCTAACAGATCTCTAAATCCATTTGAATACTCACAGAGAATGAAAAACAGTTCATTAATATGCAAAATCAGACAAAGACTCATTTCCATAACAATATGGCAGTAACTAATCATGGAGGAAGGAGGCAGCTCCAGCTTGGAAGTCAAGACCATATCGTCCATTAGGAGCACGTGCAAATGCTCAAGTTAAATTGTTGGGTTTGTGAACTGCAAAGCATCGTTGGCCAGTTTGGTTCACCAGCCTAAGAAGCGGCACAACGCCGAAAGACAAACTAGAATTGGCCGCACGGCCGAACGACTTCATTGCGTTATAATACACTGTAATACACTGCATATGCTATGCATGCGCCAGACGTATTGAAGGACTTCCCAGCCTTAAACAAGGGTACCATAACATCTCCCGCCACATGGATTGCTCGTATCCGTACGTATACATAGATTGCTCAATAACATTGACCCGTATGCTCAACTATGTTCGAGTTAATAAGCGGCCTAACCTATGTTTACGGAACAGTTACAACAGCAGTCGAGTCACGATAATTCGCAAGTTTAATTATTATGGCGCTATCAAAACTTGGAAGAGCGAGTCCATCAAACGATACGAACTATTTCAATCACGTGTACAGAAAAAAAAGTAAAACCGTTAATAAAGATGACAACAATAATCGTCATTTATTTTATTTTTCTAAACGTCTAATGAGGAAGTTAGAGAGCCCCTTCCACTACTACTTCTCATGTGGCAAAGTAGTGACCTGCGTAGAGGGGAGATTGTATTCGTCACCCATGCTGGTGGCAATTCCTCTTCCATCACCGCTCTCCATGTCTGGCGCACTGGTGCAGGGAGCGCCTTCACTAGCAAGACGGCGAGTGAGGGGTGGGGGTGGGGATGGGGTGGGAGGGGGGCGCACGTCACCATAGGAACGGCGCGAGCGCGGGCAGCAGCGGGGCGCGGCGGGCCCGGGGCCGAGCCATGGCCGAGGCCC
This sequence comes from Gryllus bimaculatus, assembly GCA_017312745.1. Lineage (NCBI taxonomy): Eukaryota > Metazoa > Arthropoda > Insecta > Orthoptera > Gryllidae > Gryllus > Gryllus bimaculatus. The sequence goes on from BOPP01000008.1 coordinate 9,249,597, forward strand.
TGCGCGCGGGGCGGTGGGGGGAGCCGGGGACGGCGAGCTCCGGCGCAGCTGGTCGGTCGTGCGTCGGCGTTGCGGCCGACACCTCTCCTGTCCTCGTGCTGGAGGGCGGCGCTGGCACTCCAAAGCGGGGGCGCGTGGCGGCGCGGCCGGCTGCAGCGGCGCGGTGTGTCCGCGGCGGCGGCTCCGACGGCGGCCTGCACAACACGAGGCGCCGCAGCAGCGCTGTCAGCCCGCTGGCCTCCTCGCTGTCAGCGCCACACCCGCTCTATCGACCCGCTCTACCACTCACGCCGTGCTGTGGCCCTGCACTGCCACGCGCACAGTCGCACCGTCCCCCACGACTCAGACACGCCGCCTCGTATCTCGCCTCGTACCTGTCCCCGACAAACTCCGAGCTCTACCTCTGCAGCTCTACATGCTTCTTTGCCACGCCTGCCGCCCGCTCTACTCGTCCCTGCGTTCTCTACTAGATCCGTGTGCGTACTTCGGGCCACTCCACGCCTTGCAAACGCTCGTCTTTCACGATAAGCCATAGCCCCCACATTCGCTTTCGCCTCTTACCACGTTTCCCGCCAAACCCTTATATATCCTCTCAGCCGCACACGTGCCTCGCTTCGCCTCCTGCACGTTTTCGCTATTCTCCTACTACACCTCGATCACCGCTAAACACCCCGCTAGATGGAGGACACTATGAATCGCCCGGCGACGAAGGTTCAGATCCGGACTTCTCGATCTACTACTCTTTTGCACATAGGTGGAAAGCAATCGTGATCACTGAAAAGGAGTATACCACAGACATTTGTAGCGATATTTTACTTACATAATTCATTGTGGTCAGTAACTTCATATTAAGGCTAGCACAAAGTTAATCGTCGTATAATTAGGACTCTTCTTTCACGTGGCGTATGCCTTCAGAACAGCGCAGCTTGCGCTTGTATCTGATGCCTTTGTAACCATGTCTCAAAGCTTTAGCTTAAGTGCGCGTTATACACCTGGTGTACCGTATGGTGTATGGGACTGGTGAAGATGCAACTCCCTGCCCGCACGTGTCTACGCAATTTCCAGTCGTTGCGTTAGGAGTGGAGGAGCAGATGCGAATGTGACGCACGGGAAGCACTTGCACTTTCTGAGTTGTCAAACTTGCGGCATCCAGGCTGATTTGGCTGCGACTCCAGCCGTGAATGTGAATTTGGACCCGCCGTGTTGAAATATTTTAATGGTATCCATTTAAGATTACAAGATGCATAATTATTCTTTGGAGCTTAAAAAGGGGAACAATAAATAACTGGATGGATGAAGGTGAACACATGGCCTGAATCCACTCTAAGACGTCCTAAGACGGTCTTGTAGTTACCGAATAAACAGATAATGGAGAAATAGAAAGTGATTGGTGTTTTATAGGAATTTTACTCTATATTGTCCTGAGAGTTCAATATAGAAGACTACCGAGGCGAAACGTGATGTTCTGTTAACAGGTATTGCGTTTGAAGATGGTGAACTTGTTTAATGGGAAGGGTATTTTGTGATATAACAAGAGAAGATATATGAAACATAAGCTGATTCAGTTGGAGAGGATGACTCACATGTAAGTTGATTAGCATCTATAGCTGAATGGTTCAGGCTTGCTCAATTGCTTTATTTTTCGACTGTCGAAATTTGCAGATCGTTATTGATATCATGTGTGTCGCCGGACCCTTGCTATGGTTTCCAATCTCTTTTTCTTCCTTAGTTTAGTAGCATCATCATTGTCAAAAAACACAGCAAAATCTCGTTGATGAGGAACGTGACGGAGATTCTCCGAAACTCCAATAGTAATTAACAGTTATTATTTTTGAGGCGATTCTCTCAGGCATTTGTGTTTGTATTCAGAGAATTTTTGTGGAGCAGATATCATTGTATTGACAGTGGACGTGACGGACACTTTCGGAGCATTCCGTTATACATTGTATATGAAATGATCCAGTATTGTATTAGCATAATAGTAAAAGCTAAAGGGGATCTTGATTCCAATGAAGTGCGGGCTAATTTACAACACTTACGAATCTAACTGCGGATGCCCTGAAAAGTTTCATTATTAGTAGATAATGCATAATAGTTTGATAAACTCTTTGGGTAATAGTAGTAATTAATTTTCTATATTTATTAATGATGAATTTGAATAATTGTCTCATTCATATTTTATTTGTATCATTGTGTGTCGTTTCATTACTTTGAAAATCGTGGTGTATATATATGAGTTAGGTAGTAATCGTAATTTAATTATTTATATTTTATTATATTGGGTATGTTTTGTTTTCATCATCATCGCATTGATGATCGGGGATTGAGGCAGTGCTGGAAATGGACTACGACGTTTCTCATCGTAACAAATAACGCGAGAGGAACGTTCTCTGGTACGGCGGATGGAGCAGCGGGCAGCTACTGTGCAACGAGTAACTTTAAAGGTTGCAGATTGCGTCTGCGTGTGGTCTTAAATCGTTCTACACGATATTGGAAGGAAAAAGTAAGAAGACAGGGTCATAGACTGGCGTAAAATAGTTATCTTGTGGTAACTATTCTTATCTAATAAGCTAAGTAAAATCATTTTGTTAAATGTTTATTGCACAAGAGTACACTATGTATGTGTTGCTTTATTATTGTTGAGCTGGTATAAAATGGGTGTTTAGATTCTCTTGGTTCGTGCATTGATGATCTTTTGTAGCTTGATTAATTGGTGCGTAAGTCAGAGATATGAATGTAAAATGTTCTCCGTTGATCGGTGCGCTAAGCAGAGGACCTGCGAGGGGGAAAGCGCTACCGGCTGCCGGAGCGCGCTTCTCCCCGAGGGGTGAGAAGTTATGGGGAAGGGGCCACCCAGCGCCCTCGGTCGCGGAGTACGGGTCAATTAAAAAGCTTCCGGGCAGAGGATAGTCGGGGAAGATTTCTGTCGTTTGTGGAGATACCAGCATAAAATATTGGTTTCGAAGACGCAACGGTAGGGGGTTGAACCGTTCAGAAATTATTATGGCACTTGTTGCGGTGAAATGATTTTATTATTGGAAGTTTATGGTAGAAAATATGAAAATTCAAGTATTTTTTTATGAGATCTGGAAAACGCATTAAGACTGGGAATATCTACATTTTCTGTAAGAATAAGAAATGAGTAATGCATCGGCCAAGACAGTTAAAGACGTGATGTTTCCTGAATGAATGGCTTCGTTCGATAAGAAATTCGGAAAGGTGTGTTTGGAATTTGTTAACGCAGTTTACGTGACGCTCTAGCCAGACAAAAACTTTGCATACAATGTCACCACACGTTCGTTAATAAGTGCTTTGGTTTATATAACGTGAACGAAAATGTTGATAATTCAGGCTCTGCCCCTGTGTAGGTTGATGTCCATGGACGTTGATCTCAAGTTTGGTGCAAAAACCGTGCCCAGACCTCTTCTCAGTCGAAAGTCCAACTTGTTAAATCTATGAAGTTCATGCAAGTTGAATGTGAAATTTTAAAGTGACATTCACGGAAAGTTTTCGTGTTTTTTTTCTGCAAATCCTTGAGTAGTATAAGACTCAACAAATTTTATCATGGTTGTTTTAGTGAGTTTTGTTGCAGTTGGTTTGCAAAGTCGTCATGGCGATAAACGAATATGAGGGTGATGTAAAGGTAAGAGAAATTAAGGAGGTGACAGTGAGATGCTACACCCGACGAAGGTTATGTCGGATATCTCATCTGTGCGGACGGCGTTGAGCTTTACTTTCAAATATTTGATTCAGAGTGATGAAGTAATGCACGTATGTGTCAATTCTGGGAGAAGAGAAACGAAATGGGGTCAGACTGTTGTCCTATCCCTTAGATATCTTCTGGTCAAACATAAATATTGACATTCTTAAATCACCCTGCGAGAATCTTGGAGATTTGTCTGCTTTAGGGTCAAGAGGAAATTGGTATAGACAATTAAGAACCACTGTATGGATCATATATGGTGTCTAAGAGAATCGAAGATATCAAAAATTCGAAAACCGCATATATCAGGATGAACGATTTTTTTGACCTTAGAAATTTTTTATGAATTTTTAATTTTTTTTAAAAGTGTTAACACCGTCGATGCACACAAAGTGACACATTTAAATAATCATTTTGAACTATGTGAGAATAAGGTTTAGAATTAGTAAATATTTCTCAATTTAATATCTTAATACATAAAGTTACATAAAGTCGTTTGTGTGAGTAGAACACGGTCTTTGGTCCCAATTGACAAATGATAATAACGTATCCTGCAAAATGAGGCAAATTTTAATCTCTCGTTTCGTTGATGCCTGACATCATCGGAGTTGAAACTAAGTTTTATGAGGTTTGCTAGTGGTGATTTCTGGAGAATGCCTTTCTTAATAGCAAGTGTGACTCCAGCGTACAACCCCGAGCCCTGTTTTTCAGCGACGATGCTCTCCTGATTGGGTTCGGCCAAGCAGAGCGGTCAGCACGGGTGTGAGCGCTGCCCTGCACGGCAGCTGACGCCCTATACTGGTTCGAAGAAGTGTAAAAGAAGGAGAACAGAAGAAGGGAGAAAAGAAAGACAGAGACAGCAGGCATTAGACAAACATAGAAGACGACAGGCAGTCAGAAGAAATATAATAACTTAAAAAGAAATGTTTCGCAGGAGTCATGGTAAGTATTGTGCTTAAGAAAAAACCAATTAAATGTAAATCCCCCTAAAAGTAAAGAATGATGTGTTCATACAGGAAAACGAGAAGATAAAAAGTTATGGTGATGTGAGTGCCTGGATCCTCGGGTTGGTCTCTATCCACTCTAATTATCACAGTAATATCCGGAGTGTTTGGAAATTGTGATAAATCCAGAGTGCCCGAAAGTGAGAAGGGGTTATTGGAATTTTTCAAAGCATTGACGGAATGTTAATTATGAGATAGTTTCACGAATGAAAATTCATTAATAAAGTTAATTTTATAAAAAGTATACTATGTAGTAACAATAATCAGTTAGTTTAATATTATTTTATCTTGCAAAGAATGTCAAACAACATCTACGAACATAGAAACATAAACATAACAAAAGACAACGAAAATTATTTAAAAATACAGTTATATAATATTACAATTTACATTGTTTTAATTTTAGAATTTATAGGGAAGACGTGTTTTGTTGGTTTTATTTTTTAGTGTAGTGATTAATTGTAGTTTATATTTTTGCATTGTTGTCCCTTAAATTTTTATATCTCTCTCAATCTTTTCAAATTATTCTCTAACCTTCTTGATTGTGTTAGTGGTAATTGGATTAAATCTTTCTCTAATTTCTCAATTGTTTTCAGGATTTTTTCTGATTATTAATTGTGTTACTGGTTTACATTCGTAATAATTTCGTCATTCATCATGAGAACTAACCAAACTTGCTCCAACGTTTTGGTTTTTCAACTAAACAATTGATTGTTATGAAGGAGTCAATTTAGAATATTAAAAAAACACTATTATTATCTATACATGATATTATAGTTAATCAAAATAAACTGGCAAAAAATATCACCTTCTAGAGTTGATGCATGGTACGTCATTCAGTAGTAAGGTATGGTTCCAATTCTTGCAGCTATTGAACAAATTTCTTATTGGGAAAATAGACCTGAAGTTCTTTCACTAATAAATTTATTTTTTATAAAAATAACGTGTTCTGAAGTGTTTACAAAGACACATCAAATAATTAAGTGAAATAATCATCTGTTATATATTATAAATTTTTAAATGATAATGCGAGATTTTTTGAACGAGATTTATTTTACCTCAGAAAATGAGACTTTCAGACGAATTTGCCCACTTCCCTATTTTTCAAAGGGCAAAATAGGCGTGTCAGGCGAAATTCATTAATAAAGGAGTAAAAATGAAAAGTACTGAAAAATATTAATATTGTAGTTGATTCACTTATCATAGGCTTTCTTGTATGGTTCTATTTTTACACTATGATAATACGTAGTTATTTTCGTAAGTGTTATTTATTTCCCCTTTGATAACATTTCCAGTCTGGGAAACTTTCGTTTGTTGTTATTGAGTTGTATTAGTTGTTATTTATTTCTGTATATTACGGGAGGCACCAAGCGCGCTTTACTGTAGCAACAGTTAAAGGGTTTTCACTGACCGGCGGCGGGAGATCCGCAGCGGGGTGCGGCGCGGAAAGTTCCTCCGGCGCTAGATGCCTGCGGCCGGGAAATAGCGCGGGACGTTCCCGGAGCGTCAATTATGACTCAGCGTTTGGTGACAGTTTTCCTCATCGATAAACTAGGCAAGAGGAGCTTAGAATCCAGAGGGGAGCGAGACTCGAAGCGGCGACTTCCACGAAACTCGAGCGGCAGTGGTCGAAAGGATCGCGAACTGCTTTTACCAAATCGCAAAGAAAAGAAAACGCTGCAGATCCGCTGCAGGCGACGCTCGCTGTGCCGGCAGGGTCTGAACGTGCTCATACGGCACAGTGGACCGAAATTTTCCTGCGGTCAATCGCGGTAGGCTTGCGGAGTATTTTTCCGCGCCGGTCTGTGGAGCTTTCTCGCGTTTCAAGTGTACGGACAGAAGCAGCGTGCGACGTGTTCATTGGTTCAGAGAACTCCTGTGAATGTAGCTTTCATTTCCTTTATGTGGAAGTAATATTATTTATAATTTTTCATTTGTGGACACATACTTATAATTAAAAATAGATTTATTTGTGCTAGATAGCAGCGCTGCGGCGGGTCCAGTGCCCTGACCTATAACGTGCGGAGGTTGCGGCGACAGTGGTCATTCTGAAGTTTAACTAGCTCTGAGCGAGCTTTAATGGCGAGGGGTTGTGCGTTCGTTAAATGAAATAATACATCAGTCTCCGTCTAACGCCTACAGCTCTTCCCAAAAACTCTAACCACCCTTTGAAGCTCTCGTTCCTTGACCTTCTGCTACCGACATTTGTTCTCGTCCACGACTGGCTGACTTCCACGAAACCTAGACCTCAGCATGTAGGTTACGCGCGTCGCGAGTACTACTACGTCTGGGAGCCCGGGGCTCTTAGGACATTGGTCAACTTCCCCTGACCCCACTCATTTCCTTAAAATTAGAGAGGGGTGTACGGCTGTGCGATGCGGCGCGAGGCGGTGAATATTCGGTTCATACGAAAATAATGTGCCAGATTTTATAAAAATAACCGAGAATTGTATTATGCTTATATTCTTCATTACTGGGACTTCATTACTATTGAATGTTATTTTTTTATTAAAGTTCTCCCTAAACATTTCTGCTAGAGAGAGGAATATGTTTGATTGGCGAATTCTTTCGTAATTTTGTTTTGTGTTGTGTTAGTTAATATTGCGTTATTTATTGTAATTTATATATATGCATAATGCAAAAATAATTAGAAGCCTTTAGAGTTACAATGGGGCTTACGTGACGCATTAGCTTTAGCGGGTTTTAACAGATAAGAATTTTTGTCTGTTAGCTCCTAAATGACGTAGAAAAGCTCATGCTTTTAATATATCTTAGTAAACGAATCAAAATACTATATGATTCAAAGTACACATGATAACAAATAAGAACAATTCCTGATTACAATTTAAAAAAAAAATCTTATTGAGAATTTGAAACCGTCAATGTGAATTTTAAATTGGATTATTTAGTTTGTCTTTAGGATAAAAGAAATTTATATAGTTAAATTGTGGGGGGAAAAAACTGCCGAGTAATTTTCCCAAAGGATTGTCCATCGGGTCCGATATATAGTGACGCACCGGCCAATCCGTATAAGTGAAACAACCTTTATTTTTACATCTCGCGCCAATTTCTCTGGATGCAGTGCCAAGCAGTCAATGTGTTGGTTACCTTGGCCGTGACTTTGGATAGAGCGCCTGTCTAGCATCAAACTAAAATGTTTATTTTTACATTTAACACACATCATTCAACTGAATATGGTATATTTAAGTATTTTTTAAAAAGTATGGTGATAATAGATGGAGATTTCTCTCTCTTCTTGCATGTACTTCTGTGTTGATTTTAAATAGTTCAAATAATTTTGATTTTAATTTTTCACCGTTTGCGAACGTCGTACAATGCAACACAAGATTACAATCCCAATATATGTTTTAATGACGTGTTTTGTTTTAATCTTTATTCATAGATTGTCTCAATTAGAAGATAGAGAAAATAATAACAAGTATTAAGAAATCAATAAGATTAATAATTTTACATAATACATCAGCCAGATTTCAATTCGGAAAATAGCGAGTTAAATAAAATATTTTGAAAATAAAGAATTTGATGTATCGTGTTTAATTAGAACTGAAATAATTGCAATTAACTTCTTAGATTACGAGTAAGAGGATTTACAAAGATTTACAAAGGTTATTGCCATTAAAGGGTGACCACATGGTAAGTGACATTTGTACTATTAGTCTTGTAATTTTATTTTACTTTATTGATACGTTAAATGACAGAAGGATTTAAAACAACATGAACACAAAACGAAAATAATGAAAACATTTGCCCCCATTGGCAAAATACTTATATAAAGCCAGAATAACGAAATAGCTAATATGTAGTAAGAATATAATATAATTGAAATTTCGGGTGTTGGAGAGAAATACCTAATACCATGTTCATATTAAACTACTAATAGCGCCCATCGCTTTAGCTTGTGCGTACAGTGTATACAATATTTCTGGATTCGAGGAAGCGAGAGTGAAGTCAGGGGGAGTTGCGCGTGGTCGCAGAAGCGCCGGGCTCCGTGGGGGGGGGGGGGAAGCAGCTCGCGCGGGGCGGTTACGACGTGCTGCGCTTATGTGCTAGTCCGAATCGGGACTGCCTTCGTCGGTTCTATATCCACTCCAACTAGCGAACGTTTCCCAACGTTCATCAATGTGGATTGGAAAGAAATCGTTGAGATTGGAGCCTCACGATAGGGGGTCCCAAACACTAAAGAATAAGATTCACAGTTTACATAAGACTCGAGCTTATTATCATTGGTCGGCATGAACCTATTAAATTGGCCAATAAAGGTTGAAAATAATGCGAATGAAGGCAATTTAAATAAGAGAATGTGTTTTTTAAGGAATGGTTAGGTACTTTATCTTAATAAGAATGCCCATTTCTTTGCGAAAGTTTTCAATTTTCGCACCTGAATCGTTGTTCTTGTGTATGGCCTCACCCGCGGCGCGTCAGTCGCTTTCAGATGCTGCTAGTGAAAAGTTTAGTCTTGGCAAACCGTTATAAAATGGGGTTACTTGTAAGTCGTGTTTGTATAATTAGTGACATGCATTGTATCAGCAGCAAGATAAAAAGCGTACAGGCTGTTGTTAAGGGTATTCATTTTACAAATAACAAGGAAGAAAAATTAAAAGTTGAAGAACATAGCTCCACCTTCGTTGATGTTGCGACATAAAGCTTAACAGGACGCGTAAGGGCAAAGCCTAAATTATATATTGATAATGTATTTTTTCTGATCCACAGGAATGAAATTTAGGTAGTTAATTTACATAAGTACGCTACGTACTAAATTGTGTAGAATATTTTTTTTAGTTTGGTTGGTATTGAGTTTGAGAGTGAGGCTATGTTAAGATATCAGGTTGGTCAAGCTCGCTACCTGAATTTCTCACCACTAGTGAACACTGTACAATATTGTTTTGACAGATAGAGGGAAAATATTTTCTCATGACATTTTATTACCGGTGAAAAGTGTTTGAGAGGATCCGCTAGCTTCAACTCGCGGAGGGGAGTAGGGGTATCACTAAGAGCATTCACTAGTTTTCCGGAAACCTTTGGCATTGTTGTTGAGTTCTATGGTGGTTAAGTTTTTTATGTGTTAGTACTCTCAGATATGTTTGATTTTGCTTGTGTTGGTACCATATTTTTTTTGCCTTTGGTTTGTTAAGAATTAATAACAAATGTAGAGACGTGATAATTTTTATGCTTGAATGTGATTTTTTATGCTGATGTCTCAGGACGAAACATCCTGCTCAATTCTCCGTCAATTTTTGTTGGCTGCATTCGCAGGCCACATATTTTTATATTATTTATTAGCCGTTAAGAATCAATAAAGCTATTATTACTTATAAAGGAGGAAGAGAAATTTTTCGAAGTCCGACTCTTTTATATAGGTCAAGATGTTTAAGGGGCGCGGGTAAAGTGACCCTAGCTATTTCGTGACCTGTAACTGGGTGGAAATTTAAAAGCAAAGATCGTACCAGTTTAGAGTGGCAGTTACATCATGGATATCTGGCTATCGTCTTTCGGGAGGGTCGGTTCACGTTATTGCTTCATTTGTTATGTTTAATTTCTATTGCATCTAATAAAGCAAAGAAATGATTATTAAAATATAAAATACATCAGTGCTGATTTAAATTTTAATTGAAAGTAAATTAAATCTTTTTGGATGGAGTAGTTTGATTTCGTATCTGTGTCTTAAGTACAATGATTTTATTAACTTCATTAAGGTATGAAGGTTTTAACAATATTGTGTCTTTTAAAAGGAGCTTCCATGCGTAGCGAGAATTTTTTAAGAACTTATTCATAGCTTTGAGGACTATTCATAATAATTCACATACTATGCATAATTACTAATGATGTTAATAAAACATAAAACAAAACCAAAACAGAAAAGGAATCGGCATTTAAAAATATTCTTACCATTTGGTCAAAAATATTTATATACAAGTGAATATAAACATGTACAACATGAAACCGTTAACAAATAGTAAATGAATTGTAAATCATAATCAAACTAGATGTTGCGAAAAATAGCAAACATATTTTCGTATGTAGCCATATTCCACGCTTCGTTCGCGCATTTAGCTTACGCAAATGGAACATTCCTTTTGGCCTTTTGGAGGGTAAATGAGGGGAAGTTTCCCGTGCTATTAAGAAGCTCTGGTTCAGGGAGGCAAGTAGTTAGCGTGGCTTGCAAGATCAAGTGGTATTATTTTTGTATTATCGTAGATATGAGGTGTTTAGCGACACTTGATTAAAAAATCTCGAAAATAGGATACATCTGTAAATATTTCTGAGAAGGTCTGCTTTATGTCTTCTCACGAAA
>BOPP01000008.1:9260641-9275738 GCA_017312745.1 Gryllus bimaculatus
CTGCCACGCCGCACAGGCGCACCGTCCCCCCAACGACTCAGCCACGCCCCCTCGCTATCCGCCTCGTACCTCGTCCCCCGACAAACTCCGAGCTCTACCCTCTGCCACGCCTCTACCATGCTTCTTGCCACGCCCCTGCCGCCCGCCTCTTACGTCGTCCCCTGCTGTATCTCCTACTACGCCCCGTGTCGTACTTCTGCCACCTGCCACGCCTTGCAAACGCTCCGTCTCTCTCACGATACTGCCATGCCCCCACCATTCGCCTTCTCGCCTCTTACCACGTTCCACGCCACAACCCCTTATATACTCCTCTGCCAAGCCCCAGCCACGTGCCTCGCTTCGCCCCCTCCTTGCCACGTTTTCGCCATGCTCCCTACTACACCCCTCGACTCACCCCCCACCCCCCCGCTAGATGGAGGACACTATGAATCGCCCGGCGACGAAGGTCAGGCCGACTCTTCTCGATCTTACATACTCCTTTTGCACATAGTGGAAGCAATCGTGATCACACTGAACAAGGAGTATACCCAGACATTTTGTAACGCGCATATTTTATATACGATAATTCATTGTAGGTACAGTAACTTCATATTAAAGGCTAGCACAAAGTTAATCGTCGTATAATTAGGAACTCTCTTTCACGTGCGTAATGCCTTCAGAAACCCGACAGCTGCGCTTGTATCTGATGCCTTGTAAACCAAAGATTGTCTCAAAGCTTCTAGCTTAGAGTGCGCGTTAATACACCTGGTGTACGTATGGTGGCATGGAGACCTGGTGAAGAATGCAACTCCCCCCCCCCCCGCCACGTGTCTACCGCATCTTCCAGTCGTTGCGTTAGGGGAGTGGAGGAGCAGGCGAGATGTACGCACGGCGAAGGCACTTGCACTTCCCTGAGTTGTCAAACTGGCGGCATCCAGGCTGCTTTGCTGCACTCCAGCCCGTGAATGTGAATTTTGGAACCCGCAGGTGTTGAAAATATTTAATGGTATCCATTTAAGATCTACAAGATCAATAATTATTCTTGGAGCTTAAAAAGGGGCACAATAAATACTGAATGGATGAGAGGTGAACACATGGCCCTAATCCACCTCTAAGACGTCCTAAGACGTCTTCGGTAGTTACCATAAACAGAAATGGAGAAAAAGAAAGTGATTGGTGTTTTATAGGATTTTACTCTATATTTCCTGAGAGTTCATAATAGACTTACCGAGGCAAACGTATTGTTCTGTAACAGGTAATTGCGTTTAAGATGGTGAACTTGTCTTTAATGGAGAAAGGGTATTTCTGTGATAAACAAGAGAAGATATTGAAACATAAGCTGATTCATTGAGAGGATGACTCACAATGAAGTGATTAGCATCTAGCTGAAGGTTCAGGCTTTGCTCAAATTGCTTTATTTTCGACGCTGAAATTTGCCAGGATCGTTATTGATATCATTGTGTCGCCGGCACCCTCTGCCTATGGTTTCCACAATCTCTATTTCCTCCTTTAGTTTAGTACCCATCAGTGTCAAAAAACCATAGCAAAATCTCGTGATGAAACGTGACGGAGATCTCCGAACTCCACAATACGTAATTAACAGTTATTATTTTAGAGGCGATTCTCTCAGGCAATTTTGTGTTTGTATTCCAAGAGAATTTTGTGAGCAGATATTCATTTATTGACAGTGGACGTGACGGGACACTTTCGACATTCCGTTATAACATTTATATTGAAATCATCCAAGTATTGTATTAGCATAATAGTAAAAGCTAAAGGCGGATCCTTGATTCAATGAAGTGCGGCTAATATTACAACACATACGACATCTAACTGCGATGCCCTGAAAAGTTTCATTAATTAGTAGATAATGCATAATAGTTGATAAACTCTTGGGTAATAGTAGTAATTAATTTTCTTATATTTATTAATGATGAATGTGAATAATTGTCTCATTATCATATTTATTTGTATTCATTGTGTGTCTGTTCATTACTTTTGAAAATCGATGTGTATTATCTATGAGTTAGTAGTAGTCGTAATTTAATTATTTATATTTATTATATTGGGTATTTTTTGTTTCATCATCATCGGCATTGATTGATCGGGGATTGAGGCAGTGCTGGAATGGACCTACGACCTTTCTCAGTCGTAAACAAAATAACCGAGAGGAACCTTCTCTGGTACGTCGCCGGATGGAGCAGCGGGCAGCTACTTGCAACGAAGTAACTTTAGGTTGCAGATGCCCTGCGGTGTGGTCTTAAACGTTCCTACACGATATTGGAAGGAAAAAGTCAAGAAGACAAGGTCACTACTGCGTAAAATAGTTATCTCTGGGGTAACCTATTCTATCTAATAACATAGTACATCATTTTAAATGTTTATTGCACAAAGTACACTATGATTGTTGCTTTATTATTGTTGGACTGGGGTATAAATGGTGTTAGATTTCTCTTGGCTTCGTGCATTATGATCTTTTGTAGCTCTGACTTAATTGGTGCGTAAGTCAGAGATATGAATGTTAAAATGCTCATTCCGTGATCGGGTGCCCTAAAGCAGAGGCCTGCGAGGGGGAACAGCGCTACCCCTGCCCGGAGCGCGCTTCTCCCCGAGGGTGAAGATGTATGGGGAAGGGGCCACCCCAGCGCCCTCGGGTCGCGGAGAAGGTCAATTAAAAAAGCTTCCGCAGAGGAAGTCGGGGAAGATCTTGTCGTTTGGGAGATACCAGCATCAAATATTGGTTCAGAAGACGCACGGTAGGGGTTTTGAACCGAGAATTTGGTCGAAATTATTATGCACTTGTTTGCGGTGAAAATGATTTTATTATTGGAAGTTTATGGAGAAATATGAAAATTCAAGTCATTTTTTTATGAGACTGGGAAAACGCCATAAGACTGGGGAAATATCTAACATTTTCTGTAAAGAATAACGAAATGAGTACATGACATCGGCAAACAAGTTAAAGACGTGATGTTCCTAATGAATGGCATCTCGTTCGAAAGAAAATTCGGAAAGGTGTGTTGGAATTTGTTAACCAGTTTACGTGACGCTTATTAAACAGACAAAAACTTTGCAATACAAATGTCACCCACCAGTTCGTTAATAAGATGCTTTGTTTATAATACAGTGAACGAAGAATGTGTAATTACAGGCTCTGCCCACTGCTGTAGGTGATTCCCATGGACGTTGACTTCTCAGTTTGGTGCAAAAAACCGTGGCCCCAGAACCTCTTCTCAGCGAAAGTCCAACTTGTTAAATCTATGAAGCTTCAATGAAAGTTGAATGTGAAATTTTTAAAGTGAAATTCAAGGAAAGTTTCGTGTTATTTTTTCTGCAAATCCCTTGAGTAGTAAAGACCTCACAAATTTTATTCATGGTTCGTTTGAGTGAGTTTTGTTGCAGTTGTTTGCAAAGTCGCTCATGGGCGATAAACGAAATGAGGTGAATGTAAGAGTAAGAGAAATTTAAGAGTGACAGTGAGATGCTACACCGGACGAGGTTATGTCGGATATCTCATCTGTGCCGGGACGGCGTTGAGTTTCAACTCTTCACACCAATATTTGATTCACGAGGATAAGTAATGCACGTATGTGTCAAATTCTTGGGGAGAAGAGAACGAAATGAGGGTCAGAATGTTGTCTATCCCTTAGATATATTCTGGTCAACATAAATTATGACAATTCAAAAGTCACCCTGCGAGAATCTTGGAGATTTGTGTCTGCTTTTAGGGTCAGAGGAAATTGTATAGAACAATTAGAACCACTGTATGATCAGTAGTGTGTCTAAGTAAAATCGAAGATATCCAAAAAATTCGAAAACTGCATATATCCAGGAATGAAGCGAATTATTTTTTTGACTAGAAATTTTTTTATTGAATTTTTAATTTTTTTAAAATGTACACCGTCGATGCACAACAAAAGTGACACATCTTAATAACTCATTTTGACTTATGTGAGAATATAGGTTTAGAAGTTAGTAAAATTTCTCAATTTAATATCTAATACATAAAGTTTACATAATAGTCGTTGTGTGGAGTAGAACACCGTCTTTGGTCCCCAAATTGACAAAATAATAACCGTTATCCTGCAAAATGGCAATTTTTAATCTCTCGTTTTCTTGTGCACTGACATCATCAAATGTTGAACTAGTTTCTGAGTTTCTAGTATTATTCTTGGAAAATCCATTTCTTATAGCAAGTGTGCACTACCAGCGTACAGCCCGAGCCCTGTTCAGCGACGATGCTCTCCCTGGGATTGGGTTCGGCCACAGCAGACGGTCAGCACCGGTGTGGGTAAGCGCTCCCTGCCACCGCAGCTGACGCCCCTATACTGGCTTCGAAGAGAGTGTAAAGAAGGGAGAACAGAAAGAAGGGAGAAAAGAAAGACAGAGACAGCAGGCATAGACAAACATAGAAAGACAGACAGGCAGTCAGAAAGAAAATATCAATACTTAAACAAGAAATTTTCGCAGGAGTCATGTAAGTATTGTGCTTAAAGAAAACATTAGTAATCTGAAAAGTAAAAGATGATGTGTCTCATAACAGAAAAACGAAAGAAGATAAATGAAGTTATGTGATGTGAGTGCACTGGGATCCTCGGGCTTGGTCTCTATCCCACTCTAAGTTATCACAGGTAATTCCAGGAGTGCTTTGGAAATTGTCGATAAATCCCAGAGTCGCGAAGTGACGAAGGGGTTATCTGAGAATTTTCAAAGCATGAGCGGAATTTAATATGAATATTTCACGAATGACATTTCATTAATATAAGTTAATTTAATAAAAAAGTACTACTATGTAAGTAACAATAATTCAGTTAGTTATATAATTATTTCTTTGCAGAGAAATGTAAACAACATCATACGAACAAGAACATAAACATAACCAAATAAAGACAACGAAATTATTTAAAAATACAGTTATAAAATATACAATTTACAATGTTTAATTTTAAATTTAAGGGAAACGTGTTTTGTTGGTTTATTTTTAGTGTAGATGATTAATTGTAATTTATATTCTTTGCATTGTTGTCCATTAAATTTTTTTATATCTCTCCAATCTTTTAAAACTATTTTCTACCTCTTGATTTCGGTTATGTGGTAAATGCGATTAATTTGCATTTTCTTTCTTTACTAAATTTCTCAAATTGTTTCCAAAGATTTTTTCTGTTATTAATTGTGTTACTTGGTTTACATTCGTAAATAATTTCGTCCATTTCATCATGAGAACCTAAACCAAACCTTGACTCCAACGTTTTGTTTTCAAACTAGCAACAATTGATGCAAAGAGGTCATAGAATATTAAAAAAACACTATTATACAACATCGATATATAAACAAAAAACTGTGCAAAAAATATCACCTTCTAGCAGTTGACATGCATGGTACGTCATCTCTAGTTAGTAGGTATGGTTCCAATTCTTGCACGCTATTGAACAAAATTTCATTATTGGAATAGACACTATAAAGTTCTTTCACCTAATAAATTTATTTTTGTAATAAAATAACGTGTTCTAGAAGTGTTACAAAAGACACATCAAAATAATTAAGTGAAATAATCACTGTTATATCATTATTACATTTTTAAATGATAATCGAGATTTATTTGACCGAGATTTATTTTACCTCAGAACAAATGAGACTTTCAGACGAATTGCCCCCAACTTCATATTTTTCAAAGGGCAAATAGGCGTGGTCTCAGGCGAAATTCATAATAAAGGAGTAAAAAATGAAGTACTGAAAAAAATATTAATATTCGTAGTTGATTCACTTATACATATGGCTTTCTTGTATGGTTCTATTTTTACAACTATGATAAATACTGTAGTAATTATTCGTAAGTGTTAATTATTTCCCTTTGAAAGCATTTCCCAGCTCTGGAAAACTTTCGTTGTTGTTATTTAGTTTCGTATTAGTTGTTATTTATTTTCTGTATATCGGGAGGCACCAAGCGCCGCTTTACTGTAGCAACATTAAAGGTTTTCACTGACCGGCGCGGGAGATCCGCAGCGGGTGCGGCGCGAAAAGTTCCGCGCTAGATGCCGCGGCGGAATACGCGGGACCGTTCACACCGGAGCGTCAATTATGACTCAGCGTTTGGTGACAGTTTTCCTCATCCGATAAACTAAGCAAGAGGAGCTAGATCCAGAGGGGAGCGAAGACGTCAGAAGCCGGGCGGACTTCCACGAAACTCGAGCGGCAGTGGTCGAAACGCGTCCGACTGCTTTCCCAAATCCGCAGAAAAGAAAACGCTGCCAATCCGCTGCCGCGACGCTCGCTGTGCCGCGCAGGTCTGAACGTGCTCATAAGGCAACAAGTGACGCGAAATTTCCGCTGCGGTCATTCCGCGTAGGCTGCGGATTTTCCGCGCCGGTCTGTGGAGCCTTTATTCTTCTGTTCAAGTGTTACGGACAGAAGCAGCGTGCGAAAGTGGTTCATTGGTTCAGAGAACCTCCTGTGAAATGTAGCTTTCATTTCCTTTATGGTGGAAGTACATATTATTTATAATTTTTCATTTCGGTCGGACACAGTACTATAATCAAAATAGATTTATTTTGCTAGAACGCAGCGCGGCGCGGCTCAGTGCCCTGACCTAAACGTCGCGAGGTTGCGCGCACCAGTGTTCATTCTGAAGTTTAACTAGCTCTGAGCGAGCCTTTGATGGCGAGGGGTGTGCGTTCGTTAAAATGAAATAATACATCAGTCTCCGTCTAACCCTACCCCCTCCTTAACCACAAAACTCCTAACCACCCTTGACAGCTCTCGTTCCTTGACAGTTCTGCTACCACATTTTGTTCCCGTCCACGACTGCTGGCTGACTTCCACGAAACCTAGACCTCAGTCATGTAGGCTTAACCGCGTCCCGCACGAGCTACTAGCCCGTCTGGGGAGCCCGGGGCTCTTAAGGACATGGTCAACTTCCCCTGACTCCGCACTCATTTCCCCTTAAAATTCAGAGAGGGGTGTACGCGCGTGTGCTGATGCGGCGCGAGGCGGTGAATATTCGCTTCATACGAAAATATATGTGCCAGATTTTTATAACAAATAACCGAGAATTGTATTATGCTTATATTCTTCATTACTGACTTCATTACTATTTGATGTTTATTTTTTTATTAAATTCTCCCTAAACATTTCTGCTAAGAGAGAGGAATATGTTTGATGGCGAATTCTTTCGTAATTTTCGTTTTGTGTTGTGTTATTAAATCATTCCGTTATTTATTGTATTTATATATATGCAATAATGCAAAATAATTTAAGAAGCCTCTATAAGTTAACAATGGGGCTTACGGACGCAATTAGCTTTAGCGGTTTTAACAGATAAGAATTTTTGTCTGTTAAACCTCCTAAAATGAACGTAGAAAGCTCATGCTTTTATATCACTCTTAAGTAAACAGAATCAAAATACTTATGATTCAAAGTACAATGAACAAAATCAAGACAATTCTGATTCAATTTAAAAAAAAATCTTAATTGAGAATTTGAAACCAGTCACATATATCATTTTAAATGGATTATTTATTTGTCTTTAGGATAAAATGAAAATTTATATAGTTAAATTTGTGAAATAACTGCCGAGTAACTTCTCCCAAAGATTGTCACGGGCCAGATATCTAGTGACGCACCGCCACTCCGTATCAGTGAACAACCTTTATTTTTAAATCTCGCGCCAATTTCTCTGGATGCAGTGCCAAGCAGTCAATTGCTTGTTACCTTGGCCGTGACTTTGATATGCCTGATCTAGGCCATCAAACCTAAAATGTTCATTTTTACATTTAAAACACATTCATTCACTGAATATGGTATATTTAAGTAATTATTTTAAAGTATGGTGATAAAAAATGGAGATTCTCTCTCTTCTTGCATTGTACTTCTGTGTTGATTTTAAATAAGTTCAATAATTGATTTTAATTTTTCACCGTTTCGCGAAACGTCGTACATGCAACACAAGCACTTAAACAATTCCAAATATATGTTTTAATTGACGTGTTTTTGTTTTAATCTTTATCAATGATTGTCTCAAATTAGAAGATAGAGAAAATAAATAACAAGTAATAGACAATCAATAAAGATTAATAATTTACATAATACATCAGCCAGATTTCAAATCGACAATAGTGAGTTAAATAAAATATTTTGAAAATAAAGTATCTTGATGTAATCGTGTTTAATTAGAACTGCAATAATTGCATTAACTTCTTAGATTACGAGTAAGAGGTTTACAAAGATTTACAAAGGTTATTGCCCATTAAGGGCTGACCACATGTAAGTGACAATTTGTAACTATTAGTCTTGTAATTTTATTTTACTTTATTGATACGTACCATAATAACAGAACGATTTTAAAACAACATAACACAAAACGAAAATAATGAAAAAATTTGCCCATTGGCAAAATACTTATATAAAGCAAGAATATACACGAAATAGTAATATGTAGTAAGGAATATAAATATAATTGAAATTTCGGGTGTTTGGAGAGAAAATACCTAATACCATGTTCATATTAAACTACTAATCCCCGCCCCCATCGCTTTAGCTTGTGCGCGTACAGTGTATACCCATATCTGGATTCGGACGGGAAGCGAGAGTGAAGTCAGGGGGAGTTGCGCGTGGTCGCAGAAGCGCCGGGCTCCGTGGGGGGGGGGGGGAAGCAGCTCGCGCGGGCGCGGTTCGACGTGCCTGCGCTATGTGCTAGTCGAATCGGGACCTGCCTTCGTCGTTCTCTATCCCACTCCAATCAAGCGAACCGTTTCCCCACGTTCATCAATGTGGAATTGGAAAGGAAATCTGTTGAGATTGGGAGCCTCTACGAATAGGGGGTCCCAACCACTAAAAATGAAATCATAGATTCACAGTTTACATAAGATTCGGAGCTTATTATCATTTGGTAGGCATGATACTACCTGAAAATGCCAATAAAGGTTGAAATTATGCAGAATGAAGCAATTAAATAAGAGCAATGTGTTTTTAAGGAAATGTAGGTACTTTATCTTAATAAGACATGCCCATTTTCTCTTGGAGAGTTTTTCAATGTTTCGCACACTGAAATCGTTGTTCTTTGTGATGGCCTCACCCGCCGGCTGCCCGTCAGTCGCTTTCGAGATGCTGCTAGTGAAAAGTTAGTCTTGGCAAACGTTATAAAAGGGGGTTATTGTAGTCGTGTTTGTATATTAGTGTCATGCATTGTATCAGCAGCAAGATAAAAAGCGTACAGCTGTTGTTAAGTATTCATTTTACAAATAACAACGAGAAAGAAAAATTAAAAATTGAAGAACATAGCTCCACCTTCGTTGATGTTGCGACAAAAGCTTAACAGGACGCGTAAAGGCATAAGCTAAATATTATTGATTAATGTTAAGTTATATAATTTTTTCTGATTCCACAGGATGAAATTTAGGTAGTTAATTTACATAAGTACGTACGTACGTAAATTGTGTAGAAGTATTTTTTTTAGTTTGGTTGGTATTGTTGAAGAGTGAGGCTCATGTTAAGCATATCAGTTCGGTCAAGCTCGCTACTCTGATTTTCTCACCACCTAGGAAACACTGTACAATATTGTTTTGACACGATAGAGGGAAAATATATTCCATGACAGTTTTATTACCGTGAAAAAAGTGTTGAGAGGGATCCGCTAGCCTTCACTAGCGGAGGAGGAGCTAAAGGAGGGATCCACTAAGAGCATTCACTAAGTTTCTGAAACCTTTGCATTGTTGTTACGTTCTAGGTGGTTAAGTTCTTTTATTGTGTTAGTACTCTCCAGATATGTTGATGTTGCTTGTGTTGGGTACCCATATTTTTTTGCCTTTGGTTGTTAAGAATTTAATAACAAATGTAGATAGACCGAAGATAAATTTTTTATGCTTGATGTGATTTTTTATGCTTGAATGCTCTCAGGAACGAAACATCCTCTCAATTACTCACCACTTTTCTGTTGGCTCATCTCCGCAGCCACATATTTATTTATTTATTTACCGTTATAATCAATAAAAGCTATATATTACGTATAAAGGAGGAGAGAACATTTACTCGAAGTCCGACCTCTCCTTTTATATAGGTCAGGCATGTTAAGGGCGCGGGTAAAGTGACCCTAGCTATTTCGTGAACACTGCTCCAGCAACTGGCGTGAAATTTAAAAGCAAAGATCGTACACAGTTTCAGAGTGGCAGTACATCACTGGATATCTGGCCTATAACAGTCTTTCGGAGGAGTCGGTTCACAGTTATTGCTTCAAATTTAGTTATGTTAATTCTCATTGCATCTAATAAAGCAAAGAAATGATTAATTAAAATATAAAAATACATCAGTCTGATTTCAAATTTTCAATTGAAAGTAAAATTAAACTTTTTGGATCGGAAGTAGTTTGATTTCGTAATCTGTGTACTTAAGAGTACAATGATTTTATTAACTTCATTAAGGTATGAAGTTTTAACAAATATTGTTGTCTTTTAAAAGAGCTGTCCATGCGTAAGCGAGAATTTTTAACTTATTCATAGCTTGAGACTTATTCATAATAATTCACATTACCTATGCCATAATTACTAAATGATTTAATAAAACATAAAACAAAACCAAAACAAGAAAAGAATTCGGCATTTAAAAATATTCTTACCATTTGGCAAAAATATTTATACAAGGCTGAATATAAAAATGTAACAAACATGAAAC
The DNA here is from genome assembly GCA_017312745.1 of Gryllus bimaculatus. NCBI lineage: Eukaryota > Metazoa > Arthropoda > Insecta > Orthoptera > Gryllidae > Gryllus > Gryllus bimaculatus. Next base: position 9,271,283 of record BOPP01000008.1, read on the forward strand.
AGTAACAAATAGTAAAGAATGTAATCATAATTCAAACCTCAGATGTTTGACAGAACAAATCTAGCAAACATATTTTCGTATGTAGCCACTATTCCACGCTTCGTTCCGCATTAGCTTACGCATGGACATTCCTTTTGCCTTTTGGAGGGGAAATGAGAGCCAAGTCGGGGGAAGTTGCCCGTGCTATTAGAAGCTCTGGGCTTCCCAGGGAGGCAAGTAGTTAGCGCGCTTGCAAGATCACAGTTGTATTATTTTTGTATTATAGGTAGATATGAGTGCTTTAGCAACACTTGATTACAAACATCTAGAAAATACGATACATCTGTAAAATATTTCTTGAGAAGGTCTGCTTTAATGTCTTCCTCACGAAAACATGCAACATGACTTCATCGAGAAATTCACTTGAATATCTTGAAAAACTGTATCAGAGGCAGATCAAAAAATTTTTCAGAGGCGTGCCAATTTTAGTTCGGATTTCCTCTCATAATTTTTTTATATAATAAAAAATTATTTAAAATATGTTAGCTTAAAATTAATACAAATATTAATTTAGAGTATACTTCTCTGTATGTGTTGCTGTCATTGTGTGATAATTGTTTTTAATTAATTGAATGAAATTGAATGAAATTTAAGAAATATATTAGCTTGATGAGGGGGAATGACCTGCCAGCTTCCTCACTTTTCCCGATGGCGAACTACCACCTCTTGTGAGAACGCGTCGTCACTGGTGGTTGAATAAGCCTTATTACAGATATGTAAAGGGTCTGATATTCAATACAATATCATTAGCTCACTTCCGGACAGAAAAAATGTTATTAAATAATGATGTCACAAATTTCAGATAACGTTTAATTTAGAACATTGATTGTCCTGCGAATAATATGTTCGATCATCAAGTGTGATCGATCACGTGCTTACATACGCCAGACATTTCACTTCTCACCAAAACCGAGATGCGAACTGACTAGCGCATTGATTGAATTGAATTTGCCTTATTTTACGTGGCGAGACTCGGGCCATCAGGCCCGCTCTTCCGTCTGACCACGCAAATTTCGCTACGCTCCTTTCACCAACTAGCAGAGAAAGAAGGTATTTCTTGGGCGAGAAACAGGCGATTTAAATTTAGCTCAGAGGCGTCATTTAGGCTTGAGGATCTTTTATATGCAAGTAAATCTACGAACATGGGACAGCCGGCTTTACTTCCCCTCCGAAGGAAGGCGTACGAAGGATTTTTTCGCCCTTAAAAATCCACGGCTTCGATCGGGTTTGAACCCGCCAACTTGGGTACAACATTCGGTACGCTAACCGTTACACCATCGCCGCCGATTAGAGAACGAAAAGATTAGAGTAGGTTCGAGCGATATCTCGATCGACTTAGACTCGGGACCTGAACGATTCGCAAGCGTTGAACGATCCCATTCTATGCGAGTAAATGAGAAGTAGAAGAAAGGAGTAGAAGTTGTTGTAATATTGCATAAAAAAATTCTCTGTTGAGATAAATATTATTCTTAAAGTCCTATTTCATCTGATGAACTCTTCATGAAATTGTGAGAGAAAGTGTGTGGAAGTTGCAGTGTGAAAATTGCAAGCACGTGTAACGCCGCATTCTCATTCCTTATTTTTTCCTTCACAGATTTTTTGTGCCCTGAATTGAATATCAAAATTGTCTTAAATGGTAATGGAAATGGTATTTGCATTAAGTAACATTGGAGCAAGTTCATGACTGGAGCCCGACGCATGTACGTGTTTAAGCAGGCACTTGGTAATAGAGCTGTCAATGCCTGTCGCCCGGCATGGGTATCGCTGCTTTACTGTCCTTCATCTTTGAGTGAGAGCCTCGGAAGCTGAATTACTCCACCCAGAGGCGAAATTGGAAGCCACGAAGCCTGAGAAATGTGAAATCTAGGCCGAGGTGCGGCCCATGGATGGTACGGATTCTTCACAGAAGCATTGGTCGCCCTCACCAATCGCCCCCTGAACTCACAGAAAGAAAGGGGCTATGTTTTTCTTGAATTTGTTTCGTGCGGAGGTATTTTCAACGCACCAGTGCGAAGCGTTCAGTGAAAGCAAGCGTCGCAATTTGTGTCGCTCAGTAGTCAGATCTCACTTCAAAATTGCATTGCGAAATATTCGGAGTAGGGGAGCTTTCAACTACCGTCGTCAGACGACGTCGAGGTCAGGTCGCGCACTATATACTTCTCAGACCCGCAGAGAGGAGAAAAATCAGTAGAACGAAGGCCAGTTGACCTTTCAACGGTAAAATTTATCATGTTTTCAAAAGAGAAACTTCGTGTTCTGGATAGAGAAAACAGTTGTGACCTATAGTACGTATCATTAATTCTGATTAATGCAAAGAATGTTGTGTTAAATATTTCATTTCTAGAGGAAAACGTGTGTAATATCTTTCAAATTCATGTCGTTGAACATTATATTGTGTAAATTTAGTTTGTTTATTTTTTTCTTTTTCTTTGAGCTTATAAAACGCTAAGGTTACTAACTATCTCAATGTTAATGCAATTTATAAAAGAAAAACCTCTGGGTAACTTGTTATAAGGTTTATGAGGAGCATTTTTTGACAATCTCCCAACATCAATATTACATAAAACATTTCTAGATAGTACTCTAAAATATAGAAAGCATTCTCAGGGACTATACATATTTCAGATTTCTTATATAAAAGTGCATTTTTGTAAGGGTTTTCTATTTTTAGTGTACCATTGCATTTGCATATATTTGTGTATTGCTTTTTTTGTGTGTTTCTTTTTTTATGAAAGTGTATTTTAGTGAGTACAATTATATTGTGACTGTGAATAGTTCAATCGAGTCAAGGTGTATTGTTTTCGCCTTTCTCCCTCATTATCATCTTTTTCCTGAGATTATTCTTTTCAAGACTTTTTTCTGGTTAAGTTAAAATCCTGGGCCATAGGCTATTTTGGGGATGCTACACCCTTGTTTATTGTAAACCATTGTGTGTTATGTGAGGCCCCAACAGCATACAGTGGATGCGGACATCGCAAGAGTAGGATCGGTGAAAAAAGTTGCACTGACAGAGTGTGCACACACCTCGAAGGTCACACAAGACCAGCGAGAAAATGCCAGAATTGTCATAAAACTTGACCAGAATTTTAGGATCAGATTTTTTTCAACCAAATATACTTGTAGAAGAATTTAAGAAAATAACTTACGAACTGTTAATAATGTTGAGTGGGTGAAACTACGAACCAAGTGTTACAAATCTCGAAGTAGCGCCATTGTCATATCAGAACGTGCACATATCTGAAGCAAAAAAGGCATTTTACAAGCAGAGATTCTTCCGGGTGAGCAGGTTCACGGGTCTGGGGCCCCCTGGTTAATTTTACGAGTAATGCAGCAGCGGTTTGGCGATCGTTACGAGTATATCTGGCTAGAACGAGATCACCCTCAATCCATTTGTGTAGCTGACGGTGGCATTCAATTATAAGCAGCTCATTTAAAACGAAGCTAACAAAGAAATAGCGTCGAAAGATCTCTCTAAACGGACGCTTGCTTTAAGGACATGAAGAATTTACAATGCTCTTTCTTTATTCGTACGTTTAACAGCGACATATTTTTTACTTGGAATGTAATGCACAATTTTGGATAAACGTGGATGCAAAAATTTTGTATAATAGTAAAAATTCGATGATTAAAAATTAACACATTTTAGTGCTGATAAAAATCTAACAAATGATACGTTACTTCACTAATTTACGACGTGTTTCGACATGGGTCAATGATAATTCTTGTACGGAACAGATTTTAAATCAGAATGCATCAATACTTGACTCAGATTTACTAAATGAGTCTGAGGTTCGAAATTGAAGGAACGGGACACATCGCTGCCGAAGATGAAATTAAGAGGAAAACTTGTGACAGTGGCAACTGGGGTAAGGGTCAGGGCGCACCTCTGAGCGAACAGAAAAGTCAGGGCTGTTGGGTTTTGAACTGGAAACCTCCAGTTGTGATTGTCAAGTGACGCACCCAAGGAGGCGCGGTAATTCACATCCCGTGAACAGTGTAAATGACTTGGCAACCTCCCCCAAAGAACAACTGCCCAGGCTTGGGAGACACATATGTGGGCGACCCCATTAAGAGCAGTCTGCGATGGCTCCACATTAGGAGTACTCTTGCTTTGGTGCTTGTGGTCTGTATATTGTATGTGCACATTGTATAAATAGTTTATACATAAAATTGTATATATCATCTTCCGACTGATATTGACAACTACGACAACACAGAACACATTAGGACACCGAACACAAACACGGGTACAACATCGAGGCACGACACAACGGCAGCAGGCAGGCGGGCTGAAGCCCACGGGCACCGACCTGGCGGGCTGGTGGGGCATGGGCGCGGCGGCCGGCACAGGTACCCGCAGCGGTGGCGGCGGCTGCGCGGGCGGCGGCTGCGAGGGCGGTGGCTGGGGCGGGGCGAC
>BOPP01000008.1:9286498-9329772 GCA_017312745.1 Gryllus bimaculatus
GCTTTGCCCTGCCCCGCCCGGCCCCCTCCGCCGCGTCAATCCACTTACCAACTCGATCCCGTTAGCAGCCCGCCTCCGCGACCTCCCCTCCCCGGCCCCGCCTCGTCCTCCTCACGGAATATCGTCATCCTCTCTCCGCCCCTCATCCTCTTCTTCTCTCTCCCTCTCCCCACTTCTTTACAGCGGAGGGATGTGGAGCGCACCAGAGAATAATCGAAAGCATGTTTTACATGAGAAGAGATATTTGCCCATTCAATATGTGCCGTTGCCTCTTTACGTCGACACGAAGTATGATTGTGAAAGATATAAAATCAAGTTGGGCACTTGCTTGCAGGTATATTTAAAAAAGACAACGAAACATTACATATAAATCGGAGTACAGTCATCCATTTACCTGTGTCTGTCCGTCAGTCACTCACGGTTAGTCTCCAGGTCCATTATTTTCGTTCAAACTCATCATTTTTTGCAGATTCACCCAAAAGGAAAATATTTATCTATAAAGCGTGTTTTTTGAGCTACTAAAACGCGTTTTGGGTGACTTGTTATAGAGAGGAGATCAATAGCTCATTACATTCCTCTCGACAAGACAAATCGATTGGCAAACTTCCTCGCCGGTTACCTCTACAATATTCTGGAAGAATTCTAAAAAAACACTGAATTTGTATAGTTTCAGCGCATCTGTACAAACACCGGTGACATTTTCCTAAATTTCTATAATCTCTTTCCGGCTTTTACACGAATCGTTATGATTAGTTTGAGCATCACAAAACTGAAATGTGATTTCGTAATGAAAAAAAGTGTAATGTATTTTAATCGATATTTTTTCATTTAACTTTCCATATCCGAAAACAGTCAGACTGAGCAACTGTAATAAGTTTAAAATGTATTTTAATTATGAATTTGCAAAGCACAAATAAATATTCTAAAATGAAAATACCCGTCCGAGGTGCTACGGAAATCTAGTTACGGAGTAACAGAAAAGGAGTAATTCTACTTTGAGCAATTGAGTTTTGCGCCATATCGCGTGAACGTTCGAAGACAAATTAGCAGGGGGCGTTGACAAGCATAATTAGTTTCGTGCTAAGAGACTTTAAACTTTAGGCAGTGCCAGGCAATTTTCAACCTTACTTTTGATGACTTATCCACAGGGAACGGCGGCCTGAAGATATGATAATTCTCAACGGTGCTGCAGAATAAAGGGCAGACGAGTGGCGAGCCCGACGTCTGAAGGCCGTGAAATCACAAAAAGCGAGATGTAACACCGCCGCTTTTATTGCTGACTGGCAATGGAAGAACCCGCCATACGGCTGGGAGAGTAGACCACCCAAGGCGAAAGGTGGAGCATTGGCGGGGAGCAGTTGTCGACACATCACGTGGTGCGGGGCAGGCAGGGAAAGCCTTCGCCCCCTCTGAGAAAGGAGAATTATGCGAGGGAGCAATATAGCTCACAACATTCTCCTGCATCTTGCACGAGCATGGTAGTTAGATTGCCTTCTGACCTTTGTGATTTTGTTAAGTTTATTTTCCTGGTTAAATAGTATCTGTGGCTTGAAATATTTCGACAAGGATTCTTATTGACAGCCTGGTCATTGTACTTGGATCCGAAAATAAATGTTGTTGTAAAATGTTGACATAGTTGCAGTTATTTAACCCCTGAAAAACTTTCGTTGTTGCAAACAATTGTCAGAACCCATGCTCGAAATGTCACCATGCACGAATGGCAACATATGACATGCACTGCAATGTACCGTCACCTATTTCCCAAAGTTTCGACAATGAGGAAGACCACGTGGTCAGGTGACGACCAATAAGAGTTCACCTGGAAAATAAAGTGTTTTGTAATCGATTCAAGAACGCTGACACTCGGCACAGCGGACGGCGCGTCCCGCCCGGTACAATCTCATATTAATTTTCCAAAGTCTGCAACGCGTACGTCAGTCGTGTTTTCGTCGTTATTATACAGCTGACAGTGTCTACAAAATGAATGATGGCCCCTCTACGTACTACACTTACTACACGATGATTTCATGTGCGGGTAAAATGATACTCTTTAGAAACCAGTAGTTAGTTATCTAAAAGGGACCAAAATGGTATTTTTCGCCTTTGAAATCTTCATTACGCATACAAAACATTAGAATAATCGCAGCCCAATCCACATCACAATTACAGTTGCGGTTTGGTATACAATTGCTGGAAGGCGATAGGGAACATTAGTCTTGTTTTTGACGTCTGCCTTCTCTTTTAGGCATCGGTATTCCTCAAAATTACTTTTTTTTTCGTTTATGTCACAATAAATGTTAATAACGAAGTCTCTAGCCACGTTATTACAATGCACTTCAGACGCTATATAGGCTCTTATTCTCTTATTCTCTCTGATCCCAGCACACACTTCTAGAACTTGTTCGAGACATTTTCATCTGCTACATTTCTTATGAACCGACTAAACATTTGTGAAGAAATGTGTCCTCATTCCTCTTCTGCTTCATTTGAAAAGCACGTGCACGTGATTTGTGCAAGACGACGTAATCTCTACGTACCACGTCGATAATTACTTTGTTTTGATACGCTGAAAAAGAATGACTAAATATTGTATTTGATTTCCACATTTTTTAAAAAAATTTTTTACTTAACCCTCTTAATTATTGTTTTTTATTGTCCTAATTTCATATGTCCTTTAATTTTTACACCTAATAAGTGACTTCCCTTCTCAAATTGAAAGGATGTGAAGATATTGTTTACTCACTCCTGCAAGTATTGCAGAAGAAATCGGCAATTGGTTTTAATATCGGAATATAACACGGTCAGATTTCATACTTAAAAGTAAATGAGACGCTTAAATGCACTCCTTCAGTAAACATCGCAATTTACATCGATTTATCTGAATAAAAAATTGTTTTACATGCCTGTTCTCTTTCGAAATCACTCGTCCCGTCAGTGCGAATAATGCATCTGACGATATTTTTTGGTTATTATGACCATTAAGGACTGCTTTTACGGTCGGTTTTGTGTGTTGTTTGTAAGGAGTGCTGTCCGCAGAAATAATAGTACCAAACCCCTGACACAAAAAGAAAAGTCTTGTAAAGAAAATCGTGTTGTAATATCCTCGCACACAGTTCGGCAGGAGGAGTGAAGCCGTGAGACATCGGGAAAAGCGCAACGCGGCTCTGTAAGCTCGACAGCCGAGCAATCGATTCACAATCGGCAGCTCCTCCTCGTCCCTCTCCCCAGCTCAGCGCTTGCCGCCTCGCCTACCGCTCACCGCTCAATTCCGCCCGCTCGCTGCCTTACCTCTACTTGGCTCTAAGACATTTCTGCAATTTCGCTTTCTGAGGCTTATTGTTATTCTTTTTCTGATTGCTATTGAGGACTTCCGCGTTCAATCATATGCACGATCTTGGCTGTCCGAATGACTCTGCGTTTAAGGGTGTGATGCCGATGTTTCGAACATCTTATCGTGATCTTCAGTTCTGAGAACAATTCAGCCCGTAGGAAGTCCATAATAATATGGTCGAAACGTTGGTGCCAGAGCCTTCGACGCAGCGTCATCCGGACAGCGAAGATTATTTACTTTCTTAATGCACTAATTCGTTTATAAAATGTCATTGTTACATACAAATGTTTGTGTCAAAGTTTTTACTGGCAGTAATATAAAGTAACATCTGATGTATGTCACGTGACACGTTTGAACTAACATGGAGATAAAGGTGCTTAAACTGCCCGGACACTTCGAGGGTCAGTGGCGATTTCGCATTATATTCGACATCATTGTCCTGTCTGATGGCTTAATTCACTCAGTCATACATGTTAGAAACAGCATTGTGAAATTATTTCTATCAATTCGTAAAACGTTTTGTCTTTAATGAGAGCGTATTAATCTCTCGTGAAAACTGTTACTACCCTTCACGCGATGGAATTACATTCAACCACAATCAACTACAAAAGCCAGACAGATAGTAGGGTAGACGTTACTGCTACTCAGCTGACAGGCGAAAGAATATTTTTCGCAGAGCGATGCGTTCGTTGGTGATGCTCATTTGTCACAAAAGCTGTCAGAAAAACTGTCTAGTGGCGTCAACGTGTCTTCTTACTTCTGGCGACGTTGAAGACATAGAGTAAATGAAAAGAAATAACAATATTGATGTTTTTTACGACTGTTGAGTGCCAAAACCCTATGTTACTTGGGAAATACTCCAGGATTTTATTTTAAATTTGAGTTTGGACATGTTATATTGTGCCCCAAACTTATCTTTTAAAAATTATTTTAAAAGCTTGCCTTCTTGTGTTCTCGGTTATATTCTCCATTAACCTAGTATATTAGGAAAAAATTCTTTTAATTTAGGATTATTGTACGAATTGTCAATCTAATTTACATTTTTGTAGACAAATATATAAATACAGTCGTTTTAGGTGCATTTCGTATTTTTACTTTCCCGTATACATACGTATATACGGAGTAATATACGCATTACAGGGAAATTATGTAATTCTGCAAGCAAAAAGAGCGGATTTTCGTCAGAAAAAAATCATTGCCGGGACTTGGTAACGAAAAAGTGGATTAATATAGTTGCTAAATAATGAAAAAAACTAACACATGGTCTAGCCGGAGTTCCTGTTTTATGGGTCCTTGTTACCGAAAAAACAATTGACAGCAAAACGTCCGTCCGTCTGTCTGTCCGTCTGTCAGAATGAGAACACCACTAGCGCCTAAACAATATATATGATTTTTTCAAAATGAATATTCCGCATTCTATCTGGGTCTAGTCAAGACGCTGCGATTTTGAAAATCTTTCTTCAAAATTGGGGGTACTTTACATGAATCCCCCCAGATATTTTCAAAATTTTCTCAAAAACGGCAGCAAACTTTTATTTAAATTTATTGTAAAAATGGAATAAAATACACTTACAAATATAGCATAGGCCATATTTTGCTCCAAAATTTTTGAGGGGCAGTGCTTATGGCACTTTTTAATATGACGTAAAGTTTATTTTGAGATACTTTTTGTTGTTGTTTTTCTTCAAAATTTACACAAATGTAATTTTTTGAAAAATCTCTCACACCATTAATATGCACATATCCAGCAATTTCTAAACACTATTTTATTTGTGAGTTAATATGCTTTAAATGACTTCAAATTAAGTTTTTCAAAAACTAAATGTTTTTGTAAAAAAAATTCGAATTTACAGTAGCGCTTAAACGACATTAAAAACGGTTCCAAATTTTAAAAAAAAGAGTTTTATAACGAGGTTTTCTGTTATTTAATGTGCTGATAATAATACTAACGTTAACTATTTGGAAACCGAAAAATTAAGGGAAAAAAGTACTCTGGGCGGCGATAGATGGTAGTTGGCAAGGTTATGTGACCGAATAGCTTGCTGAGACCATATGAACAAGAAAACTAATACGGGAAAGTTTGTGCCATTGTATAGCATGACTAGTTTGTCAATCATATCCTTAACTTTTCGAATCACCTTTTTAATTTATACCTGATACCTAGACTATAACCGGATTAATCAGTATTTTCAGTATTCTCATGTACATCATGTATTATGTGGGTAAAAACGCTGTCTAAACACACGTATGTAATATATAAAATAATTTACTGCCTAATTTTATGCATAACACTTGTAAAACATTATATATCTCGTTACTAGGAACATGTGAGTTTTCTGTATTACTTAAAAAATAAACATCAAATTTAATCAACACGTGGAAATGGAGTAAAAGGAGTCATTTCTTTGGTTGATACTGCAAAATATATTGTCAACCATCCTTAATTAATTGTTTGAAGATTACAACAGTATTTTATTAGGTGAAAGTTAATTGTAGTAAGAGAAAAGATATAATGGAAATTACTCAGCAAAACGTAAAGGATTAATGAAAAATTGTAGGTCTGCATATCCGTATGCTCAATGTTTGGAAGGTAGCACTGTGTTCCTGCACATCTAGCAGTGACAACAGAAAATAATGTGAAAAAGGCATAAATTTATCAAACCGATCTATATTTAGTGGCAAACAAACATGTGTTTTAATTGTGCCTGAATTCAATACATTTATTATGATGATAAACAAAAAACAGCCACACAACTCGTTTACGTTGCTTTATCGCATTTGTAAAATTAATAAAAACTTGCCTCTGATAGTAGTTTTTTTAATTTACTAACGAAATAAATCTTAACATTATAAACGTGTTGTAAATTACGATCATTATTACTATTATTATTATTACAACTATTATTATTACTATTATTATTATTATTATTATTATTCACTCCAACATTAACGACGAAAGATGATAGGTAACGAGTAAATATAATATTTACTCCAGATTACGTGGAGCTTCTTAAGATGCAACTCTAGTTTCTGTGGATCCCTCTACAATACTTTACTTACGTAGGGCTGTTCCCAATAATGCACTCTCTTGCATTTCCCAATCTGCGAATGATCTAGCAGTTTGGGCAACTTGTAACATACCTTTGTGAAACAAATTCCAGGGCACCGATAACTATGCGTACGATCTGGGTTTTCCATATCCGGCTGATATCGATTTTCAAACTTTTGAATTCAATGGAGTGTCTTTAACTACTTGATTACGACGTTCAGATCGATTGGAGCAGCGTCTTCCACAAGCCGACACGATTTTTTCGCCAAATCCAGGATAACAATATTGTGTTTGTTGATATCGTACGATCAGTATGGCTTTGTTGGTCGGTCAATATTGTACGCAGTCCAAAGGCGTCACATGTTTTGACGAGTTTTCATATCTCTTGAAACACGTGTTTTGAAGACGTAATTGCTCTGCCACTTGTCAGTAGTCCCTATCGGGGCTACTTTATTCGGATTTTCGTAGAATTAGATGGGTTAAAACGCAATGTTTATCATTGTTATATTATTACTATTATTATTATTAATTTTATTATTATTATTGTTATTATTATTATTATTATTATTATTATTATTGTCGTTGTTTGGGGTTGTTGTTGGTCACTTCGTTTTAAATCTCATTTCCAAGGAGGGCACAAGTGCAATGGTCGATATCATTTAAGAAATTACACAGAGTAAAAATCATTTAAGAAATTACTACTTCAATTACAACCAATATTAACCAAAACTCTATTTACGAAATGTGAGTTGAAAGAAAAGTATTTACATATATACAAGTTAAAGCCGTTATGTTTTGAGAGGGGAGCTTGTGTAGCTCACCTCTTAGCCGTCTGTCGGGGTGAGGCTCCCGCCGGATGTTACCGACCCTTGGAGCGGGGCCCGGGTGGAATCCACTACCTGGCGAATGGTCGCAGTACCAGGTTTAGGTTAGTTATTCGGAAGTTATACCCGTCGATCGACGGTAGTCTGAATCTGTTAATAGTGAACTATTTTTGTAGTTAGATTCTCCAAAATTTGAAAGGCGAGCTTGTTCTTGACAATAGGTCGATTCGTCGTTGCTGAAAATCTGCGAGTCCAAATCCGTCTCCAGCGTGAGTCTTGGGCGCGACCACTGCAGGCAGTTGCGCATCAACTGGAGGGCTGTTCCGTCCTTGCCGCTTCAGCCACGGGGGTGGGGTGGGAGGTCCGCCAGGTCTAGGCGGTGCAAGTGGGCATTGAACGGGTCGTGGCTCGGTAATTTCAATGTTAGCTGAATGTGGGATGAAAACCCGCATGGTGGCATCTTCTTCTATCGCGTATCATCGCCCCTCTCATTTGCAGAGGACGTCTGCCGTAAGGACGTGTTGGATATCTCCGCCAAACTCAGTAGCCAGCAGAGGAAGCAGCTTTCTGATCGCCTAACGGGCAGCGGCAAGATTTACCGTTAGATACAAGGTCATAAGAATCTGAAGGTAAGTCAATGTCGCCGCCAATATGCCATTGTTAAACAAATGAACGCAGCGCACTGTGTTTTGTTTAGTTCTCATGTGCACATTGCTCCCAGACCTATGTGCAACAAAGAATAATCGGTAGGGAAAAACTACAAAAAGGGTCCTTTTTTAACTAAGGCTTCTGTTCCGACCATTCACCGGACTTCTTTAAGGAACGATCTGGCTTTTTATCATCTCATTTTGACATGTTGCTAATAGATAGCCCCGTCTCAAGCGTGTCACTCCAATAAGCCTGTGCCTTTACGTGGGGAATGCAAGCTCTCATGGCACTGTATTAACGGCGATCTACCTTTGCAGGGAGTGAGACACCACCGAACCTGTATAATTTACACGTGTGTGATCATCACCATGCAGGCCGATTCCGTAGCAGGAATGGTGAGTGTAAACTCGATTTCTCTCTCCCATACCTGGGCAATCGCTTAGGATGCCGCAACATCAGCCACCATTTCTCTGTGGGAACGCCCTCGCGAGGGAATCACCACATTGTCTGTGTAGCCTTCACCCTCGAAGCGGTAAGTCGCGTCAGAATGGTGATTATCATTATATTCCAAAACAGGGGTCCAGAAATGGAACCCTGTGAGTAACCGTTCGTAAAAGTGTGCGTTATCTTTTTCTCACCTTCCTTTATGACCACGACGCTTGAAAGTAGCTTTGGAACAGCTTATTTGAGTAGATATTCTTGTCGATTCTTTAAGTATTTCGGAGTTGTCAACGAATGTACGGCCACCATGTATTGCCATAGGCCCCAACAAAGTACAGAACAATACACACCTCAAATTTGAAATAACTCACATCTTTCAACTTTGCCGTTAGGTTGTGTACAGCGTCTTTGGTGAAGCTGCCGAGCCTAAAGACGTATTGATTTGACAATACACTGCCCTCATATTTCCTTCTAGGCGAGCTAGAGCTACATTTTCCAAGGTCTTGTCCAATTCGGACAATAGGCAAATAGGTCGATAAACCTTGGCAATATTGTAACAACGCCACACGAACAACCTTCCGGGTTGTTGGAAAATAGCCAAATGCTGAGTATCTATTATAAATATCTAACAGATTTCGACGAATAAGCGGTGGTGCTTTTTTCAGTATCTCAGGGTTAATCCCATCCACGCCGGGAACCTTCCCCGCCTTCACCGCCGAAATAGCCACCTCATGGATGAATGGGTCCCAGAGTCTAAGCTCGAAACCGCGCATGGTCGTGATCGTCATTACCCTGTTTATCATTTGGGACAAGAGAGTTCAGGAAACCATTACCTCTGTCTTTACAGGTTGATTTGTGACCAACATTCGTGTGGATGGCGGAGAGTACTTCATGTATCATGAAAATGACGGAAGCGATCTTGTAACGAACGCACCATGGATTGCGTGTAGTAGTGACCCTGACATAGACCTCGAAATATCTTATTTTTATGGCAACAATTTTTTGTTTCAGAAAAATACGTGCTGCAGAAAAAGCGCGTTTTTTCCTCTGAATCTGGATCCCCTTACGGTAGTCTCCTTTAGTATTGCTGCATTGCTCTTCACTTGGATCAGACTAATTTTTTAATTCAAGACATGAACACCTCCCAATTTTGGACCTTGTGACGGACCCCTGCGGTATGTATACCGCATCGTGGAAAAAGACATGTGTGACATTCGTAATTTTTTCGTCGATAGTAGCCTGGTTCCAATTTCTTTAATCGGCTTTATCTGTCGATCCGTAGCCTTAGCCAAGGGCCCCCAACAGGCTTACCTCAGCCTCAACCTTACTTCGTTAAACCGTGGAGCTGGAGCAAACCCGTCGTGCACGTGTTCCAGTCCATATATCAGGATGATTCTCGGATGTCACAATGCGTCCATTCTCCACCCACCATCCAATTATCGGAGGAGGGGTAGCGTCGTTCATGATTATTAGGTCTATATGTGGAATCACCTCCCTTCCGCCCAGGAGCCGCAAGAACGTTGGCAGAGGGCCAGATTTATTTATTATTTGCAGGGCATTTCTATGAATGACTGTGTCCAATTGTCCCTCTATCTCAATTGTGTGGTAGTAAAACCATACTTCCGAATTCGAGTCCTTGGCGGATCCAGGGGGGCATGACACCCTAAAAGATCTAGAATTTTTGTTTGTTATCTTCCTTTATTTGGAAAAACTGATTTAAATATTTGATAGAATTGTGCAATTATTTAAAAATTAATATTGTACGTATATCATATACACAGTATATATATAACATATATACAGTATCGTATGTACACTACTAAACTAATATGCAATATAATACCAAATATGTGTATTATTTAACAAAATTCTATGATGCTCTACCCTCGCAAAAAATATCGGTTGTATCCGCCCCTGATTCAAGTGAACTCCTAGAGATGTTCAACGAGATAATCAATTGTGTGTATGTGTTCCTAACAAATACTGGGTTTAATATCCACCGTCACACGCCACCACATTGGCAGCAACCAATGGGGAAGGAGCCCTCTTCCCCCTCTCCGGACAGCGAATCCCAAGGTGAGGTGAGCGACCACGTGGACCCGCGCTATCACATTGCATGAGGGCAAGATGCCGAAGGCAATAGGATTTTCATTAAACGATGTTGTAGCAGTAACCGCGAAAACATCGCACAACCATTTGCAGCTTATGTTTATTTATATTTGCAACTCCTTCACACTTTTCACATGACAGGAGCGGAAATGATTTTGATAGTATGAAACTTTAGTACTCTGGTCATTTCACATTACAATTCTTGTAAAATCTTACACCGTATTTTGCACTGTTATCGGTCTTTCTTCACTTTAGAATACTGTTGTAAGGGCCACCTAACGTTCCGCAAAGTTCTTAGAAATGAACCTCCATTTCACGGCATTTTTCATGAAGTGACGTCACTGCCCTGAGGAAGCCTGCGACATGTCAGACGAAACGTCGGCACCCCAGCCAACGACGCAGCGTCTCCCGGATAGCCGAGAATTCATGGATTCGACCCGCGGAAGCTGACGTATACGGCATTTTTCAGTCGAGAAGGGTGTCCGCAAACATTGTCGACATAAGCTACTGCAACGTAAAATAATGTGAAACATCTATTGGCATAGCTGATTTGTTTCAATAGAGAATGGCTTTTCAAGCTACGCAGGCGCTCGATAAATTTCCTTCGTGACCAAATACCTCTCAGCATTTGGAAAACCTTATAAGCTGTATTTGACTTTATCTTTAAATATTGTAATGCTATAAGTTTGCAGCCGGCATCTTACTCAGTTTTGTGAGAGAGGTAGAGTTGGATGCGATGTGTGAAATTTCATGGTGTTTACCTTATTCACAACAATGCACCTATGCTTACTGCTAAGATTGCAAAGAATGTTGTGAAGGACTGTGGTTTCAAGGAATTGAACAATTCACATTACAGCCCAGATTGGGCACCCAGCGACAACTACCACTTATCAAAACTGAAAAAAAGAATTTCAGAGAAGAAATATTTTAGACATGTGGCAGGTGAAGGAAGCAGTTTTCGACTATTTTGCGAAAATAAAACGGAGTTTTTTTAAAGGCCTGGAAGTGTTAATATTCATATCTGAGAAGTGCGGCGGCGGTGGTGAACGGTTAGCGTATCGGACTGTTATACCCAAGTTAGCGGGCTAAAGCCTGATCGAAGAGGTGGATTTTTAAGGGCGAAAAAATTCTTCTTACGCCTTCCTTCGGAGGGGAAGTAAAGCCGGCTGTTCAAGAGAGTAGATTTACTTGCATGTAAAAGATCCTCAAGCCTAAATGACGCCTCTGAGCTAAATTCAAATCTACTGTTTCGACACCCAACAAATACCTCCATTCTCCGCTAGGTGGTGAAAGGAACGTAGCGAAATTTGCATGGTCGGAGGGAAGAGCGGGCCTGATGACCCGTGTCTCGCCACGCAAATAACACATCAATGCCATTCAAAAAGTGGGTTTGCTTAAGTGATGAAAATTGCCACCCGCGCTCTATCTCTCCGCCTTCGCACGCGCATCTCCCATATTCGCACCGCCTCCCTTGCGCTCATTTCATTAAAGTTGTTTTCGGGGAAGCCACTCTCGCGCCGCCCTCGGCTGGCAACGATCCCGGCCCTTCTTGCGCCGCCACCCGAATTGCCACCGCACGCGCCGCAGCCTCCTCCGCAGTGGGGGGGGGGGCTAATGACACCCTGTCGCTCAGGGGACGCCCGCGCCTTTACCATCCCAGCCGCCGTCAGCGCTCAGGCAACCCCGGGACGTGTCAGATCCAGGAACATCAGTCGGATCAATCAAGGACAATTGCACCTGGTTGGAATGCAATTTTTTGTCTAGACAGTTGACAAAAAATTAATATATTCTATAGGTAAATGTATTTTTATTACTATTATTACTACTATTATTAATTTAATGTAATTTCATGTTTCCAAACTTTTTAGCAGAATGGTATTTTCTATTTCAGTTTTTCATTTATCTCACTCACCTAACCTATCATTCATACTATGAAAACAAAGTTTACTGTTATCTGTTACCTCCAGTCCTTGAATATTAATGTACTCCTGCAAAAACCGGTTCTTCTTTAAATGTTCTGTTCTCGGCGATAAAACGTCAAGAAACAGTGACAATCATGAATGCGAGTGGCAGGGTTCAGATTCAGAACTCTCCAGACAAGGAGGTCGAGCCAGTAACTAATTACGGTCAATATTTTATAATATTTTAATATAATAATTTAAGATAAAAAGCGTCCTGATATTTTTTGATAACAAAACTCAACGTTAGTTTGAATTGGCTGAAATGATCGAAAATTCGCATAATTCGTTCACTGGCATCCGCTATTCCACACACCTACCACTGTCCCTTCCTAAGGGCTTTCGGCCGCGCCTCCCCGTGTGACCTTTGGCGGGGCCAGGCAGGGGAGATAATTCGGTTCGGAAGGACGGCGTGACGGACGGCGGCGGCGGGGCGCCCCCTCGCTCCCCGAGTCCCGCCACCACTACGCGGCGCTTTTTACGACGGGCAGGTGAGGGGCGGCGGGGCGCGGAGGGAGACGCGAATTAGCGCGGGGAATCCCCTCCGGACGAGGGGAGAAGAAAAGACAATCGCGCCGCGTAAATAGGAGGCGAAGCGAAGTCGACGCGACGGCGACGGAGGGTGCTGCAGGGTAGGGCGACGCGGCGGAGGCGGCGGTCTGTCGACGGGAAGGGGCATATGAGAATTGAAGGAATGCATATGATTGACGACATGGGGCGGATGACAACGCAGGACTCCGTAGATCAGGCACACGAAGAGGAATGGGAAGCAGAAGAAGAGGAGAGCTGTGGACAAAAACAGGCAGCAGGACGAGTAAGGGAGAAAGAGGATAAACAGGTGTTACAAACGGTGAAAAGGGATAGGAGAGAATATTTCGACAATATAACATGACATTAACATCAGTTGTGCAATAGACAGAATCAATGCAAGAAACTGGCTTTAATGTTGAATAACGGCTGTTCTAAAAATGTGAGAAAGTTATTTACAATTGCGTACACTTTCCCGTACTTAGAACGTGTTATTAGCATAAGTGTACAACCTTGAATGTTATCTGAAAAATAAAAGAAATTACATACAAATTTTTGATATTCTATGTAGTTTTCAACTTTTTACACATTTGTAGCGAAATTACAAAATTTGCAGCTTTTTTAATAACTCGCTAAATTAAAAAAACAAGGGGTTTGCAAATAAAAAATAATGTCACGAAATCAACCTCAAGGAGAATAAAAAAGACATGTAAGAATCAGAGTAGAAAATGGGTAACTCCAGATGTCGACTTTTACTGGGCCTTCATATTAAAGGTAAAATACTACCTGTCAAGAGTACTGAAATTGATATCATTCTTCTAATAGCATTGGAAGACATAAAAGATCAATTTAGCCACCGAAACTTGACAGTTATGTTTGTTATTTATCGATTTAATAATGCGTGAATAATAGTTTTGTAACTTGGCATTCGCTTTGATACTGCGCTCAATGAAATCATTGATCAACGAATTAACATGTATTCTGAATTTGGATTATCACGTAATAAAGGACACAGAGGAGTGAGAAACTAACAAATTGGTGATATGAAATCGATTGAAATGTATTTCGAAGAGGACTGAAACGATTAATTTTTATGGTATGCTATATGCTTGCCAACCAACGTCTTTACAAAATTTGTATATATTTTATATGCCTTCAGTATATAATATGCTAAGGAATGTCTATATGATGCCATTGACAAGAAAATACCGTAAATATGGTAGTACGCATAATCGCTCATAAGTGCATAAACTAGATTCAAGACGAAACATGAAGTTTCAAAATTTCTCTAAAAGGAAACTCGAAGATTCATATTCAGAAAAACACGCAGCACTGCAACACACGTTATCATCTTTCATTTCTCAGAAAGAGTGCGTTACAGGCTCTTAAA
Organism: Gryllus bimaculatus; assembly: GCA_017312745.1. Taxonomy (NCBI): domain Eukaryota; kingdom Metazoa; phylum Arthropoda; class Insecta; order Orthoptera; family Gryllidae; genus Gryllus; species Gryllus bimaculatus. The sequence continues at coordinate 9,300,777 of BOPP01000008.1, forward strand.
AAATAGAGGGTCCCAGCTAGAAGGACTAAGTTATTCTTAGGTCATATTTCCCAAATGAATCTGTTTGGATTATGTATTTCATTTTAGGAGCCTTAACTCATCCGAATGATAATTCGAGTATATTGTGTGTGTGCGTTCCACACGTCATTTGTAAGGTGTGAAATATTCGTGTGTGTCCAGTTAGCTTGAATTAATTAATTTTTTACAATAATAATAAATTGTTCCTCATCTACATATATTATTCATAGACGAAAGAAATAAATGTGGCCACGAATGTAGTATTTGCGAATGGCACTGATTAATAAGGCAGTGGTGTGTGGCTGCCGACATGGAATTCTCCTCGAGGCGGCGGCGACCGCGGGCTCGCGTGACGCGGATGCGGGCGGCCCTTCGCAGGAGCGGGTGGGAGGGTGAGGGCGGGGGTGGGAGGGCGGCTGAAGGGCGACACGTGCAGCCGCAGCGCGAAGCCCTGTGGAGGGCGAGGGCGCGGAGCTATCGACTCGCTGCGGGCGGCCGCCGCTGCCCGAGTACCCCGCGCGCCTCCACGCGACCGACTAAGGCCTCAACAAGATCCAATGGTGGAAGACAAAACCACCGGCGTGCACGTGCAGGAGCTCTCGCGTGTGGAAAAGCAAATTCTACGACTTTCACCTGCATTGGAATCAAGGGGAAACATAATATGTTTTTGAGGAAGGAGTTTAATAGAATTCGATAAACACGCTGCTTCTTCCTTACCACGGTGTGAGGGTATTCAGAAGAGCCCAAGCTACAAACATTTAATAAGTTTCATTTCTCTCTTTTTATAGATGAGGCATTAGATCAACGATTATTTGTTGCTGTTAAAGTTTTATGGTCATAAAGCTCACCGTTAGCGAGTTACGTCAATGTCAAAGAGCAGACTGTTTAAGTGTCACGTACGTGATTGGATTACCATCTATTTACTTAGACGCTTTTTAATAAACATCACTATTTTTAAAGTTGTAGTGTCATTGGGTCACTTTTCTGAGAAATCTCATTTGTTAAGAATGTTTTGGTTTGAGTGTCATAAAAGTAACTAAAACGAAATTATATTCATTACTATCAGCAAACGTACAGCTTATTCATGTTATTTGCGTGTAAAGGACCGAACTTAATTAAATATATTCGTTTTTTCACGGTTTTAAGTAAATTCTCTTGTTCATTTTGAGTAATCTTTTACTCTGTCATAGTGCAGAAAATCTTAATAATTTCTTGTATGCATTATAAGGTACGTAACAAGAAATAAGAGTATGTCACATTGCAACGATATCGAACTAGTCTGTGGCTTCCTGACGATTCATATATTCATGATAATATTGTGTTTTTCACTTCGCCACTGAACAATATAATCCTTTTACCTTCCCTCCTACATATGGAATTTAATTGTTTACATGTAAAATTATGAACAAAATAGCTTTTACAAAATAAGTATCCTATTCATTTGATTGTGTCATCTTATTCATTTTGATTGTTGAAAGTCAAATGTACGATATTGAGATCAGTGATGTAGTAAGAGCTATTACGATGCAAGTGTTCTAAAAATACGTTGCCTGACCAATATTGTAATGAAAGAAATATTATAACTAATAAATAACGTATTAACTACTGGCAATATGAATTTGTCAGCTTTGGGTTTACGAATACACGAAAAGTATAGTTTATTGGATATCTCAAAACGTGGATAAAACAATATTCGATATACATCACGCGCAATTTTATTAAAGACCCAATACGTAAACAATTATTATGAAAACTGGAGACATTGTTGTTATTATTATTATTATTATTATTATTATTAATATTATTGGAGTTACTTCATCTCAAAAACACTAGTAATGAGATTAAAAATACTTGATGATCACCTCAAATAATTTAAGCAAGCCTCCCTCCCCCGCCTAGTCTCGGCAATCGAGTGTCGCTCTCAAAATAAAAATTACGCAAGTCTGCGGGAGCGGTATTGATTTCGCGCGGGGTTTCTTTCGTTCGGTGCCACTGCGCGGGCGGCAAGGCTCCTCTGAGCGCGCGGCGGCGGCGGAGGGCGACCCTCCAGCCGAGCCGAGTGACGACTCTCCAGAAGCGCGGCCGGCAGGCGGCGCGTATTACGCGTAAGGGGCTCAGGAGCCTTACGTAAGCGAATCGTCGCGCGCCCCGCCCACCCCTCTCCGCACTCAGCTGGCGCTCGCGCGGCCTCGTTGCGGCCGCCGCCGCCGCCGGAGATAAGAGCGGTAAACATTTCATTGAGCGGAAGCGCGCAGCCTCCTCGCACAAGCAGCTTAGTCACGCGGTGACATGATCCCTGGAGTCACAGTGGCGACGCTTGGAAACATTTGTTTACTGTGCAATCGTACAAAGCCTCGCCAAGATTTGTATACGCGTTCTAATAATGACAATAAATTACCTGTAATTTGGATAGTTGGTATTGATTTTGAGAGCCAGGGTTTGGAGGACTTGCCGTCAGCAATGTGCAGAAGGGTGAGAAATCGGTAGAAAATGCATATCTATGCACAATTCAATTAGGTGAAAAATACATCGTGATTATCACTATAAATATAAATAGTTTTATAAAAATATTTTGTATAGACAAAAGCCCTATAATTGTTTAAACTCTACAGGAATTACAACTTTTCTATTATTGTTCATATTTACGTATATAACAATGCAACCACATGTAGATGGTCGCCGGTTCCTGCCATCTACTGGGGAAACAACACTACCACCTCTCGCGATAAAAGCATGAACTACATTTATGGGGTAATGAGCAGTTAGCGCGCTCAGAAACACTAATCAATCAATAAAAAAAAGGAGAGTAAGGAAAAATAAATATACTGTCAACTATGCCACTAAGAACTGTAGGTAATATTTATAATACTGCATTTAGGAAAAAATCACATATTTGGTTTGTATGGAGGAACTTACGTTTTGCACATTTTAATGAACAATGCAGAAGATGCATAAGGTACATAGAGGCGTACAAATCGAAACCGTAAAACAATTAGATCAATTCTGTTAAGAAAAGCCAATGATTATACTCGGCACTAGCAGATTAGAAAATGACTAGAACTTTTGAGCTAAGAACTTCATTACTTTTCTGTGCACCGAATCAACTGTATTTGGCTTGCTCTTAGAAGGAAAAAAGAAAGCAAACAGAATGAAAAGAAAACAAGTCGGAAACGAAGCCCAAAAGAAAACAATCGACAGGCTCTGCACCACTTCGCTATTGACCGGTCGCGACGCGCGCCACCTGATCCCCCGCAGCGCCTGGAGCGACGTCTGTACGCAACCCCACGACCGCAACGTACGACATGGTTGCCAATTACAGGGGCTCCTCTGCTGAACAGATTTCATTCTCGAATTTAAGTATCCAACCGTGATCTACGAAAGCGGGGACGTGATGAATTATATTCATTAACGTACATAGTTGTTAAATTAGGTAATATGTAAATTTGGTAATTTGTTTAAATTTGGTAACCATTAGAAATTTCAAAGAATCATGATATGTTGTAGATCATGTGATGAGAATCGTACGATGAGTGTCGTGCGACGAGTGGCATGCGATGAGAGCCGCGAGTTGTTTTCGGCGTATTGTGGATCGCATGTTGTTAAACGAGTGGTGTAAGACGCCTGTTGGTTCATAACAATTTGTATTCTAAGTTAAATTTCAATGGCGTTTGAGTGCTTGTTGAGAATTATTTTATAAACGAATGAGATGGTTATGAGGGGATCAGATTGGAGTTAAAATGAAGTTAGTAGAATGCAATCTGTAATTTTGAATTTAATCTATAATGTAGAATGAAATATGTAACGTAGAATGTTTATTCATATGTCGGTATTAAGTTGCTTTTTTAATTTATCAATTATTGTATTTGTAATAATTTTCACACGGGTGTACTTTTATGTTTTGCCGTGTAGTTCTTCCTATCTATGTATTCCGAAACACCGAAGAATGACAATATTTTCAATGTTCTCGACATTGAATGTCACCATTGACGTTTTCCAAGAATATCGACGATTTGTAATCTCAATTTACAGTACTCGCTTGCTCGCGTCGATAAAACTAGAAAACACTAGGGTAAAAGTTCCGCATCTATTCCCGTGACAAACAGTCCCTGTCGTGAGCACAAGACGGAATGTGTAACCTATCTCTCGTGACAGTTGCTTTTCGACGCCCCATTGTGGCCGGGGGAGCGCGTGCTTCCGCAGAGGAATCAGGAAATTGACGGAGCCTATTCATCGCGAACGCAAACAATTGAGCGCCGCTCGCAAAGACCATCCAGCGCGCTCCGGCGGCTTCGTGTGGAATCTATTGATCGTCACGATGCGGCGATGCGTGGCGGCTGCCCGATATGGACTTGTTGCGTCATCGCGCCGCCAGGTGGAAGAGGGCGGCGGCGAGGCGCGAGCGTGGAGAGCCGTGGCGCCGGAGGGGGCTTCAGAATTCTTCTGTTCATTTTGGGGTAAGACTGTTGGTCGGCTTCTATGATGCAACGGATCCCTTAATAAGCGATATTGGTATTACATGAATTTATGATTTACATGTCACAAATACGTTTATTTTCTGTAGGAAGAAAAGCAGAAGAAGAAAACTATTTTTACCGGAAACAAGTTTACTTTAAATAATTTATATTAATTACACGAAAATAAATACCAAGGTTGTGGATTCCCAATCAATGATACTCCATGTTTCACAGAAATATTCCACAGATATAAAATATATTTTCTATAATTCCCTTATATCGAAGGTACTGGGCCTCGAATAATTGTAAGGAAGTGAATGAAACAATTTAATTAATAATTTCATTTAAATAATAACTAATTATTTCAAGTCATGTCAGAGAGGTAAGTTTTTTAATGCAATTAAACTATAAATGATTGTGAAACAAACAACTAAAACAACCAGAATGTGGGTTATTGCATTCAAAAACAATATTTCACAGCAGGTTAGGTACCTTAAGGGTGAGCATTAAATTCGGGCCCAAGGGTGAAGGTCCATTCGTTACATGAGGATCAAAGGACTGCGAGTAGATAGCGTTCTTTTGTTACATCGACCTCCTCTATCCTATAACTGAAATTAGCACTGGAGATGCTATTATAAAAAAGATCGATCGCAGCTGCCAAATTCCATAATTCAAACGCAGGCAGTTCGTCATTGCTATTCTCGCCAATTAACAACGAACCTTATGTCACATATGAAATATAAACTTAAAATTGAAAGACAATAGGATCATAAACGTAGAACTGTTCTCAATACCTCGAGGCTGGCAGAAAGCATATGGCAAATATATTGCATTTCATTTTTTTAATATGGCGTTACATACCTGAGAATTAAGGTTTTAATTTCCTTTAGTTTTACAACTTTTTTCATTATTTTATTAATTATCAAAAAATTGCAAAAATTCTAACAAAATAACTTTTTAAATCGTTTAAATTACAGGCAAACTATTTAGTTCAGTGTTATCCACCTCTACATCCCTCCTCATCTAAGAATCTCCCCCTCTCAGATTCAGCAGAGTTGCTGAGTACGATTTTTGTGTGTTCGTAAAGGACTGACGTTCTGAGGTTACAGACAGCTGAAGGAGAGTATGGCTGTATACACATATTGAATGTTATACTCCTTTTTTTCGGGTACCGTATACGTTTTCGCAATCACATGCAATATTTCATACACATGATTTTTTCTATCTCACTCCATTCTTTAGAAAAAACTTGTTGGAACATCCCGACGCTATCCTTTCGTACACTTCAGAAGTAAATATCTAAAAATAAGACAGTGCCGTCTATTTCAATGAATTATTTCTTTCTGGTGCAGAGGATTATCCATCGGAAAGAACAAGAGTCCCGTAAGTGTAGTGCATGTTACCTCCGCAATGTGGTGGTGGTAGTGATCTTTTCCTGCTGGATGCTCAGATTCGGCGCCGACCTACCAGTCGACTAATGGGGTTTTCCCCAACCAGATATCTCCCAACAGAGGGGCACAACCCCAGACGGGACACGGTCTAAGCTCCTGACCGGACGTAGGAGTTACGGGTTCACTTTAAAGTGGGCAAAATTTGTCCTTGGGAAGTCTAAAGCGGATTCGTGTCAGCGATCTTGGGAAGTCTAAAGCGATTTGGTCAGAAATTGTATCAAATTTAAAACATTCTGGGCAGGAAAACTAGGTAGTTTGGAGTAGAACCTTTCCGATATCCGAAATTTAGTGGGATTTTACTTATAATATCAGGTATTTGTGAATTTAGTTCTTTGAAGCACACCAGGGAGCATTTAGGGATGTTCTCAAGGCTTTATTTTCAACTAGTGGTTCTAAAATAGCCTCTACTTTCTCGCCCGTACTACCATGCAAAATTACCGGAAACGAACTCAAATGTTCTAAAATTATTCCTGACCTTATTTCAAAATATATAATTCAGGAACAAATTTCATTCAGGTAAAAATTTATATCTTTATTATTTTGGTTGTAGGAAGATGCCGAAAAAATGCAATGCAATTTGTTTTGCAATGCTTTTGCAATTTTCGGAAAATTGAGGTTTTCAACGAACATGAGAACACTACCATTCTCTTAAATTTCCTTCACACTTTCCAACAAAAAATCAAAAACGTTGGAGCAATTTTTTTACCATTGTGAAAATGATCCAGGAGTTGTACGTAACGTACCGTTGAAAATTAAAATATCGGTTTCAAATTCGAGGGGCCGTGGCATCAGCCATCTCGATTGAGGAAAATAAAAATTGGCAGAAAATAGGTTGAACGGTTTAGCCGCTAGCGTTCTTCACAAACGGGCACATGATCACAATGGAAGACGTTTTCCTGTTATTCAATTTTTTGGTATGAAGGACACACAAAAGATGGATGCTGGCAACACAACGTGTAAGAGTACTTCTTTTAGCTACTAGATTTATCCACTTTTTCGTTACCAGAGCCTTGTAATAAGAGTTTTTTTCTGTCAGAAATTCGCCGTTGTTTTTTTTGCGCAGCATTACTTTGTCTCCATTCCGTAGCGGTAAAGTAAACTCTTAAAGGCACGTCACGGCTGCGTGCGGGGCCACCTGCTGCGTCCGCCGGGGAGGCCCTGGCGGGGCGCGGCGCGCTCCTTGCCTGTCGATGCGGCCTCCGCGGCCGCGCAGATCGACTGCGGAGATTCCGCTAATTGCGGCCGCGGTCCCCGCCGCGCCGATGCAGCGCGCGATGCCGCCCCGCGGAAATATCAGGCAGCGGCTTACGAATGGAAACCGTAATTGAAGTCTAATTTACCTGCACGTGCACTGCCTCGGCGGAATGGAATTCCGTGACTAGCGGGATGATGGAATGTAGTCCGTGAAATTAGTTCTTCAAATAAGCTATCATATCTATTTGCGTAAAGATTTTTTTCATTGATACATTATTTCATTGAAGCCGCGAACGTGTTTTAATGTTTACAGGCAACGATGTGATGATTCTAAAGTGTTTACCTTAGAGTCAACAAAAGTAAAATTTTTGATAAGCTTTTATAAATTGAAAAATACGAAGCACTCATTAATGTAATAACACTGAAATAATGCCTCTTTTTGATATGCAATAGCAAGGAAAATCTTCAAACAAATGAAAATGTATACTTCTGCGGTGAAAGTGAATGCATTTTAGGTCAAGAATTAATTTACTACTTCGTCAAATAAGACAGAAATACCAACCAAAATGTACATGCAATTCGAGATAGGAATGACTATCATTCAAACTGGGCTCAAATATTACAATGCCTGAGAGAACTTTCAAATACAAAAGGAAAAAAAAACATTAAAAATTTATGTAGACTTACGTCTAAGCTTTTAAAACAAGCTTAATTTAAAACTTCCCTTGCAATCCTATATGGAAAGAATGTAGCACTCCCATTCCCTCCCAGAGCAGAAAATTCATAATAATTTCTAAACGAGTACAGGGATATAAATCTAATATAATATTGTTATATATAAAATAATATAGTTATAAATGTAGACGATCAAATGCTGGATTTGAGAATCAAAAAAAAGATAATCCATGTGATTCAACGTCTTTGACTTATTTGGCAGATTCTTGATTATCACTGTTGCTAGGACATCTCTTACTGCACTCTTACTCTCTTACTCTATTTTTACTTCCAAAATTCCGAGTACCAAAGCACGCCACGCTGTTATACGTATAACGTAGTCTGGATGGTGTTCTTTTTCCAAAATCTCGTCGAACTGAATTATTCTTTCCAGTTGTTCTCAGTATATTTCTTCTGCTCGCGTTTTAGGAATTTGCAGAGATATTGTGCTTTCTTCTTTGTATCTCTACCTCAAAGTCCTCTAAGCGCCTCACTACGCCTTTTATAAGATTCCATGTTACCAATTAATACAAGAACACACATCAGGCGTAACACCTGATCTCTAAACAATTCAAAGGAAATATTAAAACGACGTGGAAGAAGAAGAAGGACAATAACAACAGCGATAGCCCCCTTTCGCACGCGCCTGACTTCTGAGTTCGGCCATGGAACGATACGAGCGCCTCGTGCGCTCTGGCCCGGGGCTTCTGGCTGCTCGCAAGAACATCTAGAACGTGCGCATTAATTGGGCGCGAGCCGTCACGACAGCGGCACGGCGCTCGTAGTTCCGCTCGCGCTTACTATTGACCCACAACCGGCGGCGGCGGCAGAGGCGAAGGCGGAGGCGGAGGCGAAGGCGGAAGCGGAGGCGAAGGCCGGGGCAGAGGCGGGGGCGACGGTGACAGAGGCGGTGACGGAGGTGGAGGCGGGGGTGAAGGCGGATGTGGAGGCACAGGCGGAGGCGGAGGTGGAGGTGGAGGTGGAGGTGGAGGCGGAGGCGGAGGCGGTAGGGTGGAGGCGGAAGGCGGAGGCAAGGCGAAGGCGAAGGCGGAGCGGAGGCGCGAGGCGAGATGAGAAGGCGGAGGTGGAGGTGGAGGGCAGAGGCGGAGGCGGAGGCGGGGGACGGTTCGAAGCGGGTGGTGTGGCGTGCTGGTGGAGGAACGAGGGTTGTCGGGGAGGGTGGTGGGGGGAAGCGAGGAGGAGGGACGAGGAGGGGCGAGACGGTAGTGGTGGCAATGTGGAGACCAGGGGCGTGGCGTTGCTGGGAAGTGGCTGGCGGAATGCGGCGGTGCAGGGTCGGGGGTGGATGGTGGAGGGACGAAGCGGAGGGGAGCGGCAACGCTTGATGGTGTGGCAGTGGCGAGGGCGAGGAGGAGGGTGGCTGCGAAAGTCCCGTGCGGCGCCGCCTCCGTCGCCGCGCGCGCGCCCGCGCCTGCCACCGCGTCACGGCTGCGAGTGATGGACGGCTCGGCTAGTCCCCTCCCTCCTGCTCACTCTTTCCCAAACAACAATGCTCTACCCCCTCGCTCTCCACTTCCACAAAGTTTTTGCTACCGCTGAGGAGCGTGCGACGATAAGATAATTGAAACTAAGGTGAAGATAAGTTGTTATTATTATTATTATTATTATTATTATTATTATTATTATTATTATTATTAGTATTATGTATAATTGTCACCAAGCTGTCTCTTTATTAGTGAGTAAATTACGCTGGAAATATGTTTCGAAAGAGTAACTGCATCCAAGCTGTGAACTTGTAACTGAGTAACCAATGTATTTTAATAATTAAATTCGTTTGGGTTGACAAATATTTTATCATTATTATTATTATTATTATTATTATTATTGTTGTTGTTGTTTTTGTTGTTGTTATCATTATAACAAGGTTGGGGCGCTCCACAAATAATCTTTGCTTGTAAGTTCTCTTTAAATGAGAAGAGAAGAAATAAATCGTCTTCAAACTTGGATGGTGAATATATTCAGGGGATGCAACAACAGGACAAGTTCCTTCTCGGTGATGCTGCACAAATAAAAAAAGGCTCAGGATGACGTTCTCCGTGCGGCGAGCGTTCAGGTGTACACGAAGAGTTCTGGGAGTGCCGTTTGAAAGTTCCGTGTCTCTGATATCTCAACGTGAGAGTATGTACGGTCGAGGTACGGTACGGCAACGTACTGTCGTACAGCAAGCACTGGTAAACTCTGACAACTTCATCACGCTTCCAAACTTTTCCGTTGCGCTTCGCTGCTGTTTCCTTGTTTTATTCGCTTGTTTCTCGCATATCATCACTAGACGCCACCTAGCCTCCCCAGAACCGTCTCCTCGCTTTTCGTCGCTCTGCCTCACGCTCATTACTTGGATCTCCTCTCCCGCTCACCTCCGTGTGTTGCTTATTCTCGCCTACTGTCTCGCTCTTTTCTGTTGATGACCACAGCGCGGATCCTTCACTTGTCCATTGTGCAAATCAGGGAGAGTAAATATAGCTTTTCGTGTACATTTATTAATAGTTACAATTGAATGCTTATCAAAAATGTTAAAAGGTTGATGCAAATAATTTACTTTATTGTCTGTTACTTTATTGTCTGTATAACTGTTATAAGTTACTGTATTGTTCAAATTATATGTAAGATATTAAAATTAATACTAATATATTTTTATGACATTGTAATTTAAAGTTATTACTTTGTTTTTATAAAATTGTACAATTATGAATTTGATTAGCTTATAGGAAATCCTCTTCTCCTTAGTATACCTTGTATGTAGTGTTGTAGTTATTTAAGTCATAGAGCCGATTTAGAGAAAATAAGGGTATAGAGATATATACCAAAACCTTATCAGAAATTTGTAACTACACAAGATCTTTCCGTCGTGTGCTGTTCACAATATTACGTAATAACCACACTCATATACAAAAATTACATGAAAATATAAATATATTATATATTTCACATACTTATTAACCAATTTGCTCTAATTCATGTTATTATTGTATATAACAGACGACATGATGTTAAATTCCTAATAACCGTCCGTCGTTAAGATTGGCTTTTCGTTCCTCGAACGAAATTTTTCTGTTTGCTATGAAGAAATGATAGGGCAGTATTTAGAAGTTTCTTCAAATTTTACAAATTCACACACGATTGTATAACAAACTCATATTGATATAGCTAGCTAATTCTAATAAGAACTGAATAATTGTATTGTTATCATACTGCTGAACCTTGTAAGTGTGCTTTTGCAATTAATTTAAATTAATATTAAAATAATAAAACCGCATCTTAGTTATTCCCTATGAATCGACAACCCTCTAAACGTTTGTGTATACTGTACCAACGTACTAAACCCTATCATAAATAAGATAGAACAATTAAAATTGAAGAAAAGATGGATTATTGATTAGTAAAGGGGAATGAAGGAACAACGCTAGTCACATAGTATTGCAATGATTAAACTAGTTTTTCACTGTCCAAATACAGGCGTCGTTATTAACATGAAGTTTGTTTTATGCGAACGTGTGTTCTATTGTTAACAGAGAGTGAGCGTCCAGACCCGAAATAAATTGTGAGTCATTTTATCTGTTTTACCATGTTTATTATTTTCAGTGCCCTCAGTTCTTTGTTACTGCACACTTCTGCCTCTCCTAGTCATTTAGTCATCTCTTCGTGTCCTCCGCGTGCCCACCCAGCCCTTTCCCGGTCCCTCTCATACTTCCCAGCCCTCCCATACGTCCACTCCCCTCCCATACGTCACAGCCCTTTCCTCGGCCCCTCTCATACTTCCCCGTCCTCCGTCCACTCGTCCCCCATCCCCACTTGTCCCCACTCATCCCTCCGTCCCCACTCGTCCTTCCTCGGCCCATACTCGTCCCCACTCAGCCCTCCCCGCTACCACTTGGCCCTCCTCGACCCTTCCCCGTCCCCTATCGTCCCCCCTCGGCCGTTCCCATCCCCACTTGCCTCTCCTCTGCCCCTCCACGAGGCCACTCGTCCATCCTCGGCCCCTCCCCGTCCCCACACGTCCCGCGTCTCTCCCCGTCCACACTCGTCCCTCCCCGTCTACACGTGTCCCTCCCCGTCCACTCGTCCCTCCCCGTCCCCATGCGGTCCTTCTCGGCCCCTCTCCTACCCCTTCCCTTCCTTTCCTTCTCCAGACCATTGACTTTCTGTTCCCTGTCGCCCCCGCTAGCGTTGGGGTTCTTCCGTCTTCCCCCCTCTGCCCCCCTCGCCCGCTCCCCGCGCCACGACGACTGCTCGTTTCCTCCAGCGCTTTATCATCGGCCGCGAGACTTCGCTGCGGCAACTCAATCTCCGGAACTCCTCTTTAACACTGCACTGCGGATACTCGCCTCAACACGCTGAATTAAAAATGTGGCCTGCTATCTTCTCTCCATCATTCATTCTCAATCAGTTTTGCCGTTTTTGAACGAACCTTCTCGGAGTCTTCTTCACGTCGTTTGGCAAGTTCATTTTTGTTCGGCATTTTAAAACAAATATATACACATTTACGAACTAAAATTACTCTGCACTTTTTATGAAATTGTTTTAGTATAATTGCATCTGACAATACTACGTGCAATATTGTTGCGAATGTCAAATTTTCATAAGTTTATAATGGAATACGGTTGTTTGCAACTGTACAATGAATCTCACATAAATCGTGAAGTGGTCGGATATTTACTGATGTTGCTTCAACTGAAACGTGACGACATAAGGTCAATTATGACTACGCACTCACAGGATGAAAAAAAACTATTGTAAATTGTAATCAAAGTAATCAAACACCTACTAAATAACAGATTAATGTTGATTCGCAACAGCTTGAACTGCATATTGCAAAAAGTAAAAAAATATCATCTAAGACGAGGCGAGACGCTTTTTCTACGTGGGCGCAAATTGATTACTGAGTTATTTATCCGTTTGTTCTCGGAGGGGCCCGCGGCCTTCCTCCAATCCCTCGCCATGAAACATACAAATGGCACAGACCAGACGAGCTGCATAATTCACGCGCGCGTTGTATAAGCGCTAGGGGCGGGATGGGGGACAAGGCGTTCGACTGCAGACGCAGACCTACTTCGCTCTTCGCCTCCGGAGCTGTTCAAGAGCGATCTGGAGGACGCGATCAATGCGTGGATGCGATGAGCTAACAACCAAGCTTCGCTTTACTACGCCTTTCGATCACACACCAGGGCGTTCCGATGTCAATGTTTTACACTACACGTGAAAAAATCAATACGATAAAGCAGTATCACTGTGGTTCGTTAGCAGTAGTATAAAACTTTGTCACAGAATCACCTAAGTAGATCTGGCAACCTCGATCGAGATCTCGCTCAATCTGTTCCATTACACACAGCGTAGTATTTGCCGCGCAACCCAAACGACACAGTATGGTGAAGGACACTGCAGGCCGCCTCGTGCCCCGCGATCGTTTGCCCGCTCGCCTGGGCACGCGTGGCATGTGTACACATCACTTCCAGATGGCTTCGCTAGCCGCTCGATTGATTAATGAAGTAATTACTGAAGTTTTTGTGTCCTTAACTGCTATGGTCATTAGTCCTGTTAGTGAATGGGATGTTTTGTGCCTGGAGGTGGCGATATTCCTCCCCATCTCGATGGATAAAATCGGCGCCGCCCTACACGTCGGGTTGCTGGGAATTTCCCTCTCTAGGTATCTCCCACCAGCCAGGCACTGCCCCAGTCGGAACAAACTCTACGTTTCCAACTCTTCTGCCGACACGTGTAGTAGTGTAGTGTATGTAAATGTAAGAGTGTGTAAGTAAGCGATAAGAAAACAAGAAAGAGAAAGGAAAGAGTGCGCCGTTTTTGAAGGCATTGCTCTGGCATTCACCTGGTATTGATCCGAGAAACCTCGGAAAACTACTGATCAGAACTGTCGGCCGGTAGACTTCGCCAGAGAGCGGCCCAATTCCATCCATCTAGGAATCATCCATTCCGCCCCATTCCATGTAGGCAGTGTCGAAACTCCGTCACTGTCAGAGTTCTAATCGCAGAACCTCTGAGAGTCGCAGCACAGACAGAATCAATACTGGCTCTGAGCTAAATTCAGCCACTCGCAATTAATCCATCTATGCAAGTAACATTGCAGCAGATGAAGAAATTATTATTATACGTTGTATCATTCTTTGTGCTTGACAGCTGTTGTGTGCGTGTGTGCGTTCCATGAGCTTTCGTAGGCAATCTAAGGCGAATACCAGATATCAGTTGTATATTTTTGATATTTTTCAGTTCGGTGCACGTACTGTCTGCATATTTTATTAAAGTGAAAGTTTGATGTTGGGCGTCATAATTACGTGGTAAAAGCGCATCTTCTTCACTCATTTACGAACCCGAGTAGATGGCAAAAATTATACATGGGTATAGCTGCGTCAGTTGCATATCACTAGGACACAAAAGACGGCATCAATACGTAAATCTCAAAGCACACAGACGTTTTGTGCAATTTATGGCGTCGCTGAGTGGAGGAAGTTGTGCTTCCAACCTGGCATTATTTCTCCCGATGTGCACACTTGCTCCCTTCCTTCCCGAGAGCAAGGGCTAGGATCTGAACGAACCAAGGGCAAGGACGCAGCGGCTGAGAGAGTAGCCGCCAATCACAAGAGAGCACCTGCTGTCTTTTCCTCAGGCGCAAGCACTGATTTGCATGAGGTGTTATCAACATATATCTCATTACTGGTGCATGTGAACTCAGTAAGACGGAAGAATATTTTGCTTTATGTTACGAGCCTTAGTACTTAAGTGTTTGAGGGTTCGGAATAAAAGCTGCAATTCGAAGATATGAATATATAGAATTTCATTTAAAATAACGTTGGATATTTGAACTTTATCTACAGGAAACAACTTTCCAAGAAAAACAATTACATTTTTAATATATAAAATACAATTAAATTTTCATTAAGATTAAATACTACGTACTGTTACTTGTAAGTTGTTAGCAATACACAATTGGGTAAGATTTATTAAAACTAACGTTAAAGTGGCTTGTATTTAAAAACGCTGTATTTAAAAAAACTGTAATTAAAAGTACAATACGTAACTTGTCTTATTTTCAAAAAATGCAAATGCAAAAAACGCGCTCCCTTCTCTTTGACGGGGGCATTGACTGTTCACGTGTAGGTCTAGTGCAGGTGCACTACAACCTTGTTAATAGCGTTGTTCATACATTGGCAATATTTTCCACAATATTGTGACGCAAAGTGTCAATATTGGACGGCTTATTGGCATACACCGAAATGGACGTCTTCCATTTTACAGTATGACACACGGAAAAATAATCTGACTAGTATACGAACATCAGGGGGAAAGATATCTAAATAGTCGCAACAGAACGCAGCAGAAAATGATCGCATTTCTCACTTGAATAAACGAACAAGCGAAACAAAAAGTACGTTTCCGTCTATTTGAGAACTGAAGACGAGGCCAATTACTGCAGTACCTCTTGCATGTTCGCAGCACGATCCGTTCCGAGAAACGTTTGATTACAGGAACAAGAGCCTTGCGTAGGTGTCCGGGACACGCCGGCTCGCCAGAACGCTGAGGCCGGAGCGCAAAGGCCTGCGTAGGCTCTCGTTTCCAAAGGTTCTCGGTTCCAAACAATTTCAAAACCATTCGACGACTGGTTCCTGGAAGTTGGAATACTCTTGTGTTCATGTTAATGAATTTTCGTAAAAATTCAGGGGAGCATAAAATATGTATGAGAGAAGAGGTCTTTTGATTAGTTATGTCGTATGTGCCTGCTCCTTTTATTTTATGGTATTATTGAAAGTGACTATGAGCCTTTTATCGATGTAATTCCCGCGTATTTGGATCCAAGGGATCCGGATGACCCAATACCCGCAACAAATACTAGCAATACTAGTGGCAGAATATGTGAAATATTCCGCAGTGGCGTTCGCTTAAAAGGTGGAAGTTGCTCCTTGTTGCTATGTAGTGTCCGCGGTGGCAGCGCGCGAAGTCAAGGGAACGTACTTACCGAGTGCTGGTACTCACTGCGCGCGCCGAGTACCCGAGAGCTTGCCGTGCGCTCGAGCAGAAGCGACCAATGACGGAAATCCCTCAAGCGCCCAGTGATTGGTAGCACTTAGCCGATCGGTCGCAAATGGCTGTTTTTTTCACAGTATATAGAGTCAAAGTAGTATAGAATCACATTTCAAATTATACCAGTTGCAGTACAACACTATGATGCACACGAAAATACAAGAATGCCCAGTTTTAAATAACGATTTTCAGAAACTGCAAAGCGTCGTTCTAGTTAACGTAGGAGACGCAGCGCCATTAACGTGCACAATACCTAATTTTAAATAAATTTAAGATGCAAAGGTTAGGGGAAGTTGAGAGTCTTGCCTACGCCCAATCTTTTCTAACTTACCTTATTTTTATATTTTTTAAATTCTTTAAATTTCTATTTTTATTGCTATATTATTTCGTAATTTGATATTCTTTGATCGCGCCGTAACTATTATTATACATTAATTAAGCACTGTAATATTGTATTTTATACTGTTTATTATATTCTGTTTTAGAGCATGTTTCAGACACAAACTGCGTTCAGAAAGAAGTCGCCGTGTTCACTTCGGAATAACAGCGAATGATCAAAACTAGCATCTTCCTCGTAACTAAAATAGAATATTCGTATCGTTTCACCTTTGACGGGTGTAGGACGTCAGATTAGAAAACGCGACAGGTTGCGGATAACACATAAATGAGAGGCGTGGAAGGAGCGCATCGGAAACACATTCTTCTTTCATTGATTCTAGAGCTTTGGTGATATCGACGTACGTCCAGCAATATTCTATCTTTACTTCTGAATTACACGACAGTATCAAACTAGTCCCGGTGCGATGATAAAATGTGAATCTATATAAATAAAATTGGAGTACCTGCCTGTGATATTTCAAAATAACATTCTTTTTATAATTTCACATTGTGAATGTATCATATTATTATCATATTTACATTGTGAGCGGTCGGGCGGCGACTTGATTGCGTGAAATGAGGCATCAGATTGTCAGAATAGCTGGGACAGCCCTTTGCAATTCTGGGTCGCCTTCATTTAAGGCACAACTCCTTCAGACGGCCACTCTCCCTTCCTCCCTCTACATCTCGTTCTGTTCGCTCGCGACGCTGTCGGTCAGACGAACGCGCTGTCTCAGTCACGCTAACGAAAACACGATGTTTCGTAACCAAGCCTTGCTACAAACCGCACAATTCGCCTGGCATTTCCAACAACACCCATTCTTCCTTCCGCTTCTTTGTCTAGCTTCAATTTTTGGAAAATTTAACATGATAAATTTACTTTTTGTCCACAACTTTTTTTTCAAACTAAAATCCATGAGAACTAGTTTGATTCATTGTTAATGATTCCGAGCGCGTCAACTACTAAGGCCATTAGTCCCTACGTATATCGCATGTTTTGCCCGGGAGGTGGCAGTGGTCTTCCCTCAATTGGATGGCGAGAACCAATGCCGTTCTGCCGTCGGCTAGCAGGGTTTTCTCCAACAAGTTATCTCCCACCAGCGGGGCACCGCCCCAGCCAGCACAAGGTCACTCCCGACCGATCTCCCGGGATGTGTGGCAGTGTAGGGCATGTTACTGTAAATGTGTGTACGGGGGTGGTGGATAGGAGAAGGAAGAGGAAGGAATAATCGCGCGCGGTTTGTGGCCCGTTTTTTAGGATGCTGATTCGGCATTAGCATGGTGTTGATTGGACAAACTAAGGAAAACTACCGACCAGAGCAGCCGGCCTCTATAATTCTCCAGACCGCGACTGAATTCGACCTCCCTGACAAGCTAGTATCGAAAATCCTGCCACCGTCGGGAATCAAATCCAGGACCTCACGGTCAGAGGGACTGCGGTAAGATCAGTTGATGCTATGAGCCATTTCTCCCGTTCCATGCGTAAAATTCATTATAGCTCAAACCACATAGTAGATCAAAAGAAGATTTTAGCTTAATACGCGTCCGTCATACATACCACGGAAACATTTTTCTTGAATAACGTTTAAATGAGATTTTAATATTATTTAAGTCCAAGTCCCTGAGACGTGCAGGATTATGAGATTTGTATATTGTGTTAGTACACATGTGAAGGTATTGGTTTATACATATAAACACATCCTCACATTGTTTATTTATAGGCATGTGTGTGCATATGTTTGTTACAGTACAGCATTTTGTTAGTGATCTAACTGACACTGTAATTGTAAGGAACTCAGTACGGCATATTCATCGAAACGATTTGTAATGAATAGTAAAATACTCAATAAAAAAGCACCAATGGATATAAGACAAGTCCTACACGTGCTCCTTCGGAACGTTTGCAAACATTAATCCCGAACATTTAACGAGTAATACTCGCGTGCCCTGTACGTAGACTGGCAACTTGTCCACGAATTTCGCAATTCTCCATTATTGTTGGGAAAAGCAGAGCTCTTAGCCCGAACATCAGCATTTTCACGCACCTACAGATAAGGTTTTATTGCGCAGGAAGATTCCTCGTGCCACTGAGGGTGCAATCGGGGATTCCCTACAGCACCAGGCGGCAGGGCGGAGGAGTTGGCGGGGGCGGCAGGGACACGGGGGCGGCGCCTGGAAATACCACGCGGAGGCGCCAGGAAACAGCTAGCGCTATAAGCGGCTGTGGCGGCGGCGGCGGAGGCGCTGTAAATGGGGGCCTTCGAAGGGCCGTAAACGGCGATTGCGGCGATCGATCGGCCTGGCCTCTGGCGGCGGTCACGGCCGCTGCGCCGCCAGGAGCACCACCGCACCACCGCTCCGCCGCAGAGCGAGGCGTGCCGCGCCGCGCTGCAGCCTCCGCGGCTCCCGACGCGACGGACGCGCTGCGGCGCAGCGCAGCGTGGCGGCGCCTGGCCGCTCGGCGGCGGTCGCCTCTGTCGGAAGGGGCAGGCCGTGGAATTCGCGAGCCGTCGCAGGTATATTTGGTACTACCGCTCAAATAAAGCATCTCCGAAATAGATGGACTAAAAATACTCTGCAGGCATCGAGGCGGAATGCTGAAAACCCTCAACTATCAATCTTCATCATTAAGTCCTTCACGCGGCCCCGAGACTCATCGGATAGATAGTCAGGCAAACGGACGCCTTGCTGCGAATTACTCTCTAAACATGTTCGTGAAATAAATATATAAAAAAGCAAAGATACAAAGACATCTAAA
The DNA here is from genome assembly GCA_017312745.1 of Gryllus bimaculatus. Taxonomy (NCBI): domain Eukaryota; kingdom Metazoa; phylum Arthropoda; class Insecta; order Orthoptera; family Gryllidae; genus Gryllus; species Gryllus bimaculatus. The sequence goes on from BOPP01000008.1 coordinate 9,319,793, forward strand.
GTGATAAATTAGATAAAATAATACCAATCTATCCTAATCTTGGACAAGCAGTTATGAAAGGCAGGCAACCTGCACTACAAGTTTGCACTTGCAAATGCGGCGGATACGTGCATCAGATGGTGTCGTGTTCGTGGGGCGGCGACAGAGCAGACCTGATGGTCTGAGCCTCGCCACGAAATAAAATAGGGCAATATTGATTGATTGATTGATTGTCCCCAAAATCGGGCGAAAATGCTTAATGGTTTATGTTTGATTATTCAATGGCAATTGACATCACTTCTCAATAAACAAATCACTTTGTGAGGAATAGACACAATAAAGAAACAAAAACAAGAAAAAATTACGTATGAATCCGGTGCAGAAGTTTGTTTTATTCCTGAACCGTTGAAAGTACATCATATTTCTATTAATAATTTAAAAAAAACGCAATGCGTGTAAGCATTGTTTCAAAAAATTATAATACTATATTTTTTCTACGCTCTCGTTAACTACAGAACTGTTAGTCAGAAGATGGAAGAAACGACGCAAAATACAATTGAATTTATGCCGCAGAATCTATGACTACTAAAATAAAAACTACGAGACATTATACATACATTCACGAATATCGTCATAAACTGTACCCGAGAACTCATCTCCACTAAGACAACAGACGTTTTTGTTATTTAAGATCGCATCGACATATAGGTCATCTATTGCATTTGCACCATTGCATGTAACGGTATGGTAACTGTAATGATGACATGATGTGGTGATGATAGAGGGTGAAAGCATAAACACCCATACAACCATGCCCGAGGTGGGACTCGAACCCACGACTTTTCGGTGCGAGATCGCTACGGCAATACTGCCTTAACGATCTCGGCCACCCAGACCGACACAACAAACTTCGTGGAGCTTTTCAAATAAATATAATCAGCTCCAGAAAAAGTCCAAAACGAGAACGTAGTTTGGGAGTAGAACAGAGACGTGCGGTCGCCGGGGCCTGCTTCTCCTGGGCTCGAGTTCGCAACGTGAGGGTCCGTGCGCGTGCGTGCCGCGCCGTTCCTCGCCCAGCGCCGCGCTGCGGCCGGCGCACCCACTTGTTGGACGGCGCGGCTGCTCCGGTGCGTAGCGTTGGGAGCCATATCCACACACACACACGAACTGCAGCCAAGGCGCGTACACGAAGACGTTAAGGGAGTCTGCAAAATACTCCGGAACGCAAAATATATCCACCGGTTAAGATGACTCTGGGGACACTTCGGTGAGTCTAACCGTAAGAGACAAGAGTTCGAGTTCCGATGACGACGTCTTTTCGATACTAGTTAGATAACTAGGTCAAATGCAGTTTGGAAGGTAATTCTAGTGGCCAGCTGCTCTCATGGGCGGTTTTTCGTTGTTTCTCCGAACAATACCAGACGAATGCTGGAACAGTACCTACATTAACAAAAGGGTCGCAGACGAGCACGATTGTTTTGGTTTCGTCCTCGACATTTTCTATCTCTTTGCACTTACGAGATTATCACAACACTGCCACACATGCTGGGAGTCCAATCGGGAGCTTAGAGCTTGTCCCGGCTTGAGCGGTGCCCCGCTGGCGCAGTTACTTGGTACCGGGAGATCCTACAAGTCGTCGAGTAGGTTGGTGTCGAATATCAGAATCCAGCGGGAGGGGGGGAGGGAATTACCGCCACCTCTCGAGATTTAGTACGCAATACACTTAATGTCATAATGTCAGCAATTGACGCGCCGGGAAACAAAATAATCAACCAACCAATCACAATATATTCCAACGATGGAACCCAATTTTCAAACGATTCATCGACAAAATGGGTTCGCGGCAGGTTTCCTCGGAACCCTTCGGTTTCTCTTGCTACTCATTTCGCAATTGCTTCAACACCATTTGTAATATATCTTAATAAACATGGATTTATCAAGTTATTCTTCCATTCCTGGTGTGTCCATAATGCTGAAGCACTCTCATCATAATAAAGAATTATATCAATATATATATATATATATATATATATATATATATATATATATATATATATATATATATATATATATTTTATGGACGGAAACCACTACTTTATTGTATAAAAAGAAAAGTAGAAATTTACGACACGCATAATAAATAAAACAATGGATACCTCGAACTAAACGAAACTCGTGAACGACATGAATCAATGTGGTCGCCACCGCAGATGTTGAGAATGATCACAAGAGTCTACATGTTAAGTTTTCATGAATTTATACTAAGAAGTAATGTACACAACTCGTATTAAAGTATCTGGATCACTAATGTCAAAATGTTCCTTTTGTTGCATCGTCCAGAAATATTTCATTAGTACGCCAAAGACTCACTTAATTTACTAGTTACGTAAGTAACTATTATTTGATTTAAACGTGCTATATTTTGTAAGCAATTTATTTTTCAATTTTGCATTCCTTAAACAACGGGCAATGACAGATCCTCGCGCGTCTCTTGTTATAAAGAACAGAAGAGAAGAACGTGAACATGCACTTGCACTATCATAAAATAGCGGATACCGGGCAATTCTACAGTATATTTTCACTATTCGTGACGTGAAATGTAACAAATAATTGCATAGAAAAGCAATGATTACTTTATCACACACGTTGTACGCATAGAATAGTGTAATGATGCTGGGAAAATGGGCAGTGCCGATATTTTGACAAAAATAAACGTTTGGATTCTGGTTTTGAAAAAGTGGAATTTTCTTTCTTATATACGTAGCATATTCAGTTTTTTACATTCCTTTTTAGTCAATATTCATCTTTTGAAAATTAATGATACTGAAAAAGGGTATTTTCTCAAAAAACCGTTAATATATGGACAGTACTACCGGCTAAACAAAAAATACGGTTTTATCAAAATTGGATCTTCTCTAATAGATCTCTAATATAATTTTTTGCAAGTACAGCCTTGATTTCGTACATGGATGGTTTTTAAAAATTCTCGTTGGTACTATCTGTGTTTATTTCTATTTTTCGTTCTTCTTTCTCTTGCAAAGAGATCCAAACTAGAAAACGTGAAATTGAATTGTATATTTGTCTTCTGTACTTCTCACCTATACGTCAAATAATTGGTTTCACTGCTTTTGACGTTAAACCATTCAATTTATGAATAATAGATAACTCTGGATACCTGAATTTATGTCATTTCTCTGAACGCGAAGTTCAAGAAAACACTGGAGAAAATATCTACACAACAAATCGCGAGTGAAATCGGCGTCTTTTACAAGTAGTACGAAGAAGATAATACGGACGTATACACGTCGCTCACGCAAATATCTGCGTCGCAATAAATGATACTTGTGCCGTTTCATGTATTCAATTTTAAAAGTACCTTTATATTTGTTTAAATAGGCGTAATATGTTGACATTGCAACAGCGCGGAGGAAGCTTTGCAGGAGGGCTGAATCAAAGGAAAAAATACTTCGTTAAATATACGAAAATCTGAGCCATGAAAGAGTCATGTTGTTGCTCACAGCTTTATCCTGAGAGACAACAAAAGTAGATGAAACTTTGCCACTGATAATGTTCTGATAGTCATTACAGAGCCATATTTACCTACAGTGCGCAAAATATTTTATTACCTGGGACTCCCAAGTATTTTACTTACAGAGGCATTTCTTACGAAGAACAATAGTCTAAAATAAAACTGCCATTACTGAATGGTTATGTTGTTAATGTTAAGTGAATATGAATTTTCAGAATTAGACGCTCTACATGTTAAAATATACTTGTGTGCTATTTTCGGTGAGGTCAATTTTGTATAAAAAGTGGAAACATGGATTTTTGAAAACGGATGACATTTAGCATTTAGTTGGCAAAAAAGGCTGTGAATCTCGCAACACACTTTTTTGAGTTACATTATCCTTTAGCTCAACATTATCTTGTAGCTCTAATAGCCTAAATAAGCTTTTTTAGGATAACAATACTATATTTTTCTCATTAGTTTCATGCTGGCTTTCACACAGCGTTGGATGTTTGCTCTGCGGCAATAATATGAAATGAAAGTAAATATATACAATAACTGGATGACTTTGAAGATTTCAAATCCATAATAAAAAAACACAAAAACGTGATTTACGAACTAATATGGATTAGTTAGTGTTTGTGATCGCAATTTGGAGTTTGAGGTTCTCCATTCCTCTACGCTGAGATCCTGACCTGATGGCCTGAAACGCCTCACGCAGGCAGGCACTCATTGGCCTTCTCCCACGCGCAAACCATCATCGTCATTCTCAATTTGCCCTCGTCACCATTTTCACCCTCGCAGTTTTCCTCCCCTTTGTCCTCGCTCTCCCCTCATATTCCCTCAGTCCTCGTCCAACCCCTCGCTCTCATCATTTTCACCCTCATCCTCCTTCACCCTTCTTTCTCTCCTTTGCACGATTTCGCGCCTGCGTTTTCACCTTGCCTTCATTTTCACCCACACACTCGCCCTCTTCCATTTTCACCCCTATTCTCGCACTCATCTTCTTTCTTGCCTTTGCATTCACTCGGGTCTACTCCTTCGTCCGCGTTTTTGCCTGCCGTACGTGCACGCTTCTGCTCTTCACTCACAGTAACTCTCCCAGCAGAATCTCCCATGCCGTTGTCTCTGCACCCGCGTCGTCGCGCGAAAGCCACGTGCATGAGAGAAGCTCCGGACTGTATGAGAATCAGTAAAGGTGTGCAAAAACAGTGCACTTTTTCGATAAGTTATGGAAGAATCACGATCGACGTCATGAAGCAAGAGTTTCCGCGAGTCCATGAACCACGTTGCCTTCTCATAAGAAGGTATGTGTGCATCCTGGCTGATGACTACCTTGATTACCTTTAAGTTACGGTTATATATAATACTACATTTCACACATTAACAAAAAATGGATTAAACTAATTCGAGAATAATCGATGAGACTTCAGTTAAATTTAAGAATGACTGGGAATTATCTGAAGAACACATTTGGTTACATTAATGCTATCAATAAGATACAATTTATCAAGTAAAATATAATATTTTTTGGTAAAAAATGCTTTAAACATACGTCAGTTCAATTCTCTAGAGCACATGGGTCTGAAGAAGAGAATAATCAAACAGCAAATACTCCGAGAACGCAGCACATAATTTTAATTAGATTTGCACATAAATGAATAATGTATTTATTAAATTCACATAAAGTGTAAATCACGCAAAGTTTAGAAGTTTCATTTCTGTGTCACTTTTCTTCATGCGGCAATATATCACATCCTAATATCTCCCGGTGATCTAGATTCTCTGTTTGATACATTTCGGCCTATAAAAAACTTATATGAATATATACATCATTTTCCACTGAGGCATACATACAAATATTGAAAATTGTCAACACTATTTTCATAAATTTTGAATTTAGATTAATTTAAAAAATACTACACACATATTGGATTTTTTCTTGATGCTTTCTTTCGAGAGAACGATTTTTTAATGATTAGAATAGAACATATTCAGAATCATGTTGTGAAGGTAACGAATGTACCTTTCAAATGAAGAAGCGTTATAAACGGCATGATGAGATTTAATCATACACATAGTTTTTAAAACCTTTTGCTCGTTGTATTTCAAACTGTTCGGTCGTGGCTCTTAATGATTACTTTGAAACTTAATAGTCATTCTATATATAATGTTTGTATAACATTACATGCACACTTTCTTCACAGACGAAATCATCATGCACACAGCATGCATACTTCAAACATTTTATCGGTTCTCTCATCACAACAGGTGTACAGCATCCAAACAGACACGTGAAATAAAATTAACTTCGTAATTTCATTTGATATTAGACATTCGTATCATACAAAACACCATGCACACAAAACACTTCAAATTATCATCCCACATTCATGCTTCATTCTTCGTCATCACACGTAAAAACAACGTGCTTAATCGCAGCGTGGTCACCGGCGTGCTTCATTCCTCATTAGAGACTGATAATTTTCCTTCAAAAGTGAATAACGAAAATCATTGCCATTTATGCACACACGCACTCATTTACACAAAGAGAAATCAGAGAGAGAGAGAGAAAGAGTGAAAGAGAAAGAGAGCTGCACGTAGGGGAGCGAGAGCAGAGAGCGAGCGGGCCAGCGAGCGAGCACAAGAGGGCACAAGTGCGTGGGGGGAGCGGGCGCAAGAGAGCGAGCAGAGGTGCCGAACCTGCCAGCGCCCGCGCCCGCGCTCGCGTCCGCGCCTCCGGCAGGTGGCGACCCGCCGCGGGCCGCGTGCGGCGCGCCGGCGGGGCGGGCGGGCGGCGGCCGCACTGCAGCGCCGCGAACGGGCGATCGGGCGGCGCGGCGCGGCGGGCGGGCGCAGCGGAGGCGGCCAGCCAGAAGAAGCCGGCGAGCGGGGCGGGCGGCGGGCGGGGCGGGGAGCGAGAGCAGGGCGCGGGCCTCCTTACCGGGCTCCAGGCGGAGCGTGAGCCGCACACGCAGCCGCACCATACACACACCGCGCCGCTCGGTCACATCCGGCGCCCGGCGGCTGGGGGCTCACCTGAGAGGCGGCTGCCCCGGCGGCGGCGGCGGCGGCCAGGCGAAGGCGGCGAGGGCGGCGAGGGCGCGGCGGCGGCGGTGGCTGCGGCGGGGTACCCTGCGCGCACTGCCCGCTCGCCGCCTGCTCGCTCGCCCGTCGCCCGCCGCCCGCCGCCCGCGCCCGCGCCGCCCGCGCGAGGAGTATTGATCGCCGGCGGCGCCGGCTGCGAGCGGTCCGTGCCAGACGGGAGCAGGAGCGAGCAGGCTGCGCGAGGCGAGCGCGCGACGCGGCGCGGCGCGGCGCAGCGCGGCCGCCAGGACCCGCTCAACGCACGCTGCGCCGCGTGGCGCGCAGCCACACCGCCCCGCCCGCCACCCGCCCGTCAGCTGGGCCGCTGCGCACGCCCGACCGCCCGAATCCCCCGCTTCCACTCACATCACCGCAGCCGTTGCTCGAGTGGTGGAAAGCATGTTGCGTTTGGAATGCCAACGTACAGGATGCCGCGAAATTAACTCACGAGAGGAGGAATAGGCGGAGGAAGGTTCACACGACGTTTTCAATCCAATGGCCTACTTTCTTCACGTCGTTTAGAGGCTGGCATGGACCAAACATTTCGGAGCAACGCTTAAAATTGTTTTAATTTCTCCCTCCCTCCCTCCATTCCTTCCACCCACTCGCCCTCCCTCCCTTTCTCTTCCTTTTTCCCTCTCTCTTTTCTTCACTCCCACTCTCTTCCTCCCTCCCCTTCTCTCCTTCCGTACCCCCTCGCTTCCCCTCCCTCCCTCTATCCCACTCCCTCCTTCTCGCCCTCCCTCACTCTCTCTCCCTCCCTCCCTCTCTCCCTCCTACCCTTCTCCCACTCCCTCATTCTCTCTCCTTCTCTCTCTCCCTCTCTCTCTCTCTGTTACTAACTCACTCACACATCTCACTCTCCTTCAATTACTGTATCATGATGTGGTATTCGTTTGGACATGTTCTGACATCCAAAGAAATATCGTGTTCGCCATACATCAATAGATGATAAGCAGCGTATTAATAAGGGACAATTACCACAAATTATTTCGTTATTTGAAATTTCTCACCACATATTGATTGGCCAAAAGTAATCATAGTCGACCTCACTACAAGCCTTAGAAGTGTGTAATATTTATTCTTACACACGTGAATACACATCACTTTACACCCGTCTATGCGATAACACATTCATTTCTTCTTGTGAAATAGCCCTGAGATTCCACATAAGTTCAATTATCCCTCTGATGCAGGAAGACACGAATGAACACGTTTACAAAGTGGGGCCTGCGAGGTCCGGCGAATATGTTTACAGGGAAAGTGTGTATTTTCGATGAATTATCAATTTTTTCCACTTTCAGAATTTTATTTCAGAGAGTAATTTAGATATTCTACAATTTTATTTACAGTTAAGACACATTGTGACAGCGCTGCTGTGTATTTTTCAAACATGACGTTTACATTTATCACAATGTGTTTTGGGGCTTCCTGTCAATTTAGTAGTTTATACGTAATATATGAAAGTAAAAGTAAAAGTGCATGAAATTTTTGATAACCTTTTTCCAATATAGTAGACAAATTTTCTACTCATCAGTTTATTTCCCTGTTTCTGATTCCACTGTATAAGCGGCTTCTCTCTCAAATCAAGATACTCGCAAAGCTCTCAAAGTAGTTCCATTAGCTCGAGTGTTGTTCAGTCTTTTCTGCATGTGTTGCAATCTTTGCATCAGCACGTAGCACTCTTATATCATTAAAAATCCTGAACGTCTTGTTCTTTCGAAAATCTTTGTTAATACTCGTAAATATTACATATGGATTTAGCGTTGAAACATCAATCATGTTGTAAAATAATCTCACAGGCCATAGCTGAGTTTGCCTTCAACAAGTATAATCGTCAACCAAATGATCATCTTATCAGCGCCGATTTTGATCATTTTGTAATATGATATTAATTCTGTTATTTTTTCTTTTCGCCTATGGCTACAGTTTGATCTTGGTATAGTGAATTCAACAAGTACACCATTTCGTTCTTTTTAGCTTTGTATGAAACGAAGGTAATTTTTCCATTGTAACTAAACAATTAACTTTAAACGCCTCGCGATTTTGTTGAATCAGTCATTTCAACGGGAATTTCTGGTTTATATGCCCTAATAGTTCTAACCAAATTAATATTGCATTGGAGTAGGTACTGTGTTAGAGGAATACTCTCCAAGAAATTATCACACGTAATGTTGTGTCTTCCTCTTCTCATCAAAATTTGGACAAGAGGTTTCAAAGTGTTGGTACCAAGACATTTGGCTATTGGTTGATTTGCGTAAGTGGAGCAGTTCAGAGCCCAAACATTTGATGAGTCACATAACCAAAAAATCTTTTTTGCATTTGGCAGGTTTATTGGGCATGCTCATTACAAATTTACAACGTCCATGGGAGCTTATGACTTGCTCGTCAACTGTCACATAATCGCCCGGGTTGTAAAGACATTTTAAATCTTTTGTGAACAGTGACCAAATATAACTAAATAGTGATAATCTGTTTCCAGTCTTTGTTTCCGATTTCTAAGGTCATCAATAGGTATAAATCTTCTTATATTCTCAAATATTGTCACATTTAAACGTGCTCAAAAAATGGATCACGTCGAGTATTTAGGAATAATTCTATACCAGGAATATCCATCGATTTCTGTAATTCAACGCATAATATCACGGCAATTTGCACTAAATTCACTAACATCACTGGCTTCTGATTCAATTAGAATATTCTTGACTTCTTCGTGGGAAATAATTGCATCAAAACACAAACGCCACGAGCAAAAGAAGCTGAATACGCACTCACTATTTCGCATACGCACTCACCACTGTCAAACAACTGAAACATGATATTGTCCGATTTTATATTATATTTATTATCGACACATCCGCGTCTCAAAATTTCGAACAATTAGCTCCCGTTGCACTCCGACGAATGGCACGTGCAGACTTCACGTCGCTACCGTCGTGCTCACGTCGCTACCGTCGTGCCCAGGCCCCGTTTCTGTGATATTTAAGAAAAGTGCGCCATAATGCGAATAACAAAAATTCACCGCAGACACACAAATCAATCTCCACATTACAATAGAAGAATTCCAAGTGGAATAAAGGTCGATGGTACCAGATCATTAAGCTATTACATATTAAAAATATCACCGGGTCTCAAATTACCCACTTCTGCATCACAGGTTCAATAGAGGTGACCTTCAGACCTTTTTTGCATTGACTAGATAGTTTGACGATGGGTCGACCTACGAAACTTTACCTAGGTCGAAAAACACGACTTTTCGGTATCCCTTCTTGCCTCGTACAAGTCCAAACACTCCAAAGGGATGCCGTGTTTTACCATTCGAGCTCACAGTGCTTCCTGGCTTCTTCTTCACGAGTGGCCGACCGCTCTATGTTCGCCTCTGCGCCTCTTCTGATACGGCCGTGCC
>BOPP01000008.1:9329782-9410377 GCA_017312745.1 Gryllus bimaculatus
CCCCGCCCCTGCCCCGCAGCCGCTGTAGCCACGTTCGCGTGTCGCTGCCACGCCAGCGTCCTCTCAGCTGTCACTGCAACGTCAAGACTTCGTGACGACAAAAAATGAGTCAGTGATCTTCTAGTGTTCGGCGATAGCTGATTTCTGTACCACCTCTCGTTTTTGTAGACAATGAAGACAATTAATCAGTCATGTTCATTTTGTATTTTTTGAAAAAAAATTACATATATAAGTTCTCCTATCCAATTATAATCTTTGTATTTTTGATAGAGATATATTTTGGTAAGTTTTATTAAGAATATTTCAACTACTTGAAATCAACATCACTACAAACTGTCCCGGCGAGTAGTGTAATTAAACTTTAGCTTATCAAAATATTGTCAAAAATTATACCTATTAATGAGGGTTGGGTTATTTTTTTGTTTATTACAGGTGGTCTCTTTGTTAATCAACCAGCGCATTACGCAGGGATTTGCACACGTCAATTGATACTAGAATCAACTAACTAAAACCGTGCGATCTCATTGCATTAAATGGATGGCTGTAAAAAATATACAAAAGCTCTTCATATTTACCATGTGGAAAATCGAAACTCCGAAAATAGTGATTCATTCGTATTACTACTAGTCAATATTCTGCTTATAGCTGAAAGCATCGCCGTTTTGTTACAACTGCTTTTCGTATTGCATAGTTCGTGTCATCTGTAGGCATACAACAACACATTCGCAAATCATGTATCTTTCCTTGGGAATTTCAAACGCCTTCAGTGTTCAGTTCGTATAAAATTGTGAATTTCATGTTATTATATCACTTAGGTATACTCTGGAATGATGTAACTGTGACGCAAAAATTCGAAACAAAAAAACAACAGAAGTTAAAGCAGAAGTGAAATTGGGTCATATAGGCAAATTGGTTTTCATTTCTTAAAAATTATTGGTGAAATATTGCATTATTTTATTAATACTTCCGTTTTGTTATTTTTAATGAAAATTAATTAATACGAATTTCTGAAAGATGATCGTTCAAACACGAAACGCATTAGTATAATACCTATTGATATATTAGTATGCATATCGTGACAGTTGCCATTAATACAATTACAAGACAATTTCACAAGTACATAAGACAATTACAAGACAATTTCACAAGTACACAATACAATTATAAGAATATTTCAAGTCAAAATTATCATTGTTTATTTCTACAAAAGATATCGTTTGAAAAAGTTGTAACCAATACAGTATCTGCCTGCTTTTACAGTTTAATAAGCTACACATGGAATAAAACTAATAACGGTTTGGTTGTATGAGTTAGATGTGAGGCAAAAGAGTTCCCTGAATAGAAAACATTCTTAATTCTAAAACTCAGCATCATATCTTAAACCTTTTCGCATTTCTCTATTTTCTCATCTTATGGCAGCAGTTGCTGGCAATCTACTGCCACCGCTGTTCAGCCATTATCCAGACTAAATTAGTTCGTGGATAAATAGGTTTTGCTTTCTAACTTATTTTCATGGTTGGAGATGTTCCGTTCCCGCCGAATCCGTAAAATAACGTTTTATTTCGTGTTTTACTTTAAACTATTTGTCTACTAGCCTTTATCAAGACTTATAGTTCGCATAGCAAACTGAAACCTATGTTATGTATAAATGAGTAACCTAAAGAAAAAAAGAAATTACAACCTCCCCCCCCCGCAATGTGACCGATTTCCATGAAAGTTGGTACATATACGTGGTGTTTCACCTAGAAGGTATATGTGTTGTTAATTTTGTTGCAAAGTCACTATATACTACTGTAGAACAATATCCGTCGTATTCCGTTCAAGTTAAAGTGCAAAGTTACATATTTGTTGCCATAACCTGAGAGCAGAAAATTACTCTATTCTAGGACCGCCAGTCAAATTCTTGGAAGAACTCTCTGAATGCAGTTTATTCTTAGACTGACACATCACTGTAGAATTTGGTGAACTGACGATGTAAAGGAAGTTCACACCAATTATATCTATAGCTTACATAGAGTTTAAGGCTGTCCGCTGTGTGCATTTCTGCAACTCATGTGAGGGATTTCTCATATTCATTTTCTATATAACTGCTCTTGAACACATCATAAAGACTTCAAGAATTTATATTTTATTTCACTTCATCACACAACTTTAAAAAAATTATAAATGTAAGAAATACGCATTATAACGTAAAAAAGAGAATTATGTATTTTAAGAATTTCTGATTTTGGAATGCGTTGATTGTACAGATCAAGGTCTATTTTTCTCCTGGCCTTGTACCATGCTAAGCGTGCAAATACTCTCTTGAAAATTCAACTATTCTCGTGACTCCCCTGGGATGTGTTCGTGCCATCCACGAAATAAAAAAATATCTTCTGTAAAACTAGCGATTGGAAATGCAATGGAAGAGAAGTAAGACTTTCATCTCGATCCTTGGATATTTTATATTCGTAATTGATTGTGTATTAATGTGATCTTGTGTTAAATTTCAGCCACAGTTTCTAAAGTTTTTACTATAAACCTGTAACGAAACATTTTTATTAAATCTGTTAATATAATGGTAAGGAATTTAGATGAATATCTCTTTCGGAATATTTTCCCAATATTTTGCGCTTGAGGTGTAAACGTATACTTTTTTACGAATAGCATTGGCATGAACAATAAAACCAACGGCGAAAATAAAAAAATTAATCCCATTGACGCAGATTTTTGTAATGTACGTGTCTATAGGTTATTCTCCTTTGTCGCGGCATCTGATTTTACTTCACCTGTTCGAGTGAAAGCTTCGTCGCAAACCTTTGTATGCTGCGAAGCTGCTTCGAGCAAGCCACGCCACCATTCAACTTCCTTCCGATTCATGAGCTCGTTCGTTCCATTCCCTTAGAATCCGACTCATCCCCGCGAATATTCATTTCCCTTCGCTTTAATATATCCGGTTGCAGATATATTTCGTTATCTGCTGAGGAAAAAAAATTGTACTTCCGTTTTCTCTGAAAAAAAAAAGTCATACACACTAGTATTTCGCGTGCAATGAAAAATCGGATTCTTTGCCGTACGTCATATTAATGCATTACGAAACGAACTTGACCATTAAATTGTTTGTAGTACACTGAGAATTTAATTCACTTTGGTACATCGATGATTCAACAATGGTATTATGATAAAATTGGAGAGTGACGTTTCAATAATGTTGGATATAAAATTTTAATATCTGTACGTGATGTGAACAGCAGTTTAGAAATTTAAGGGACCGACAGTTTAGAAAATTAACCAACCTTTTTAAAAAATAAGGTTCGTTGTTATTGATTGCGGGAGCGTCAATTATTGAGGTCATTATTCCCGTAAGTGTTGTGTATGTTTTCTTCAGGAGGTGGCGGTGATATTTCCCCGCTGGATGGCGAGATCCGGCGTTGATCGACCGTCAACTAGCGGAGTTACCCCCAACCAGGTATCTCCCACCAGCGGGGCCCACCCCGGCTGGGACAAGCTCTAAGCTGCCGACCGGTCTCCCGGCACATGCGTTAGTGTAGTATATGTTGGTTTAAGCGAGTGTAAGGGGTGAGGAGAGAACAAGGAAGAGGATGGAAAGATCGCGAGTGGCACGTGACCGTTTGTTTAGGCACTGGTCTGGCATTCACCTGGTGGTGACCGGAGAAATCACGGAAAACTACCGATCAGAGCAGCCAGCCGCTAGAATTCTCCTCCAGACAGCGACTGATTTCGATCTAGCTGACAAGCTTGTGTCGAAAATCTTGCCATTGTCGGGACCTGAACCTAGGACCTACGGGCTACAAGCACCGCCCTTTGTTGATGCACTGAGCCACCTTTCCCGGTTACGACAAGCGAACATGGCCCTTTTGAATTTTACAGCGTCCTCACTTCAGTGGAGCATTATTTCTATCTCACCGTCTCCTTGATCTCAAAGAGGCACATAACTTTTTGTGGTTCTGAAGTTTCTTTTGTAAGAAAATCGCTATTGGAAGAGAAGGGGAGGGCGTTATCCGCCCTTTATTTCAAGTTCACGATAAGGGTAAGACTCAGTTGAAAAGTATACGTACAAATACTCTGAAAAACAAGTGTCTCATTTCAAGACATTTTCGTAGAACAGGCAAAAAAATATACGTTTACCGAAAATAAAACAAAATAATATTTAACCCGAGTGTACCCACAAAGGAAAATGTTAACGCACTCTGCGTCTGCCTTATGTCCCAACAGTTTTCGCATATTGTGGATGTTTCCTGTCCGTTCATCTACAAAATCGCACAGCGCTGCACGTGAAATTTACATTGCTTGAAACCTACAAGTACACTTATCAACAATAATGTTGCTGAGAGGGAGACAGAATTCCATTACTACTTGTAATAAATACCGAAATGATACATAAAATCTCATTTAAGAGATGATCAAGTTTTAATTATTTGAAAATATCTGACTGGTAAATTTCATAGATTTAAAAATTCCCGAGTTGGATATGCTGACTTAGTACATTGTGTGACTTCTATTTATATTGAGCACTGTGAGTTTATAGTTATCAACGAAACAAGTGTATAAAGAGGGGGTTAATTGCATGAGTAGTATGTTCAAGAAAACGATCGGTGATAGAAATTGTCTTATATACTACGAGTGCAATTATACCCCTTGATACACACGCAACGTTCAATATTTTTTTCGTTTCCATTTAAGAGTAACTTATATATTGAGAAATTCAAGCACATCTTTACCCTTCGAGGTATACTTTGATGACGAATTGATGTTGAAAATATCTATTTTATTGGGCCTTAAATTGTTTGCAAGCAATATTTATATGTGGAAGGTACTGAAGATATAAAATATTAGAAGAAGCTGAGAAATTCATGAAAACAGTACTACCCCTAAAAGAAAAGGAAGGTATGAGAGAGAATACAACATGTATAAATATTGGTTAATACAAAAAAGTCACATCTGACAGTTTTTCAATAGCGTACTTTTTAGGACGGGTAAATACAACTCGCGTTTACATTTTTTGCATTTGTAATCCTGAAACCAAACGTTTTACATGTAAAACATTTAATTTATTCAAGTTAAATATTCTATGTTGTTCTATTAGTCAGCTAGGTTAACGTTTACTTTACTAATTTAGTTTTATTCATTCGCTTTTTATTTGTAGTTGTTGTAGATATGTAATCTGTGATGTACATTGTTGTTCCTGTTTCATGGCCAAAGGAAATACCTTTACTACGTATGTGTTATAATGTCTTAATTAAACGATTTTGCTCTTTTTTTAAATTCTGATTGGTGAACGTGTAGTTTTAATTACACGGTGGAATTTTTAATTGCTCGCGTGCCATTAACTTAAAGATAACCAACGATTTTTCATGGAATTGATGAGTATATTTAGTTAACGAAATGAAAAAAAATTCATATATTATGTATAATTTTAGTTATCGAACCATTTACGTCTGAGTGAGTTAAGATGTCTACAAAGAAAATGAAGTATGATATTTTGGTATCTCCCTATTTCCTGGTATTCCTTTCCTTAAATTCAGTTTTTTGATCTCTTGTTTTCTGAATATTCTCCTCTTCTTACCTTTAGATCTATTCTTACCTTTAGATCTTCTTACCTTTAGATATATTTATGTACTACTTGGTTTGAGAATAAACTATGACGACTGGGTTGGGTTTCTTGTCACGATAGAGAGGAAAAGTAGAGTGTAAAAACAACGAAATACAAATGTCATAAATTGAATTATTTACGTAACGAATATTTAGAGTTCACGAATGATATCAAACAACTTTTCTAAAATACTTTTACCGCTTTCCACCTATAGAGAATAAACATATTTGGTGCCTTTACTATTCATAACGTTTTGCGTAGTTTGATTTTATGGTAAATTTCCGTCTTTCATGAAGAAACTTGCTATGCCACATGTAGTGCACGTCCACGCTCGAGAATCTAGGTCGCGAGAATTGCATTTAAAGCGGCGAGGTCGAGGGGGTTCGGTGCTTTTGACACCACTGTCTCCCGCCTCTCGCCGCCGCTCCCAGCATCGATTCCTCCCTGGGTGTAGCGGCGGGCAATGGCGGCGGTGGCGGTGGGGTCGGGCCGAATTGATGGCCGTGGCGATACCAACACGCGGCAGCGACGATACGGGCTTACGCGATGGTAGTGAGGGCGAGAAAGGGCGCTGTGTGCAAGGACGAGACGGGGACAAGGCAGGAGAATAAAATAAAAACGAAAAGGCAGCGGGAAATGCAGCTAGAGGAGGGAGTAGATACGGCCAGGCGCACAGAGGAGACGAGGGGAGGTGCAAGTAAAAAAAAAATAATGCGGAGAGGTGTAAACTATGCGGAGCGTCCCTACGAGGGAGATAACGTCTTGCACTCCAAAGGGCGGGGAGGAGAACGAGCGTTGCCCTAAATCGCTTCATATTTGTCGTAAAAAAGAATTAAACTAGAATATACAAGTAAACAGAAATAGAACTGTGATGCCCGGATCGTTAAGGGTTATAATTTTAATAAAAGGGTTATAATTTAATTAAGGTTATAATTCCCTCTTAAAAATGGATATGGCATGGTGGAGCTCTAAACTACGCAATAAATTCAGGCTGTGGATTGGAATCTCGCATAAGGCACGGACATTAGCCATTCTGTGGTATGGTTTCCAAACCACTTTTTACATATACCCTACTTCTAATTCGTCTAATGTGTGTGGTTGTGAATTTGTGTGTGTGTGTGTGTGTGTGTGTGTACGACGTATGATTCTATGGGCCACAGGGTCATCTCCCTCCCTGTACACCTGACGAAGCACACATTCGTTGGTACGAGAATTCAAGTAGGAACTTGACCGATATGAATTTTCGAGATATGTGAACGCGATTGATGAGGATACATTAATTAGTGGAGAGACAAAGCCACCCCGAAAAGGAGACATCTAGAAGACACTGAAGGGTATATATATCTGCATGCAAACATCAGAAAATTTAATAAATACACCGTCCATGCAATTTTGACCGACTTTTTTGAATGAAGCTAATTCCAACGTGCGAATAATTTTCAAGAGTCATGAGTTCTTATAACACAAGTTATGATGAACTAGCATATGTAAAATACGTATATTTATTAAATGGTTCAAATTATGTCAATGGTTTATCCTTCAAGAAGAAATCAATTAGTATAAGGGTTAAACAATAATGTTATGATATATGCAACAAGAATCGTAACAGTTCAGAAACTATACTATAAACAGCTGTGTCTCGAAATAAAGGGGAAGTGCACGCTCTGTTTATTTCTGCTTTATGCTTCCAGTTCACTGGATATGTTGATTACTATATTAGATCTTCGATATATTTGGTTATTTTCAATAAAAAAAATCTCTGAAATACCCTAGTGCTGTCGGGGAATTAGTTCCTTTTTCTGTCGGGCCTACCTTTGGGGTTTGCTCAACACATCTTATTTACTAGGCTGTCCGGGTGACGCCGCGTCCGTGGCGAAGGTGCCGACGTTACGGTCGCCATTCTGCGACCTTCCTCAGGGCGTATTGCGCGGAGATGTGCTGCGCACGAGTTTAAATGGGGCTTAGTTTCTCCTCTACCCAGGTCGCAGGTCGCAGAATGGCGACCGAAACGTCGGCACCTTCGCCATGGATGCGGCGTCACCCGGACAGCGTAGTAAATACTGACTCCGGCCGCGGAAGCCTACGCTCTCTCAACACATCTTTTTCGACTGCTATCTCCGGCGCCTAGGCACCTACCATGGCTTCCCATCATAACTACGGCTCCCCTGGGAACACTTGCTAGAGAACAGACCACTCAATTTCCCCGAAAAGTACGCCGAGGTAGCACGTAGACCTATCTCGGTCCTATGCAACGTCCGAGCTAGCCCATGGGTCAATCTCGGTGCTTGAACCACAATTCTCTTGGGAGTCAGTTACTCAATCACCCACACAGAGAGATTGCTCACAGATTTAATTGACACTTACCAGTCTCCACATTCAATTATTCTTTTAGAAGGTTTAGGGCAGGGTGTAGTATGAAGTACTGGGAATGCATCCCATGTCACAATCGCAACAAAAATCTCTCAAATACGACATTGCTTCGGGCCACGGGTCCTGAGCACAAGGCTCACAGTAAGGGGTGCGCCGCCAGCGACGTATAATCCAACTCGCAGCACAAAACGGGTCCGACAGACTAGTATCGGAGGACGACGCCAGATGCAGTTCGAACTGCGGAGGAGCGGAGTCTCTAGATACAGAGTAGGGCTACCACCGCCATTTAATCTCATGTGACGCGGAGATATGCCAATATACGAAGGGACCCCTTTGACAGCTACTACTTGGCTACTGCTGGCAACGTAACTGCAGGTTATGTCCGTGCACTAATTTTGTCAGTACGTTCGGTTACAGTTAGCTCGTTTGTAAATGGCTTCATCACCATCTCCTGCAATGTCATTGCCCTGCATAACGTTCATATGTTTCCCTTCCTGTCAAAACGATCCCTTCTTAGAAAAACTTATCTATAGCCCCATCAGACAACAGTGCACCTTACAAACAACTAAAACAGCAGCTTAGATAAAACTGTGTGAAGCCCCGTATAAGAAGTTACAGCTCAGTTTAAAAGTTTTACTTCAAGAAGAACAAACGAACCAAACTCTCTTAGCTAAGAGACATGTTAATTTGGCACTCACAAAAAATAACAAAAATAACGGATAGACGCAATAAATCTTAACGCATCTAAGTTTGAAGAAATCATTACATTATCAACGTCACACGAGATGACTCTTCAGGCTACACAAAAATGTCATCGATTACAGAAGCGGAAATAGCAATCATCAGGAAGAAATGAGAATCATCAAGAAGAAAAGAAGCGGGCGAAAAACACATCAAAGTAATTGTAGCAACTGTGGGCTAGTAGGACACTTTGCTACGAATCGCACTAATCAACGGTCAGTTTCAATAGAATAAACGTGCGTCAGAAAACTTAAATCATATAAAAACTGCTGTAAGAGTAGGAGTAGAGTAATTGTAGGAGCTGCATATTGTTTTAAAGCAACATACGTTATTTGTGTAATGCTGGGTCACATCAGTGAGATATGAAAAGGTGTCGAAGCAATTTTTGCAGAATCAAGAAAGAAACAATCGAACATGAAGATTTCCAATGTCAACAAAATCCTGAAGGATAACAGTGCATTATAAAATGTTTTAATTTACATGAAGTTGGAACGCGACAGCGGAGGCGGCGGAGATGGCGAGGACAGTGACGGCGAGGACAGCCACGGCGGTGGTGATGGCGAGGACAGCGAAGGTGGAGATGGCGAGGAAAGCGACGGCAGAGGCGACGGAGATGGCGACGACAGCCACGGCGGTGGTGACGGCAAGGACAGCGACGGCGCAGGCGGCGCCCGGTGCGGCACGGCGCTTTGCGTTATTTCAAATATATTTACGGCGCGCACCGTATGCCGCATATTTTTGTCTATTTCTGCCGACCTCGTGGTCCCGCTCTCCCTCGCCGTACTGCGCGAAGCTGGAGGTCACCGGCGCACGGGACATGCGACTGCATCGACTGCCCCCTCCCCCCGCCCGGAAAGAATAGATTTGCTACCGACCCGCCCCTTCACTCCGTATCGCAAGGACATTGCTTCGCGTGGTTGAACGACGATCATACAGTTATGCGATAGATGATTCTCCTCTTGTACACAACGGATATATTTGTTTCACCAACAGAAATCAGATAACATGTACAGAAAATCGTTACTAAATGTTTTTTGCACTCATACTTAAAATGATTTAACGGTTTCATGTTTTGTATTTGATTTGCATCTATTTTTATTTTATATACATTACATTTAATGTAACGATATTAAGAAAATGAAAATGATCTATTGCAACTTCAGTTTTAAACATTAATTGTGTAGATTTAGTAATAACAAATTTACATTTGCGAAGAGAAACATAACTAGATAGTACTAATGTATTCTTGGTAACTGTTTCTTAATATTTTAATATTGCATTTTCTATCCCACTAGCACTGAGCCATCGCACGAGAAAAAGAAAAAAATATAAATCAAAATCACCTGAAAATGGCTACTATTCTCAAAATCTGCACAAAATTAACAAAAGATCTCAAATAGAGGAATGGGTTACGTTAAGAAAGAAATCTATTCGAATATTGAAGAGATCGAGAAGATCGAAAACAAAATCTACAACTTTCGAAATTACGTACTTACGAAACATTGGTTTATGACAGAACGTTTGTCAGTCATTCTTTCCGTCTGTCCATGTGTCAACAATACTAGTAGGTAAACCGTGGGCAGGAATTTCAAAAAAATTGATATTCCCCAATCAATTTAAATTATCTCGTCCCCTTGAATTTGAAGCGGATAATGTGATTTTGGAGGGTACTTCACAAAAAGACGTAACATTTTTGAAATTTTCTCAAAAATAGTTACAATTTTTGAATTAAATTTCTTCCTAGGCAAAACAAAACGCTTATAAAACTGATGCATGTTTAATGCTCGTTGAATTTACTGAGTTTTCTAAAATTTCGAAAGTTCAACACTTTTTAGCGTCTTCTTACAACTACAAAATCAAAGACAATACTTTCTTACTAAAGAAATCTGTTCTATAATCTAGAATCTTTCAGGTTATTTACAATTTTAAAAATCTGAGTTTTCTCGTAATTTGACTTAAAAGTAGAAAGTTTTTGAAAAATGATTTTCAAAAACACTTTTCCAATTTTTTCTTTAATTTTCTCTGGAGTGAAATAAACTGAGTATGTCCCATTTTCAGTAATCCCTCAGTATTTTCAAAAACTGCAAAAAATACTTAATACTCGTAAAACTATAACATTAATGACATAGAAATTTTACTTAATGAAATATGTTTTGAGACAATTGTGGATTGCCATGGAAAATCATCATATTAATACGAGTAGCACATATATATATATATATATATATATATATATATATATATATATATATAATGGCAATTAGAGAGTTGTATTCAGATATTCAGACAATATTGCTTATGTGAAGGTAGGAAATAGCATATCAAAGGAAATAAAGATGAGTAAAGGGCTAAGACAGGTTTGTTGCGTAGCACCAACCTTGTTCAAATCTAACTACGAGACGCTCTAAAAACTAGAAGAAAAATGCGAAAGGATGGGAATCGAATTCAATGACGATATGTTATTTTCATTAAAGTTTGCAGATAACCAATTAATATTCGCAGAGGATGAGACCGATGTTAAGGAAATTAAACGAGAAAAATGGAAAATGGAGCTTGAAAATTAATTTCAAAAAGAGAGTACATAGAGGTAGGAATGGCAGGAAAATATTTACTAATGGAAGATGGCTCGGTAGTTAAGTGTTGTCAGATGTATAAGAATTTAGGAACAGTTATAACAGACCAAGGGGGAGTAAAGAGGAAATTAATTATCGCATTAGGCAAGGATAATCTGCTATTCGGTAATTAAATTCAATAAAATGGAATAAAAATATTGCTAATACAGTGAATATTAGAATTTATAAAGCAAATGTGGAAAGCATATCATTGTAGGATGGTTAGTTGTGGGAGGTCACAAAAAACAACGAGAAAAAGTTAACCGCTATGGAAAGGCAGTTTTGAACACACAAGTAAGTGTAACTACTTGTGACAGTAAGTTAATGGAAAGTGAACAGTGAAGTTAATGGATATAATCAGTAGTAAAAATATAAAGCAGGAAATGGGGGTCATTTCTGATAATGGATACCAAAGAAGGGAAAAGGTTAAATTGGTATGGGTATCTTAGAAGAATTCAGGAGGAAAGATGGCCATTAAAAACTTTGAGGAGGCAGGTGCCAATGCGTAGAAAGTGAGGAAGACCAACTCTTACATGATATGATCGTGTGGGGCCGACAATGAAAGATCGTTACATCAAAGAAGATGGAAGCTTTGGTGAGAGACTCGCCGCATGGTATAGTTCCACTCGCCACAGAAAAGAATAATTTATCGCACTTCTTTAGCTGAAATCTTTCAGTGTTATGAAGTTACAATACGACAATGGCAACGCTGCGACACGGCAGTTTGAAATACTCGTGAATTTTCGTGCCTCTTTTGTCTTGCGTTAGATGTATATGAGAATGCAATTTCAGGTGTATAGGTTAGAAAATAGTGTATTAGGTTAAATAACTGAATTATTTTAGAAAATATCATGAAGTGGAGAATAAACAAAAATGGAGAAAAATATTTGCAGTGCTTATTTTTATCATGGTTGCAAATTAAAATGGTTCCAAAACTGCAGCAAGTAATAATATAAACAGAAAAAAATTAATATACTATTAATTGTAAGTAATTTAATATCTGAACAATTCCCATAACTAATTTCAAATAATTTATCGACCTTGCGCTGTGCCTTCGCGCAGTGTAGTTGCAACGTCAAGTGCGTGCACGAGAGGCGCTTGGTGGACTGTGGTGTGTAGGCAGCCCGCGGCGCTGCGGCGCGATGCGGGTTGCGTCGCCCCTCGAGCTGCCCTCCCCTAGGGAAGCCCCCGGGCATCCGCCGTGCAGGGCGGATTCCTCTTTCCGAGGGGGACCTCCCTGAGGGCGGATTGCGAGAGCTCGTTATTTAATTTACGAGGGACGCGTCCTCTTTTTGGGATCATCAGCGCGTGAATTCGCGGTAAACTCGCAAAATGCGTCCAACTACATCAGTGCGAAGTTGAAATCAGACGCCGGAAATATACAAAACGGGTCATTTAAATATACACGAGGTTACGTAGTCGTGACGAGAGAAACTTACCAATTATATGTTCATTTTAGCACTTTAACAAAAGGCCCCTGCCTCTTTTCAATACGATTCAATATATTAATACATTAGTGACATTTACGAGGAACCAGCAAATTTATCGCGTTGAAACTCGTTCAGACCGAGGTAAAATAAAAAAAAATTGCGAATAGAGAGCTCATAAAAGATACATATTATGAGGTTCTGCCAATGAAACTGGGCCTCAAAGATGAAGTTCCCTATTCCCCAAAGAACATCCAATGAACTGCTTGTTTCTGAAAAAGCAAGTGTTTGTGGGTGGGTGTTCTCTGCGGTTGGTTATTACACTGCCTGACAAAGTTAAGCACTCAGAAGGAGATGTTGGAAGTGAATGAAATAAAGACTTGGAAAGACCAGGTGACGTTATTGAACAGATTTAAATATGGGATGAAAGAGACAAGGCCATTGTCAGTTACAGGTGCAAAGTTGGCGTCAGGTCAGCAGGTTGTCGCACCTCATCTGACTGCAGTGCAGTGCAGGGCCCTTATGCGGTTCGGAATGGTGTCAAACATCCATTGAATTCTCTCTTGAGACAAGTTCGTCCACAGTTGTTGCAGCTGTTCCTCCAGGTCCTGCAGGTTTCTACTGTGGCGGAGTCCGCTTCCGATGTCATCCCAAAGGTGTTCAATGATGAAGAGGTCCGGGGATCTTGCTCGCCACTGGAGGACCTCACCCCAAAACGCTCTAGGCAGTTCATAAGCTAAAGGTTACCAGCAACGAGCATGCGACACAGCATACTTCAAATCCTCGAACACTTTTCCTCCAGAATCCGTTTCCGTCCTTTGAATCTTTTTTCTTTTCTTCTGCTTTTGTTAATATATCTCTTGCTTTAGAGTGGAAAGGATATTATGTTACTACTCCCGAGTGGCTGCTGAAAGGTCAGAGGGTCAACGCACGACATTTTTGCACAGTTCATCGAATCATTCTGCATAATACACTAAGCACATAGGACTCTTTTGAACAATTTATAAAATAACATTGATCCTAAATCATGTAAATGTTCTTCTTAGAGAGTTATTAAAGAATTATTGCTGTAGGTTCCATTAAACAGTTTTCAGAAGAAAATGGATATTTCAATTCTACTCCACAAAAAATGAGGAGGTTAGTGCTGCCGGAATGCACTGCAACATACACATTACCACCGTACATAAAAACATCTGCCTTCCAGTCTCTTGTGACCAAATCTTCAGTACCTTAAAGGCAAATATCGTAAAAGTCACTTTTGTCTAAAGAACGGAAGCAGAGAGATTGCGTTTAAGCGCTTGTGCTGACACAATGTACACATTCCCTACCATACGTATTCTCTGGTTCGCATTATATATGTGGGTAGAATATATGGGGAATACATGATTCTTTTTACATAAATAGTGTTAAAACCGGAAATTTCTCAATTTTTTCGTAAGCTACGGTAGCCTTAACAGTGGAATCGAAAGTCGGGCTTATTCTATAGACTCCCTTTCTCGAAACACATGATTTAACTGAGCGCTGAAAATATTTCGACGGTTAAAATGAAACGCAACAAACAGAAAAATTATTTATTTTTACACATTCAATGGTATCAAGAAGAGTAGGGTCGGTTTATACGTTTTTACTTTCTCGCATACTTCTTAAGGACAGATACTTATGTAAGGCTGCGTTCAAAAATCTATTTTTGGCTGAAAAAGGCGCATTGAAGACCCTTGATAACGAAAAATAGTATATTTCTTGTTCACATTTGTAGAAAATATATTCCTATACCACATTAGAATACCACACTTTTTGTGGGTCCTTGATACTTAAAAATTGGTTTGCGGCAAAACTGCTATCCGACCGCCGGTGATGAACGAAGGCGGCTAAACGGTAGACAGGAGTTTCATCAAAACTGATACTTCGTGATCGATCTGGGCGATGTCGCGGCGCCTTTAATTTTAAACATCTTCTTCTTCTTCCGCACTTCAGGGATTAGGCGGCTGCCTGTTCCGTCTTCACATATCAAACCATCTTCTACGTGAAAATTATTAACATATATTTTGAATATGCAGGTACTTTGTATGAGACCCTAAAGGTAGTTTTTAAATTTTCTCATAAAGGTCTCCAAATTTATTCTTCAATTTTTGGGATAGAGCAAAGTACGTTTATAACAATGGTGCACGTCAATTTTCATTGAATTATCTGCAATTACGAAGGTTGCAAAAGTTCAATTTTTTCGGTGACTTCCTAAAAGTACAATACTGAAGGTAGAGGAATCTTTTTATAATGAGATATATTCTTCAACGTTAATTCTTTAAATAAGGAAATATACAATATTTCAAAAAAATGAGTAGTTTTCATGTGCGTTTTGCTTGAAGTGAAGGCATTTTTTCTCAAGAACAGCTTCAAATGTTACTTTCTCTCATTCTACACCAGCGGATTGCCTGGTGATGCTCGGATTTTTATTTATCATAATCGTCTATTAAGCAGCCCCGCACGCTTCGCCCTCTTCCGTCGTTAAGATTTACATTTCGAGTTTACAGTTCATGTTTATTCAAGAACATTGTCGCATTGCAAGTACTTTCTAATGGATTTCCAATACTAAAATTTTCCTGTGAAAATGAGCTCACAATTAGACATTTTTGTAAACGCTGACACGACCGTTTTTTAAAAACCAATCCAAATGTTTGAAACAAAATGTGCATGCAAGGCTAGTTTTTACTCTTTTATATTGTAAAAATAACAGATTTCAATCTTAGTATCAGGGGACCGAAAAATTGAAAAAAAATGTGAAATGACTTTTAGGCACAGAGAGGTAGAAGCTGGGAGAAAATGAGACAATACCAAGAAGCTAGCCTAGTCTAAAAAGTGCGAGGAGTTCTGTGCCAAACTGAATCTCCATTAGTTTTCTTTAAATTTTCTTCTCGGATAGAGTAAAGTACGCATAAAAATGCAACGCAAGGTCCTTTTTCGGAAAATTTGTCTCCTGTATTTTCGAAAATTTCAAAAAATTAACAACGAAAAAGTATAATTATGATAATAGAGAATTTCTTTCTTATTGAAACCTTTTTAAAAATTAGACCTTGAAATAACATAATTTACAATGTTTTTTGAAAATATAACTAGTGTTTATCCATTGATTGCTTAGTGATTCCGGGCGCGTCAACGGCGATGGTAATTCGTCCCGAAAGTGTGGTGCATGTTTTCATCGCGGGAAGTTGCGCTGATCTCCCCTCGCTGGCTTGTGAGATCCGACTTCTACCTTCGTTGTCTTGCGGTAATTTTTTCCAACCAGGCATCTCCCACCTGCGGGCATCGCTCCAGACAGGACATTCTCGACTGGACTCTCGACAAGTGTGATAGTGTAGTGCATGTGAGTGTGTGTCAGGGGTGAGAATAAGACAAGGAAGATGAAGCAAAGATTGCGCTCGATCTGTGACCCTTTTGTTAGGAAACTACTCCGGCTACTTCACCAAGATTTGATCGAATAAAAACACGAAAAAACACTGACCAGATCTTTAATTTGGTCGCTTGAATTCTCTTCCAGACAGCGACTGAGTTCATCCTAGCTGTGTAGCTAGTGTTCAAAACCCTGCCACTGCCGGGACTCGAACCCAGGAGTTCCCAGTCAGAGGCATTGCAATGGCATCAGTTACTGCCCTGAAAAACCTTTTCCGGTCTAGTGTTTTCGTAATGTTTACTTGAAGTAAAGGCTATTTTTAAACCAATGTAATCCTCAAAAACGGCTCTAAATTTTTCCTTAAATATTTTCCTGAAATGGAGAAAAGCACATTAATAAAAATGACGACGGAGTCTTTTTTAGAAAACTTACTACATTTTCGAATATTTCAAAAAATGAACATTGCAAAACTACAATATCATTGATAGGGAATTTTTATTTTCTCACATACTACTCACGTAGTACATAGTGAGAATTGTAATGCTACAGCTATTTTTCTACAGAAAAACATATTTTGTGAATAGCTGATTAGGAAAAATTAATTTTTTTCCCATACGTGGTAAATAGCTTTAAAATGTGCAGTCAGAATCCACGTTTTATTGATCCTTTTTACAGAAAAATTGGTTTGCGCCAAAACGGCTATCTCTGAGTGTGTGTCAGCCCGTCAGTTCATCTGTCTGTCCATCTCTCCATCTGTCCGTCTGTTCGTCCGTCTTTACATCCGTCCGGCTGTACGTCCGACTGTCTGTCTGTCTGCCCGTCCGTCTGTCGGTCTGCCCGTCCGTCTGTCCGTTTATCCGTTTGTCCGTCTGTCTGTGTATGCTGCGTCTGTCTGTGTATGTTCGTCCGTCTGTCTGTGCGTCTGTCCGTTTATCTGTGAACAACGCTAGTGGGTAAATATTCGCAGGACTTTCATCAAAATTGATATTCCTCGATGGATCAGGCTTGGATGTCGTGAATTTCAAAAGGATAATTTGATTTGATGCTTTATATGAACCTTCACCGACATTTTCAAAGATTTTTCAAAAGCGGCTCAAAAACTTTTGGAATTATTCTGGGGTAGAGTGAGGGACGCTTAACGTCTGATATTGGTTTCACAGGACTCTCTGAATTTACCAAAATTGTTAAACTTCAGTCTACTTCATTGACCGCAACATTCATTGTTCGCGTCAAATGAAGATGTGAAAGAGACATTTCAACTCCAAGATATCACGGATTTGAAATTATTATAAAAATGGGTTAGGGCGAATGAGATAAACATAAATGCAATCACAATATATCAAAGAATATTACACACTCGAAATTTTGTTTAGTGTGTTTACGGTGCCAATTCAAAAGAAAAATGTTATGAACCAATTTGTAATTCGGAAAAAATCTACTCCGTCTTCAGATTAGTAGTTTACTGCTACCCTACAAAATTTACTTTTGCAAAAAACTTCAAGTTAATAAACATGGAAGAAAATAGAATACCAGACAGGATTATTAATTCCGACCACTGTAAAATTTCTAGATTCCGAAATTTTCATTTCAGCAAGAATAATCCTTTGGAAGGTAGACAGCAAGGTCTGCATTGCCGTATCATTGTGTTCTTCCACCCAGACGTATTACCTGTGCGGATCGAAATCGACTGAAATGAACAATATTGAAGCTGTGTGCACAAAAAAAGGAAGAATATCTTTCCTTTAGAATATCTTCATATCATGCGTGGATTAGACTTTTTAATGTCTCCTACATATATTCTATAACTACTGAAAATGCAGGCTAATCACATAAAAGATGAGAATAAAGAAAAAGTATCTCAAAAGAAGAAAATACCAATAAAAATTCATACAGGAGTTACGACTGATAGTCGATATGTCTAAAATACAAAATGGCCATACCAATGCTGTGAATACAGCATGAATGTTCTTCAGAACCTCCAAACCATCTTCAAAAATAACTAAAATAAATCATGACACAATAAAGCCTTTTGGAGTAATATTGGAGTGCCTGACAATTGGGAAAAAATTAATTTGAATAATTTTGAAAAATGTGTTAATGACAAGCGAGACTAATATCTTCAACATTACTACTGGAAACAAGATTTTATTC
This sequence comes from Gryllus bimaculatus, assembly GCA_017312745.1. Taxonomy (NCBI): domain Eukaryota; kingdom Metazoa; phylum Arthropoda; class Insecta; order Orthoptera; family Gryllidae; genus Gryllus; species Gryllus bimaculatus. Next base: position 9,348,062 of record BOPP01000008.1, read on the forward strand.
CCTACAAGTGATGTAACATTGAAAGTTGCATTTTTCCTATTGAACAGTTCCCTGAAGAAGCCCAAGAAACAAGAAACAAGGACAAAACAAAGTAAACGGAATTATTTACAAGGGAAACATCAAGAGTAGGCACTAACACTGATCTCAACAACCGGATTCTCAAACCATCTTATCCATATTTTGCAACTTTTTAGGGTTCTTCCAAACCAAAACAGAAAAGAAAACAATTAAGAAATGCTGAATTTGCTTCACGCTGATCAATAGCGTCTGAAGCGATCAACACTGAAGATATAAATGGCGTTACCTCATTCGAGGATTCATCACATGGAGTCTGAACATTTAGTGGTTCGTAATAATAATTTTTCTCTCTAAAAACACTGGTTTCATTGGTAATTGAATAAGCTTCAGTCCAAAGGAACATAATTTTGTATTGTTCATTTCATTAATTTTTAAATATTTTGGTTGCATTAAGTTGCCGCATTTGCATATTGCAGCGACTGTACTGTATGTCACCTGAAGCGCGAGGACGGTGGAGGGGCGCGGCGTGTGTCTGTGTGTGTGTGGGGAGGGGGGAGAGGGGATGGCTACTTGGCGCGTGAGCGAGCGCGTGCGGAACGGCAGTCCTGCGGTCTCCTCCCCCCCTCATCTAATTAGCGCGAGGCCAGGGCCAGCGGAGACCCTTCCCCGCCAATCAGAGTCCGGCGCAACCCCATTGAACTCGACACAGAAAGCATTAAAGAACCACATGCACACCAAGTAAAATGATATCAGGGACACATGAGTATATTGTTGTAAAGCGAAGGCGTGTATTTTGAGAAGAAGAAGAACGAGCAGAAAAAACTAGAATTATTTCATGAATAACTGTTTCAGTTTGTGTCGTTTTGATACAACACTTATCGCTTCTACCAGGGAATCAACGCCGGTAGGATCTGGGGTTCCCGACCGGTCAGCACGAGAATTACGGAGACTCACATTTACTCAATCGCGGTGTCATGGCAGCAGGTAGATTAGCTGTTCTGCTAAGCCAGCGGTGTCTTTTGATTTAGGGAGGAGAAGAACGTTGACTCTTTGCGCTAGTAGACACGTCACAAACTGTACTATATCCGAGTTGGTGAGTTAGAAATCCACTCCAACACTACACCCGTACACTGCAGTAGGTCTTGATGCCTTCAATTAAAGGTTCGCAACATTCAATACACGAGCACATTCCCCACTGATAACCTATCTTCTTACTTCAGCGTGCTTCCGCCACTTCGAGCCCTTTGATACCCCCTGGGTGGAGGACAAACTGGATGGACTACTCTGAGAAACGCTGGACGCATGCTCGAAAGGTGGTGGAAAAGGATTCCCCTCTTTAAGACCCAAGTTCTTCGACTGAGGATCTGTCACGGCGATTGACTAGAACGAGAGGAGAGCACTTCCAGTGTTGAAGATTACGAAATCTTTGTGTATCTTGCAATAGGTTCTTAGTGTGCGAATTGGGCGTATAGTGTAACCGATTCTTTTATTTAAGCGAGAATGATTAAAGCGAGACCTGATAACTACATGCGAGAGTGGATCAACTTTCACAGCAGCTTTTCCTTGAGGTGAACTATGCTCTTCGTCAGGAGTAGTGGGGCAGAGCTTCACCATACTTCCTGAAGTAAACAATGCCCTTGGTTCTTTTCCAAGTTTTTGAGTTTCTGCTTTGATACAGTAGATATTATTATCAGAATGTCCTTCATTTTAGGAAAAACAGTTTTCAGAAGATATTTTATAATAAAGGAAAGATGTTTTTATCTGGCAAGATGTTTTGTATGTCAGATACGGTGTCCGAGAGTGAGTGTCTATTACAATTCATTCATAATTATAAAACAAATTTTGAAAATTCTAGATTCCAATAATACACACCAGTACATTAATTTAAAGTACTAGGAAATCTGTAAATGAAAATACATCACTGTAGAGGACTCTAAGTAGCAAGTAATACGTCAGGCTTAGATTATGTTGAGTTCTTATACTCATTATCGAATAAATTCAATTGTATGACGGACGCTATCGGCCACATAACAGACCGAAATAACTGGGTAGGTATAACGTGGGTTACGTTTGAATGGTTGCAATAAATTGCAAATAAACTTTCAAAAATCTTTTAATCGTTGACTTAAAGCGTTTAATACACAATTAATATAAATGCCAATTCAGAATGGCACACTAATGAATACGTAAAGTCAACGCTAAAAAATTGCTAAATTGTACCTAGTCGTGTCAAACTGAACTTTCATAATCTCTTTACATACCAATACAATATACAAACCTTACAGTGTTCTGAGTTGTATGCAACCATTACTGTTTACAGATTCACTTGGAACGAAACTTTTATTAACATCTTATCTTCTGTGCATTGAAATGAAACAAAATGTGTAGTTTAAATAAATAACCTAATTTAGGAAGTAATAAAAACTTACAATTAATACTCTAACTAAGAATATATTGCCAAATATATTTATTCATACTTAAACAATACCTCGATTAAATTCTCTAGCGTATAAGCACATTATAAATATATTGATATAGACTGAAACAACACCCTTAATAACTAGCCTTGTTCATAAACACATCGCAAATTACCGCATATTAACACACACTTAAACAACACTGAACAAATAGCCTTGCTTATCAGCAGGGTTACAAGCAAATTATCACACCTTGAAACATATTAAATCAATACCCTGTGGCTTGCTTGTAAGCGCGGCTCAAATCAAATTACCATACTTTGATGCAGATTAAAACAAAATATTTGATAAATAGTCTTGCTTGAAACGAATGTACAGCATATACCTTGAACAACGTCCGTATACCCTGCGCCTTAAGAGTACGCTCACAATGGACGCTGGTTTGAGGTCCGGCGCCGAGTGACGTCACTCAGCACCTTGATTGCCCTTATTATCAAACGGTGGCTGACAGAAAGAACGCTCGCCGAAAGTTATCGGCGTTCACTCGTCAACTCCTGGGAGTTTCGGCGCGCCGGTTGCACATGCTGGTTCTCAGTCGAGACGTGGCTTTGGTGTGTTATTTGAGTGTGTTCTCGTGATTGAACAAAAAAAAAGAACTTTTTGATTTCGAAAGCGTTTGTGAGGACCGCTGTGTAGGCTGAAGTGACAAACGACAAGAAAATAAATTTGTAAAAGTGCTGAGAAGAAATTTCTGCGAATATGAACAAGTAAAAATATACCTAACCTCATATACATTTAAGTAATGTTAAGTTACATTGAGTGAAATATTACTGAATCAAATCAATACAAATTAAACGAAAATACGTTTTCAGAAACATTTACCAAATTATGCAAGAGTTCAGAATTGGATGATTGTGCACGAATTTTTTAAAAAATATCTCCCGAACTTGATAGTGCCGTTCTGTGCATTGCCTTATAACGTTACGTGCATCCAATAGAACTGTGTTATTTGGAAGCTATCAAACCCTTACTTATCAATAATAGTGTTCTGTAAACCAAACACTTTTTATAATTCTCGTAAATTAATACCACTATGTGTCCTTTTGGTTAATATTCTCTATTTTGAATACAATGTTCATAGTGTTGCAAGTCAATATCCTTTCAGGCCCTAAAATAATACTAAATAAAATTGTTACGCGCATTGGCAGAAATATGGAGCTTTCGACAACGCGCTTGTTGCATGGTCACATGACCAAGGCTGCTCTAGCGTTCGAAGTTTCGCGTTAAGTGCTCGTAGACGGCAAGTTCTCAACAGATGGCCGTATGCCGCCAACACTTGTGCTCGTTCCCTCTGCAGTGACGGTTGCGCGCAATTCCTAACAATGATTCATATTCTTGCATTGAAAGTGAGTATGAAAGTTCAATTTCATAAGTCTAGATACCAGGCAGCAATTTGACAAGGCAACAAGACATAGAGTTCACCTTGTAGTTGACCTTACTGTAGTGTACAGTAATGACACACGTGAATTGGCATTTATGGTAATTGTGCATGTAAGAAATCTCAGAAAAGATTAAATTATTATTGAAAACTATTTGCATTTTAATAAATCGTAGAAACCTACCCCACATTACGGCAACCCAGTTATTTTTCGTTATTATGTGACCGATTAGAATCTATCCTATAACTGGATCCTTCTTCTTTCTTCTTTCTAGGGCTTTTATCCAGTCGACAGCCGGTTACTCTTTGCATCGCAATGGGACACATAGTCGACCATACATTAGACACCAACACACCTGCGGGCTCCTCTGATCTGGGGTCAGCAGAACGCAAGGTCCTCCTCGACAACACATACATGAGAAACAAGGGACATACATCCATGCCCAAGGCGGGACTCAAACACGCGACCGTTCGGGTCGAAGCGCTGAGTCGGTCCACGCTCTTAGCCACCTCGGCCATCCAGGTCGGCTCTGTACATATCAGCCAACAGAGTTTCTTGAGAGTCAAACCTTGACGAGAGAGCTCTCTCGACAATTCGTTCTTTGACTTCTTTGTCACCGAAGGCAGTCCACCGACGATGTGTTCTAAGTACTTTCTCTGGCCGGCTATAAAAACAGTAGGTCAAATAGACACAGGAATTCTTTCTAGAAAAAGATATGGCATATTGCCAAAACAGAACAGTAGTTATTTTTCATTACCTCCTGTCACAGACGAAATAAATAACAGTAGATTACATGTGAAAAAAAGGAGTATTCTACTTTCTCGTTACATCATAATTTCACAATGTAATTTCCATTGCTTGTCTTCATTTAATGAAGTTATTTTATCCTCATTCTAAAAAGTTAGCAAATTTATCATACGTATTATTCGTAGTTCTCAAGAACGTCTTAATTTTTAAACTCCGCTACTTTCAAAAGTCACGCCGAAAGGAATCACATTATTATTAGAATTCAAAACACTTTATCGTTGCTTTGAGTCCACTCACACAATTATATTAAAGATTTTCTCGATGCTCCACCGTATATTTAAGCGATGGCAAATTCAAGCCAGCAAGCCAACAAGTAAACAGACCAGTATTTTAAAACCTCACATCGCAAATGAGCTTGAACACAGAGGTTCTTTTGAAACTACCTTGACGCCTACAGAGATAGTTTAAATTTGGCGGTGTCTGGGCCATTACGCAATGGAGAGCACTCGATTAAATCTCGGCAAGGAGGGAACGAAAACTACCAAAAATAGAAATCCCTAGCAGTTCTCGGATCGCGCGTTCGCGACGGTATAACACGACATTGTCTGCGGATATAAATAAATAAAAGGGTACGAAAGTAAGAAAACAAAATATTTAAAAGAGCTCAACAAGATTGGTATTTTCAGAGAGCTTGGTGCTCTACACTTCTTTAAAATTCTGCAGGTTCTTTAGCATAATATCTATTATTTTGGATTTTAATTAAGCCAAACAAATCTGCTTAAGGAATACTAATGAAACTTCATTATGTGACAATCGACCACAACACCTCTCTAAATTCATATACGAAACCCTCAGCATGATGCGATGATCTTTTTCGACTTGTAGACGGGACGGGACTAGTGAACTTATATCGCATAATTGTCGTACATTTATATAATACATTTTCGTTGTCACATTTTTCACAACTACACTCTCAGTTTACTGTGCACAAATGTTTTCAATGGCAATTAAATCATTTAGCACATTATCAATATATATATATATATATATATATATATATATATATATATATATATATATATATGAAGGATATAAAACTAACAGTTATTTTAAATTGGATTTTTCGTTACAAGTAGTAATGCTTAGTTCTCTGAACTCGCGAGAATGTTGCTTGGCATGGGATAGGGCCTTGAGTGGTGCCCATGTGTTTCTGCGAAGACCCGGCCGCGCCGCGCCGCGCGTCGACGAGCTAAAGGCGACGGGCGAGTTGGCATCCGCACCGTCCACACAGCAGATGCGTTAGGGCGGGCGCCGAGCACGCGGTCGATTTGGACGCCCGCCCGCGCAGACGCCACACGCGCCGCCCTGAACCACCGCCTCCATTTTCCGCCTCCCTCCCCCACCTCCAGCCTCACTTTCAACCCAACTCTCACCACCTTCACCTTATCCTCCACTACCTTTGCCTTCACACCTCAACCACCACCACAACAGCCGCCATCACCCCCTCTGCCGCCTTAATCATAGCCGCCACCCCAGCTACTCTACCATTACCACCACCACCACAACTACCCCCGCTCTCTCCTCCGACAACACAAACTTTATTTTCATTACCATAATCACCACCACAACAGCCGCAATCACCACCTCCGCAACCCCAAATAATAACCTCCACTCAGTAACCACTCTACCATTACCACTACCACTTTCCCCTCCGTCAACACCAACTTAATTTCTACCATCACAATCACAATCACCTCCGTCGCCTTCGCCAACATCACACCACTATCATCATTAAAGCAGCCCTTGCCGCCGCAGTCAAGTACGCTTATGTTCACTTTTCATTTTATTGAAATTTCAAATTTTCATTTCCAATCATCGGGATTTGGAAAATAGCAAAAACTCTACATTTATGTTTTCGTACACATACCTATATGAGAAGTACATACGTAGTATAGAGAAAGTTATGTAATGAAGCGCAAAAAAACGGAGGAAAACAATTCATTGTCGGGCTCTGATAACAAAAATAGAGGATAAATCCAGTTTTAAATTAATAAAAAAACTGACTGACGAGCATCTCACGTCGTTAATATTTACATTAGCATGGATTTCGTCTTATTATTGCATTTACAAGTACATGTGCTTTAAGTGATGTCGCATGAAAACGAAACAGTTTTCTGTAAAAACGAGCTTAAAATACTACCTTTTTGAGAAACGCTCAAATACTATTTTCACAAATATGGCTTCAATATTTTCCTTCAAACATATTTTTGTTTTCTATCTATTTTTCCAACGGAAAGTGCTAATTGTACAGTTTAATATGCCATAAATTTAATTTTGGGTATTCTTTTGGGTATAACTCTCACGGTGTTAATATGCATTTTTAAAAACATTTGTGAGTGAAAGGGCTTTAAATGACTTAAAATGAAATTTATTGACAACTCAAAAAAATTTTGGTAAAAGAGCTTCAAATTTTACACTTACAATAACGCTTAAACGCCGTTTTCTTAAAAAAAGACTCCAAATTTTTCAATGAATATTCCCCTTTAGGACGAGGTCTTCTTTAATACTTTTATATAAATATTTCGGTTCTGCTATTAGGAAACCGAAGAAATGAAAAAAATTAAAAAATGTACTTTGGGCAGCGATAAATGGCAGCATGCAACTATGAGCTAAGTCCGAATAGCTAGCTCAGACGAAAAAAATAAAAAATAACTATTATTTACTAGGCTGCCCGTGTGACGCCGCACCTTCGCCATGGACGCGGCGTCACTCCGGCCGAGGAAGCCTACGTTCTTATAAAAAAACTAATACGAGAAAATCTGAGCCATTCTGTAGCACCACTAGGTTTTCAATGCCGTCCTACAACTAACGTATTGAAGATACTTGTCGTAAAAAAAGTTGGTTATTCAAAATTAGATATTTAAATGTACAATGTTTTGAAATTATGAGTTGTTTTTGCGTAATTTTGAGTAGAATGGTGGCAATTAATATATACGTAAACACGACTCTTTCAGAAACTGCCTGAAATGTTTCTTCTGAACGTTTTGTCTCAACAAACAACAACATTGACATAATACGTTGGCGTAGGACTTATTTTTAATGCAACCTCCGAAATTCAGAAAATTGCAACAGGTCAATTTATTTTCGAATCTGTCCTACACCTTTGAAATTATAGATGTATTTCTTAGCGCAATACATTTCGCAGTATTAGGTCTTCAAATCATTTCAAGAACATTAAAAAAATAGTCGTTTTTGCGATTTTTGTCAGCGTTTTCTGAAGGAAATTATTTTCTTCTTCTAGTTTCTCCGGCGTCGTTTCGTTACGAGTTTTTCAAGAGGAAGAGAAAAGTTACGTGAAGTGGATAGAAGTTACAATATTATAATATTTCGTAACCATTTCAAATGGTACCAGGAAGTATAGAACTTGTTGCAGTACAAGCTTTAACGATGCACAACATTTTTATTATAAGTTATATTTGTAATTTCAGTTAAAAGTAAATTGATCATAAAATGTGTATGCATTCAATTCATCGCTTTCTCACGAATTTTGCTCATCCCTTCCATCTTCGTTCACCCCTGCCCTCTATGGGATTATGTCATCCGCCTGGGGGAGCATGCCCTTTGTGCGAAAGAGGTCTAATGGTCTTTCGAGTGCTGTGTAGCCTGATTCCCTCCCCAAGTCTTTGAGATCATAACCGACATCTCTGAGCCACTCAGCGCTCCGCTTCCCGCCCCTCGCAGCCAACGGTTTGCCATAGCATCGGAGCTTCAGCGTTGTAAGCACCCAGGTAAACGGAGAAAACTACCAGGTCCTCCAAGCACGCGCGAATTAACCTTTTGTCTCTGATTTGCAGTTCGTGCAAGAAAATTTTGATGCGATTATGACTCACAGGAGTAATTTCAGAAACGAAACGATCATTCAACATAACTATGCTGCATGAGCTATAATTATTGATTAATTTTGGTTGTAACACAATCATTCTACAGCTGGCTGCTGGTTGCCCTCTGCTCGATTGCAGTTGTACTTGCAGCTCTGCGCGGATGTGCTGCATCGAAGCTTGTAATGATCATATATTGAATGTTGCAGTCAGCAGAGAATGTAGCAATCAATTTATGTAGCTTACGTGTACATATATTGACTCCCGCCCCCGGTTCCTGCTGTCTCCACGTTTCTAATGCTAAGGTGGCTCAGGCAATAAATTGATGATATTGTAGTGCCTCTGACTGGGAAGTCCAAGGGTTCGAGTCCCGATGGTGGCAGGATCTTCGTCATTAGTTAGATAGCTAGGTCGAATTCAATATGTTTGGTGGAGATAATGCTCGGCTGCTCTGATCGATATCTTTCCGTGGTTTCTCCGCAGGCGAATGCCGGAACAGTACACAAACAAACGGGGGACGGACTGCACGCGATCTTTCCTTCCTCTTTCTTGTCCTATCCTCATCCCTTACTTGCAGACACCCACACCTACACTACCACAAATGTCGGAAGACCAATTAGGAGCTTCTAGCGATGGTCGAGGCTGGGGCGGTGCCCTGTTGCTGGGAGATTCCCGGTTGAGAAACTCCGTATATCGACGTGTAGCTGGGCGTCGAATCTCGCTATCCAGTAGTGGAAGATTACCGCCACCTTCCGCGATAAAATGTACTACAGTTACGGGACTAATGACCTTAGCATTGGCGAGCCCGGACACAGTAATCAATCCATAAATCCATGTTTCTATCAGTTCCCATTTTCCCCTCATGCCTTCATTGAACGTCGCCAGCGGTCAACATAATAAAGCAACTATTAATTAAATGTTTTACAACAAAGACAATTAACTTCGATCTAGAATAATTGTCTTCACAAACAACTACTTTAATTCATCATAACATTCCCTGACAAAAATAATTGTATGAGAAGATATAGCTTCCTCATATGAAACTTTTCCAGTAAAAAGCTGCTTTAGTTCCATTGTGATCATCAGTGGAACATACAGAAAACTAATGTTTTTTGAGAATGCCAAAGTCATTCTTGCACTAGTTAGTTTTCTAATCTCTTTAATCCAGGCTACCTTTCCGGTATTGCCCTACCCTCTTCCCTGCTCCTACCATACGGCACCAAATCTATATTTTCCCTCAGTTTTTGGTCCCTTAATAGTAGAATTGAAATAGGTCTTTAAGAACGTTACAGCGTAAAACACAGTCCTGTACTCATTGAAAAATTAGTTTTCGTTCATTGAAAAACTCGAGCCATTCTTGAGAAAATGTCCTTTGAGCGTTTCTGAAAAAGCGCTGAAGAGTTTTCAGATCTATTCTATAATTGACACAGTGTGTTTTGTGGAAGTAAGACCGAAAGTGTTCTTTCAAAACTTTCTCAATGATATTCCAATCTGCCCGATGTTTGTCCAAAACCAAAGTGTTCGCGCTTCTTTGATGCAATTTTTGCTTTAGCGAGGAGTGAAGGCGCAAGGGGCGACGGGGTAGCGTGGAGGGCGGAAGTAAGGGCATTGCCCCGAAGCCCGCGGGAGGCTTCGCGCCAAGGCGTCTCTCATTGGCCGACCGCCCCTTCCCGTCTGGGAGTCTCTCTTTAGAGGACATCTCCTTCACTCTCCACTCGGAACTTTTCACACGACACGAAAGAAAATCACGACATTGTTCACTGTATCGCATAGTAATGTCTTTTAAGGCAAAAAAATGTATATTGAATAATGTATTAAAAAACAGACACTTTAATAAAACTTAAAAAAATAATATAATAATTAAAAAAATAATTGTATTAACATCTACATTCAATTGACTATTTCCGTACATCTACGATTATCATGGGGAATAGGAGTGCCCATTTCCAAGTAAAAATTACAAACTTTACATAATACGGACAATTCTAATCCTTAATCAGTAAACCTGGGCATGTCGTGAAATCGCAACATATTTGCAGTTTAGTTTCCACATTGTGAAATAGAATGAGCTATTGACAAAGTTGCAATTTCCTTTTGAAACGACTTCCGGAGATGTATCAAGTAACTACCTTTTCAATGAGAGAGCAGAAACCACATTAAAACCCAATGAAGATAATACAATATTCAACCTACATAATATTTATGTTGTATACAAATATCATGTCTCAACAATTCTAACATTCAATCAGTTTAAAATTAGTTCGACAGGAAAAAACAGCAATTCACCTAAATTGAATTTTCCTTCACATTGGGCAAATTTTTCTTTAAAATATGACGACTAATAAGGAAGGAAATACATTTTTGAGAACTTTCCTGAGAGGCCTTGCCTAAAAGTCTGAATACCTTTACATCCCTCCTTCCTTTGATTTAAAAATTTTCTATTTTATGCCATCTTCCCTTGATTTCTGTTCTCCTCTCACTATTTTCTCTCTTTTAATGATCTTCTCTTTCTCTCTCAATTTTACCTCCTGTTCTCTCTAGTCTTTTGACTTCCAATTTTTTGTTGTCGCGTAGTGTATTGGAAAAGATCAGCAGCTCAAGAAAGCACGCTCTGCAGCTCAAGAAAGAATGAGATGAGGTCATCAGACAGCCATTTGGCGAGAAAACTACGCCAAACCCTCTTCCCCCGCCCTTCTCCACCCTTCCTCGGCATTCCTTGCGTCTCGCTGCGAGAATAATCCGGCGCCAGCGGCCCTCTCCTCCTTCACTCTATCTTCGTCTGGCGGGGTTTTCGCAAGAGTCCGCGCCAGGCCAGCCCACCCGCCTCCGCCTCGACCACGCCTCGGAGGTGGCGAAACCAAGCACGCAGGAAATGTGTCCGGAGCGCCGCACAGTTGGGCCAGAGATAAGAAAAGTTGGCAAAACGTATTTAAAACTTGAAAAAATAAAATTGTTGCATCTACCTTGACGCAAAGCGTCTCTCAACCCCTACAAGGGCTTTGAGCGCTATGCAAATTGGAGTAATCCTCCGTTAACATGTTAACATTTTTAAGAGTTTTTCGGGAGTTTTGGAAATAAAAAACACATTTTATAATTAAATAATGACTTATTCAATTGTTTGACCTTCAAATATTTAATTATGTAACCTCATAACAGAACATTCATCATGTTACTCTTCTTCCAGAAGTGAAATTCTACTTGGAGTCATTAACATTGATGTACTCGTAATTTCTAGGTCAAATGCCTTTGTTACAATTTTTCTCTATTCCATTTCTGAAATCAGTGGGTCAGATACAATTTACACCCTGCGAAGCACTTCCCTGTTAATTGGTTTTCTGGATATTTTTCTGGTGAAACTTTCTCAATCTTTTTTCTTCGTTTTTTTACCCTTTTCAGTGTGTTAAACAATATCACACAGGTCCCTCCTTGGTAATAAAGAGCTCTCAGTACCCGATCATGAACTAAGAATAAAAAAAATGAATATTGTAAATAGAAAGGCTAACGAAACTAAATGAGCATCATTATAAACAAAATCGCAAAATAAAGCAAACACGGGCAAACTTTTATTTATATTTTGAAAACTAAATGAATTACAGAATCAGATTCAGTTTATATCATAGCCGTGAAGCAGTGGTTAATTGCGTCCAATTTATTACTACTTACGTAAAGTGTATTTCTGAAAATGAGTGACACTCGCAAGAGGGGTAGAACAATTCATTGTAATGAAGATAACAATATGTTGTATTTTCTTTTGGTCAGATTCCATCTGTACTCCCGAGCTCCATTTCCTGAAAATGTGCAATGTATCACGCGAACAGATGAATATTGTGGCGTCGTTAAAACGAGGGCCAGAACCGTTAGGTTGGTGAAAGTACGCTGCGGGGGAGGAAGGGGTTGAGCCTGAACATCCGGGAGTTTGCGCTCGGGCGGTTGACTCAGGTAGTGCCGCAGAGCCAAAATACCGGAGGCTGTAAACTCCGAGGATGCTAGCCTGCGAGCCTCGTTTACGGAAGCAGGCAGCCAACCCTAAGAATTCTGTGTGGGGGCGTAAACCAAGGCTGGCCTGCGAGCCTCGCGCCAGCCGGCGAGCCTATCTATGGAACAGTGGTGGGGGTGTCAGCCTCAACTATTTAACGCGGCGCCATCTGCGCCCGCGTTCTCATTCAGTTTGCATCGGGAAGCTTGTACGTGTGTACAAGGGGTGTAGGAGTGTGGGCGAGATGTCCGGAGAGTAAGGGCCAGACAATCTCGCGTGCTGTAGGCACACGGTCGCCACGACCGGGTTAAATTTTGGCGTCAGGCCATGTGACGGTAATTGTCACGAGACGGAGGTCCGACACCGCGCATCACGCGTGGCTTGTATTTTCTGCGGTAAAGCAGTGTTCTGAAAGGAAAAGGTTGCCGGAGTGTTTTAATATTAGCAATTCATTGTAGCTTGTACATAATCTTTGAATATATTATTTTTATTTTGTTATTGAAATTTATTTCTTATTTCACTACGTCACAATATCATTTCCGGCCTACGCGTCGCAGTTCGACATGGTCAAGGCCATTCACGCTCTGATAAGAACCAGTCGTGATGTGCCAATATACTGATTAAAGGAAAACCACGAAGTGACGGCATGTGTTTTTTGTCCGACTTCGTGTAAGTTGAATTATATTCTGCGCCAAATCGCTAGGGACATCCTCCCTATACTGTGAAGGTAACCATCAGCTTCATGGATGAAATGAAAATCGTGGAATCTCCGGCACCAAATTAGGTCGGTTAGACGTAACAAGCCGGAGAATAACAACATACACACTCATGCAACATACTCGCAAATATAATATGTACTAGTAGTACAGCAGTAAGATGTAAGATGAGTACACGATTTCCCCAAGTACAAGATTTGTGACTATTCGTTGTTCAGACTACACATTTTTCATGGAGTTGCCAAACCTTATCGCTGAAACGTCCCTCAAACAAGCACTCAGCTACTGCTGAAAAACTTTAACTACACAACTTCATTCACACTAGTTATTTGGTTGCACGTGATTTCTAAACCCTCTCTAGGACCTGATTTATGTTCGGGCCTTAGTCATGAGGCATTCTGAGAGAGAAGGAGCGCAAAGACGGTCAAAATAATTCTGATGGAAATGATCAGTGAGGTACACTTTAACAAAATTATGGTAGGTGTTCCCTTAATATAGTAGCCACCAGCGTCATCCTTTTCATCGTTTCAACGCAATAAGATAAATGTCTTGGTCAATCTAATAAATGAGTTTTCCTGAAAATAAGCAGTATCAACTGCCTTCTACGCTTAATTAGAGCAAGGTCATCTACATTGCCAGTAGAGAATTTGGGCAGCTCTAAGTGATCTTCGAGACGGCTTCCCAACAATTCCCTCTCGCGTTCCCGTCCTTGCTTTTCTACGCAGGAAACAAAAGCAGTCATCCGCGCATTCTTGCGTGCTTCGAAGGAACTCTCTGCGGAAGCTTCCACTGTTTTCACCGGCGGCCGCACGAAGGGACTAAGAGCCGATTGCGCTGTACCCCGGTGGGGAAATGCGGCGGTCAGGGGGAAGCAAGCTGTATTTCAGAGGGTCGTACAATTTCTATTCGAACCACCACCTAGATATTTTTGAAATAATTTTTTTTTAAACTGTTAGGGTAAAAAAAGGATATTAACATGTGATTACGCCTTTGGTTGTGATACGGGCGTAGGAAAAAGTAATTGTAAATAAATTGAGTAAAATTACAAAGACAAAAACCGCTAGCAGGCAGGTCTAGCCCCCAGGTTCTTCCCCTGGAGTAATCGCGAACGAAAACAGAGTAGGGGATATCACTGATGATCTTTAACCTCCCAAATTGTTTTATACACAAGCGGCTATTTTATGCGGTTATTTTAACACAAGAAGAGAAAGTGAAAATTCCACTCCTGACTGAAGCCATCTTTTGGTGCAGTTGTAGCAATAGACAAGATGCTAATGTATACTAAACGCACGGTGTAAGATATATCCTACACCTTGAATATACCTCAAAAATAAGGGGAAATCGTAGGAAATCCGTTTTGTGACTATTAACTGAATCAGAACCTTTGACATTTTCTCTCTAACATGGCTAAACCCGTTTTATTCTAAGATTTGTCGTTTTGTTTTTATTTGGATATTTATATAGCCTTGTGTTAGGGGAACCACGCCCCCTTTTTTAAAACACCAGAAAATAAAAATAGTAGAAGATATTTAAGAGGAAGAAAGAAAATAATAGACGATATAGAGATATAAAAAGAAGGCATAACCTAAAACCTTGGAGCTTTCTAGAGCCATTAACTTTGAAGCCATTTCTACAAAAATTGACTTTTGGTTGTCATGGAAAACCCGAAACATATATCCAGTTCTATGTAAGATAACCCTATGATTATTTTTTGTAATACTTCAGAAATATGTAACTAGTGCATGAACCAAGAACTAAACATTTAAACCAATTATTTCATAAACCAAATTTTAATTTAAAAAATAGTTTTGCCGATAAAAGTGTTTTAAAATAAGTAAATACTAAGGGTACAAATGGTTTTTTGGTTCAGGCACAAATTCAAGTCATTTGTTATACTGAGAAAAAATAATTGAAGCAATAGAGATAGTAGTTCTAATGTTATGATGTATCCGCTTAGGGCCTATTTCTGTACCCAAATTCCGTTATCTCCCAAAATAAATGTTCAAACATTTTCCCTCAATGTTTTTGTTTTCACAGTAGACATATTTATTTAATAAATATCTGAAAAAAACAGTAACACAACAATATTTCAAAATTTGTCATGTTTGGGGTATAATTTACCTACCGCGGAACGCGCGCAGGGTGAATGTAGGCGTACTCACTCGGTGGCGGGGGCGGGTGCGGGGGCGGGGGCGGGCAGCAGGGGCGCGCCCAGCTGGAGCAGGCGGCAGGCCAGCAGCGCCGCCACGTCCCCCTGCGACGCCCTCGACGAGTCCTCGCGCCGCCACCAGTCCGCAGCGCCCGGCCACGACCTCCCGCCGCAGCCATCCGCCTCGCCTGCGCACGCACGCACACCTAGTGAGGGAAATTTGAACAAAACAGCGATACGACGCCAAAAAGTTTTCGATGTAGATCGACAAAAAACACCCACGCATAAAATAGCAATGTTTTAAATGTGATGAAACATTTTGAAACAAAAATGTCCTGGTTCCAATGTGATACATAACATGTTAATATTAATTTGAAGTATTTTCTCCCTTAAATCGGACTGCCATCTTAATTTTCTAATCAATGTTCTAAGTTATTGAGCTTCAAATTACCGTTTAACAATATTATCACGCACAAAATAATAAAAAAAGTTAACAATAGTGGAGAAAGTTTGGTAAAAGCAAACGGGATTTTTCCGCCTGGGCACACAATAGTGACAGTTGCCAATGGCTGTCGATTGCGAACAATTCACAAATAAAATGGATATTGAAAATCTTATTAATATCATGAGAATTGTTTTTAAAACATGGATGTTTCTTCACAAATACAGTAAAATCTGTCTAAGCCGGAATCGATCGGGACTCAAAAACAACCCCGTTTAGGGAGGTTTCCGTTTTATGCAAGGTTTTCCATTTTTCACATTTAACATATAATGTATTTATGAAATAAATCACCAATAAATGAATATTAAACACTCTTCATTGACAGCTTCTGAGTTGAAAATTACACACTTTACTGACTGCATTTGGACTGCTTGCTGACTCTTTCAACGTACAATCCGTCACATCCCAGTACTCTTACTTTCGGATGATCTTGCATGGCTTAACTTTTCGGGCCGGAAAAGTTTTTCGGTTAAGGTAGGTTTCCGGCTTGTTCAGGTTCTGGGTTAGACAGATTTTACTGTATATCGATCTGAAGGAATCTTCGAAAGCAAATAATCGATGTTTCTGCTTGAAAATATCAATGTTTTTGCCATCCTTACACACAGAGGTCACAGCGGCGCCGGCGCTCCGCTCGTACACTTGTCGGACATCTTCGGCCCCTCGGGCATTCTCAACATTTGTGTGTGCGTTTTCAATCTTCGCACGTTTTCCCGACCTCTGTGTTTCCCAGATGCGATATACAGTTCTATTGGCAATGCAAATAGTCTTCTTACAAGGAAGGGAACTGATCAAGTAATCCCAAAAACACCTCGTTGCTACCTTTATGTTGTTGCCTTAATTATTCAATTCTGCAAGTATAGTAAAAGAAAGAGAGACGTATTCCGGAAGTCAACAAACCTTTTGTAGTTTCAACGTTTCCCCTACACAGTCCTTTACTATTTTTTACCTTAATTAATAAACAAACAAGTCAATAAAAATGTATATTCATAAAAAATGTAATTAATTGGCACGAATTGAACATTGTCTTATCTCTTATTGCACTCAACGAACGAATCTACTTTGTACGCTCAAAGATCAGAGAACGACAGGAAAGAGCGGCTAGCTCAGAGCACAAAGTCTTTTTGTATAAAATACATTTGAAATTCAGTGCTGAACAGAATGAAGTGGTTTCTTGTGAATAGTCGAAGGGTAAAGCTTAGTCGCCAAGTTGGACATGCGTAGTGAAGCGCCAACTGAGTATAAATGTAGTAGAAGCAATTTTGTTTTCTCTATGTAATGAGAGAATTCCTCTACGTTGGGCATGATTAGGGATTAGCTCTGAACTATGATGATGTGATGGATGTGAATTGAATGGGGGTGAATTGGACTAAATTGAAATTAGTTTTTGGTGACACGCAGGGCGTTTTTTGCCTTTATTTTCATTTTTTCGTAAACATACTATTTTCGAATGCTTATATCTAATTTATATATATTATAATATAATGCGTACCTATTTACTTTAGAGTTAAAACTCCTATTTCAGTTTGGCAATTGAAAGGAGTTTCCCCATATGGACTTTCCACACCAGGGCCCTGAGAAAGAAGCTATGCCTCTGGGTGAAATGCAAACTGAGGAAAGCGCTGATTTTGCCATTTCTTGCTTAGGTATCAATTGTGATTACATTACTTTTACATTTCTTTTATTCCTCTTCAGAAAGCCAATCCTTTCTTATGAAGCATATTACCCGCTGTTAGCTCTCCTTTTCTAATACATTGTTGTTGTTCTTTGTTTTCCTTGTCTTCTTACCGCCTTTTCACGGGGCGTGGGTCATTCAAGATAGTGCTCCAAAGCGTAAGACATTAAAGTTGTATTTATATCTCCACTATTGGGGCCGCAGTTTTTGATTGCTCTTGTGATCCCCTACGCGCCTCCATGGCCATCGAAAAGCAGCCAGAGCGCGCCAGCTGGCGCCCGCTGTGGAATTTCAAACTCAATTGTTTTGCCCCTTCAACTTCACACATTTGCCATTAATTACTGCTAAAAAAATATTCCTTCACGAAATGATTCTTTAGTCCATCTGAATCCAAAATACTTATATAAAAAACACTGTAGGTTAAGTCGAGATGTGAGGAAAATCTACTCATATTGCCCAGAAGCCAAATAGGGACCGGCTCGACATCGATCTTGGGAAACTGGACGAAAAATATCAATTGAAGTCGGTTAAGAGGGTCACTATTCGCAAAGTACAATAATTTCAACAATAATGATTTTAAAAACAATATCATGCCAGTAACATTTAAGGTTATACATGTTCAATAAATATTTTCAAGTGCGTTCAGCTTCTTTTGCTGAGTAGCTCAGTTGATTCCGGGAATTTTAAGTTCTTTATCTTTGTTGTTTACCTTAAGAAATCTGGCAAAATCCTTGAGATTATTTATAGATTGACAAAGGAAGAATATGTTAATTTTATAGTGAAAGTATGTTTATTGTGAGGACTTCTGGCCTAAACGCAGGGAATCAGTCGTTTGTTGACAATCTTTTGTAGTTGGAGTCGCGAATAATCCTGCGAGGTTGAAGCGAAATTAATCTGCTCTCATATCGATATTACGTCCGGAGAACAACCACAATGCTTTGTGACAAATGGTTGTAAATAAATTAATAGTAATGCAGAAAGAGCCGCAACTAACAAAATATTGATCTCACGCTCTTGCACTTCAACGGATGATGGATCAACGGATGATGTGCATTATTTAAAAAAAAAAAAAAAATACTGATTGAAATGTTACTGCCATTTGTGAAATTAAAATTTCAAATAAATAAATTTTTATTGGCTGAAATAGTTGTGTTATGTACATAGTTTCATTTTTTCTGAACGCGTAACTCTGCTAGTAAACCTACTTTCTGATCCGCGTTTCAAAATACATGTTTGTTTATTGTTCATTGTTTTCAATTCTTTTACGCAACTTCTTGGATATATTAATTTCTCTCAATGTTTTAAACTCAAAGTTCAATTTTATAACAATTAAAAATGTTCATAAGCGCAAACAGTTTCGAAGAAAGCTTAATTTTTTGCGTTAAACATTTGTGCGGGCTGCGTGACTTGTTTGATAAAGATACTGAATATGTTAATATGAGAATTGAATATTTATATTGTAACTAAATATATGAATGTATTGATATGAATTGATTATATCTATTCTGTTCTACTTATATTTTTAATCAATCAGTTGTTTTTTTATTCTTTGGAAATAGGTTCCTTATTTTTATCTTTCGTAGACGGGAAAGAATAGTTGACTTTTCTTATGCTTCCCCTGATTTTTCCTTTCAATTTCTTCGTGCAACTTCGTTGGAATTAATTTTATTCGTTCTACTTCCCGTACAACACTTAAATACTGAAATTTTGTCCATACAACAACTCAACTTTTCCTGGAATTTTCAATCTTGTGAGAATAAATTGTAGTTGATAGTTACCGATCCCCAACGGCATAAAATTGTAAGTACTGTAAGTAAGGTTAGAGTCAACAGGTAGTTACAACGGGCGCTTAACCCGTAGTGCAACATGGGGTGTAGCTGGTTCCGTGAGAGTGTCGTGTGGAGTGGAGTGGGGAGGGAGCGCTCACCTGGTCGTCGAGGCACGTACGCGCTCGAGTCTGAATTGGCGCGTGGCCGCGGCGCGGACGGCAGCTGCAATGCGCGGGTGGGGCCGCCGCGCCGCCCGCCCTCCTCCTCCGCTTCTTCGTCTTCTTGCGCGGCCCACATGCCCGTCCACGTCGACGACGGCGACAGCGTCCGTCTCGCCGTGTGACGCGAGTGGCGCGGTCACGAACACGCGGTTGTTCGCTCCGCTACTGCGCGGCACCGTGCCTCGTCTCGCCACGCCGCGTTGCGCCGCCCGCCGCGATTTGAATCCCGGCCAACCGACGGCCGCCGCGCCTCACTAGAGGGCCCGGACGGGCGCTAACCCGTCCGCAATGTTGCGTTGTCGTGAATCGCGAGCCAGGTGAATCGGGGCCCGGAGACGAGAATACGCGGTGACCCTCCTTTCCCTTCGTTGCGGTTCGTGTTTAATCTTGGCGCCCTCGTTCGGTCGGATTCGCAGCCTGTCGATTAATGTAGATCGGAGGATTTGGTGCGCTCTGCATTTCACGAACAAAACCCACATGTACTTAGAATATGCTGTTTAACTATCATTTAGTTAATTAATATATTTTAATAAGCTTGTTCGTTCTAATATGAATTTTCCTTCGTTGTTTACTGATAGCGAACTTATGATCACATATTGACAACGTCGTGCACTCTTGTGTCAACAGTACAAAGCTCCGTAAAAGTGCTGCTCTCTTCAGAGAGCACATACGCATCAACCAGGCATCAGGATATTAGGATACTTTTTACTCTTTGTCTCGATGCAAAGATTTTAGTGTAGTACAACGCTCTTTGCGTATACGACACATCTCTTTGGCCTAATAATATGCATTTCTTCTTTTCCGGATGTTTTGTTACTATTATTGTGATTCACGCGTAATATCACTTATTAATTAGTAGCTGTCACCATATTTTAAGATGTACGAAGTGGTCGTGACTTTATATATGGTGTGAGAAGTATTCGTGTGTATTTTTGTATTTAATTATTAGAAATAAGGTTACAATCATAATGGCGTATCGTGGCATCACGGATCCATTCACTCCTAAAACAACTCGGAATGAAAGGTTCGCTCAGATGTCGAGGCAGGAACAACTTATTGAACAAAAGAAAAGAGAAATTCAAGCCAAATTGGAAGAACAGAAGAAGAAAGAAGCCACGGAAGCACTGAAAAAGTTTCAGAGTGCTGGAACTACCAAGACCAGTCCTGGAAGTAAGGTTAACCCGCCATCCACTCAATCCAAAGGAGGAAGGAAATCTTTTTGGAAGAGGTAAATAGGATTTTTCAATAGTGAATTATTTTGTCTTGTTATTTCAAAATTGAATGCTCGGTTGTTTTTTTTTGTATTCAGTTCCTGTAATTCATGTTTGACGCCTGCAAAATTTGTTTCATTTTGTAGGGCACATATTGATATTTTAATTACACTATTAATATTTCAATATGTATCTGTTATTTATGTTGTTTTTTTTTCAAGTAATATTGATGTCAATGGTGTACAGTTGTGGAATGTCTACATTATCAATTTGTGATTATGTTAATAAACTAAGAGTATATTCATTATTATATTATACTTCACAAAAAATATGTTAATCCCTTTTGAACAGAATATCATTCCTTTATTATTACCATCATCATCATCATCATTGGTGTTTTGTTAATGATTGTTTTATTGCAGTGATCAAAGGTGGAAGAAAGAAACTTCATACACAGATGACTCCTCTTCAAAGTCAAATTCTGTTAATATTTTCAACAATGATGGCAGCTTTCTAGATCAATTCAGAAAACTTTCAGGGGTGAAAGGTATATTAAGAAAATGCAGAGATATATCTGAATTGATATATTATTCAATTATGATATTGCTTAATTTACTGTTACTCATTGACTCACAATTTTTATGACTATTTCAGATTCCAAAATCAAACGTGAAGAAGACACTCCTCATTCCTTAGGATTTGATTCCAGGCCATCAGGATCTTCAGAAGGTAGTAAAAGAGAATCAGGTATTTGTTTCCAAATTAACTTCAACAAAATACAGTGCTTTTCCTTGAACATAATGGAATATTCATTGGTATTTCATTTACTTTTGCTGACAATCTATAATATGGATAATTGATTTCATGACTTCTCTAACAATAGAAACTTATTGTTTGTGAAATTTTGTTAAAATAATTTGTGAACATCTTCAGAGACTATTAAGCTCTGCACAGTGAATAGAAAACAAATTGGTAGCTAATCATACAAATGTCTGCTAATAATTTGGCTTCTTTTTAAATTATTTATTCAGAAGTTAATGCCATGATTGCCAGTAAAATATCAAAACATGCGAAAACCATTGTATTTTCTGGAGTTTTTCTTGAAAATTTAAACTTTAAATACAAATTATTTCATTTAGATACGGACTGGGGAACATGGAACGCCACTGAGAACCAAACATCTGTTATGGAGAGAGAAAACCCCCTTACGGATCGTCGCAACAGTCATGGGGAGAGAGACCAGGATAAAGATGAACTGCTGCAAAACAGTGAACGTTTGGGAACTGCTCACTGGTTCCAGTCTCACACTCAGGAAGAAAGCAGCAATTGGCAGGGACAGAGCAATTCTCCCCCACCCTCCACAGTACCCAGGCCCTCATCTCCTTATTCACCAACTCGTGCTACCACAGACCCTCCTCAAACCCCAGAGAAACCGGCAATCCCCATCCTAAACCCTTTGCCACAATTTCAGCAGCCGCCTCTACACCCCACTGCCACATTGCCACCCCTCACTTCTGCACCTCCTCCAAATCTCCTGCAGAGGCCACCAGTACAACCTTTCATATCATACACTGCTCCCCCTCCTCCAATTCATGCTGTGCAACCTGCACAGTTGCCACCCCCCACAGTTCCTCCTCCAACCCTGGCTGGTGTCCAAGGAGCACCAGCGGTTGTGGCTCCTTCTTTGCCAGCATCTTTGAGTGTTCCTCCTCCAACACAGGTTTTGCAGCACGCGATACCACCCACAGCAGTACCACCTAGCAATCCTCCTACCCTAGCCCCACAAATCTTGCCACCCCCAGCTTTGTTACAACAGCCTCCCATAGGACCACCACCTATACTTCCACAAGGTCTGCCTCCACCCGGTACCTTACCACCTACTGTCCCTTCGTCTGTATTAGCCAATGCTGCACCTGTCATCCAGACTGCCATACCCCCTCCACCCATCCCAACTGCTGTGATGTCGGTTGCCCATGCCATTCCTCCACCCTGTGTTCCTCTCTCTGTCCCTGGAGCTGCGATGGCCGGCGTGACTGCGGCCCCTGGGACTGGAGGTAACTACCTACGCCGCTCATTTCCTTTTGCCTTACATGAGAGGGCCTGTGTTATGCTTCCATTAGTGTTGCAATGGCCCACCTCATGGCTTAGCAAGACTCTTGAAGGTGGAGCAGTTAGTATATTGGAAACAGAATGTTGACTGGAGTTTCCTAGTCTCTTCAGCAGCGCCACTGGCTCCTGATCCTGCAGAAGAAGAGGCGACTACTCACTTGGCGCGAATGGTGGCACAATGTGGAGATGATATCGAGGAGATCATCAAAGTGCGAAATCCTGATGACAAAAACTTGTGGTGAGTGTTTCATCATTATTGTGTAATGCAGAAGAGAGGTCGTTCTTGAGATACCAAACCTAAAATTGAATCTTAAGTGTTTTGTATTAATTATGTGTAATATATCTAGCTAGTGGGCTATTGTAAAGGAGGAAGGATCTAGTGAAATGTTGTAAGTACTTTGGGCAGTCCACGTTTTGCTGCGATGTCCCATTGAAGGTGTGTCAACTTGCAAGCTGCGGTTCTAGGTTTAAGAGCTGTATTTTTGTGTTAACCAAGATAATGTGGAAACAACCTTCTACATTGCTTTGCCAATCTGCTTGTACAATTTATTGGTGTAATGGAGTATCGCTCGTCTGGTTTTGGAAAGTTTTTCATTCATCGATTGTAGATGATTTAATTAAAGCATAAGTGAATTTGTTACTTTACACGTAGTTTGTAATGGCTCTGTACATGCACATAAGTCTTAAACTTACCTTTTAAAATCGTATTGCTTATATTCAAATGAGGTAAAGGTCTTATCAGATATGTTCAAAGTAATTCTGTTAATTACTGACCGTAGGTTAAAATTTGTTGTATTGCTTAATCTATTAGAAATTCAGTGATCAAATTCTGAAATGGTATAATGTTTTATTATTGACTTGCTTTGTAGATTGACACCCTACTGTAAACCCTTGTTCACACAACTTCAGTGGAACTAAAAAAATTTGTGTACAAAAATATATCTTGAGTCAATTAATAGTAAATTAACAATGCTTTAAAAGACAAATTTGTGAGTTCAAACTCCCAGTGAGTAACTTATTTAGAATTATGGTTGTTTTATTGAGATTCAAATCATTTGTTGTTATTCTTGAAAACTGGATAAACATGGATTATTAAAATTCCTGGGGATTTCAAAGTACATTTAAGGTATGAAATCAGATTTTGTATTGTTTTCTTTTCTTAAATTTTAACATTCCTCCTACTTAAAATGGTAAAAGTTTCTTTAGCTACATTTCCATTGCAGCTAAATTAATTAGTGTCAGTGGTAAAATATTTTGATTCTTCTAAACAAACTATTAGATTTAGTTTGCCATGTAAAATATGTGGTCATGGATTTGTTTGTGAAGGGTAATAAAATGAATTTATCAATGTTTCTCCACTGTCATCCTTTTTTTGTGTTGTGACAAATTTCATGTGATGTGTGAATGTGTTAACAAGGATTTACTCTATATGTACATGACAACAGGTGTACAGATTTTGTAGGATTTCCTAGATAGGTGTATGCTTGCAGAGTTATGTTTTATTTGCTTTATCTGTCTTTCATTATATGTTTTCTGATGAAAAAAATCTTCATACTTTCTATCCTATTTTTGCTTGATCAGTACTCTATGCTACTGCCTGTAATGACTGTTAATTCTACTTTTTCTTAATAACTATTTCATTTGCAATATCAAGGAGTATCTTTTAATTTATATTGTTTCTCTGTGTTATTTCTAAGGTTCCTGCATAGCAAAAATAGTACAGCATATATTCAGTACCGCTGTTTGGTGGATAAATTTCGTGCTGAAATGAAAAAGGACGAGAAAGAGAGTACTGATAGGAAAGAAGATATAAATAACAAAAATATCATTCAAGACCTACAATCTGATTGTAGAAATGATTCTAATATTAATGAATATGGGTCTGTGAAACAAGAAATTAAAAGTGAACCATCTGATGAATACTCTTACAAAAGAGATATAAAGAGAGAACATGTGGATGATGAAAATTCTCGTCACAGTGAAGGTATGGATAAAACCCCTAATGTCTAAAATGTTGCCATTTTCAATCTTCATCTCGTTGTAAAATGAAGTTGCTAATTTCATTTTATGAAAATTGTCATGTATGTACATTTTAATTTCAATTAAGAGGTTTGAGATAGGTTAAAAGTGCTTCTATATTGCCTTATTTTTTAAATTTCAAATACAGTGCATGGAAAAAGGATCTCCTGCTGAACTTACAAAAGATTGAGGGTGTTATTTTTTGTGCTTTTATTTCTTTAAGTTCCTTATTGGATAGTTTATCTTATGTTCACAGTTGCATGCCTTCATATTTTTTGATGTACTTATGTGATAAAACAGGCTTGAAGATTGGTAATGTGATATCTTGTTGTGTAAGTTGCATGTGTGAATTTAAAATAAGCATGTGGAATATGGTTCGTGTTAGTGCTTTTGATTACATTTCACATAGACTTATAGTGAAGTAAATTCTCAAGATTATCATTAGATAAAGAAGTACAAAAACTATCTGCTGTAAGGGATATTTCTATATGAAAATGAGTTGAAGTTTTATTAGCACACCTGTGTTGATGAATTCGTAAGCTTTATTACAGTATGTATGCTTTAAGATATAAAAAAACAAAAATCTCTACCTAGCGTGATCATTATCTTTGTCATTTCAAAGTTGTAGGCTTCTGACATTGTATTCATTGCTTTAATAACAAAATTGGAAATCATGTGCATGTTAATCTAGTCAAACATTGTCAGCTATAAGGTAGTGATAAAGGAACTTTTTGCTAAAATATGGGCAATTGTAATGTTCTCTTAATTAAATATAAAAACACCAAACCAGAACTCTCCCAGGAAGAAATGGAGATATTGTGATTTTATCCAATTATAAACTTCTAGTAGTTTGAGTAGTGGAAGTGAACAAATGTAAAAGATAAACAGCCAAACATAGTGAGCCATTTTTGCATTCGCACAGTTGGATAATAAAACAAATACTATTAAAACTAATGCATAAATATGATATATCATATTTCCCCCATTATGCCAAATTAAAAATTGCTAATGTATTACCAAAAGTGGTAATCATGATGGTTTCATTGCAAAGTAAGGAATGTGACAATATTACTTGTTTTGAACTTCGGAAGTGTTTTGTTTTGGAATTATCATTGCAGTTCAATTTTATGTACTGTCTGCTTGCAAAGTAAATAATAGACTGTTTTTTCTAAAGGTTTAATGTATTGCTTTCACGGAACTAATAAGTTCACAAACTTCTGAGGTACAATACTCCAAATGTTCATTGTGTAATCTGTTTATTTACTTATAAATACAGTTACTAAGATGGCAGTATTACTGATTACACCCTAATTGATGTACGTGTAAAAGTAGATTAACATATACTTCTGTTCCTGCATTATCTTGTGGATATTAAAATGTGGAATATATTTTCTGATGTTGTTTTCCTGTTTTGTTTCTTGGTGTTTTCTACCTAAAGGGCAGGTCTTTTTCCACAACTGATGTCTCTCAATTCCTCGCAGAGATGTCTGAGCATGTTTCCCATTGCTTTCTTTAAGAACACTGTATCCTGACAATTTAGACGTTTGAATCCACTGCTAGAAGGTGTAGGCCCTTTTCCCTTTCTTTCCTTACTATATGCATAGTAAAGAGAAAGTATCGTAATGCTCCGGAAGTTTGTCCACCATCCAATAGTCCTTCCGTCCATTAGGGATCAACGCCGCAGCCGAGCCTTAACTGTTCAGATAATTTTCTTCAAAATTGATCTCCCCTAATCAAACTTGGGCCCAGCAAGTTTGAACCAGATATTTTGATATGTGGGTGTGCTTTGTATGAAGCACGCAACATTTTCAAAATTTTCTCCAAAATAGTTCTATATGTTTGAATTAAATTGTGTCCCCTGATAGCATAGACGCCTACAAAAAAATGCAGGTCTCATTTTCATTGAAATCTCTGAATTTTGAAAAATCGCAAATGTTAACAAATTTTTTGATGTCTTCTTATTAAAGATAGAAATTTTTCATGATGAAATCCAGATTTAAGCCAGATCATGAAATAAAGTCATGTACATTTTTTTCAAAAATGTGGGGAGTTGTTTTTGCATAATTTTGAATGAAATGTAGACTATTATTTTCTCAAAAATGGTTTCACATTGTTTCTTAAGGTTTTTCCTTGTGTGTAGTGAAGGGTGGTTAAAAATATTGGTTGAGGTTTTACTTTTGGTGAACTCTGTATTTTCAAAATTGTAAAAATTAACGTTGTAAAAGTACAATATCCATGAGAGAGATTTCTTCTTAAATAAAATCTGTTTTAAAAAATTAGGTCTTTAAAAAAGGTTATGTACAAGTTTTTGAAAAAAAAAAAAAAAAATTTTTTTTCCCATAATACTTGCTCGAAATTTCTGCAATTTTGAAAGAAAAATTCCTGCAACAGAGAAAATAAGTTTTAATATTTAATTTAGGAGAACTGTTTTGAAAACTGTTTTAATCTTAAAAATTAATTCTGCCATCTTTTAGGAAAGAGGTCTGGTGATGACAGTGATGAGGGAGCTCTGAGGCGTCGAAAGAGGCGAAGTCGTTGGGCTCCTGAATCTGAAAAGGTGGAACTTGCTGCTCCAGCTATTGCATCTGTGGCGGTAGGAGGCAAACCTGCCCCAGGTATGAGGTGGAATATTTTAGGGTAGAAAAATTTGGTTGTACCGAAAACAAAAAAAATACATTTTGAATACATTTTGTGAGTATATTTATGTATTGGAAAAACAAATGTCATTGGCTTAGCAAAAGCTGTTAGTTTTCAATGTAAGAACCATGTATGAAAAAATAACTGAAATTAAAATGGGTTTAATTGAAACCTCACAAATGCCCTATTGGGAGTAAGTCCCTATTTAATGGGAGTAACTTAAATCTCACAAATGCTCTATTGCTCTTTTTAGACTTTTGGGAGGGGAGCCACTTTTAAGAAACTTAGGAGTAGAAATTACTTGATAGTAGATTTTCAACTGATTTGTAGTTCAGGTTTTGCCCACCATACCCCACAACATTGTACTGATCATAAAACATTAGTTATGTGACTCAAATAGTGTGCTACACAATTCAAAATAGGGCTAATTTTTTGTTAAAATCATAGAAATCAACACTTTTCAATTGGCCATAATTTTGGGAATTTTATCCAAAATACTTTTGATTCATATGATTTTTTGATTCATATGTGCTTTAGTACATAAACAAATTTACTTTCATTATCACTTTTCATTAGTAGTATTTATTTGTTCATTAATTTTACTCAAGGAAAAGTAAATCCAATAGTGTATTCATTTTTCTTTGTCAGAAATTACTGCATTCAGGTTATGTAAATAGTATTGTATACTCCTTTTTTAATCAGTCACTCTAAAACCTGCTCCCAGAGCAGATAACAATTTGGCTAAGTAAACTGACATTCCCTTATTACTATTCAAATAGACAGCTAAAATCATATTATCAGTAAAATCTATAGTTAGACTACTTTGTGTTAATATGGTATGCATGTGAAGAAAACCTATCCTGGAAGGGAAACAAACCTGTTTCTGTACTGCATGATAACGTTTCAGTACTGTATGCAAACAAAAAACTATAGGATAATGTACAGGTTGTCCGGGGAGGAAATGTTAAAAATTTGAAAATAAATTGCAAATAACTGAAGTCTAGATGTTGATGAAATACATGTTTTGGGGGTCCTGATACATTTTGGTAGTGGCGACTAGTGCCCCCGACAAACTGGAGGTTGCATCTCCATCGAATGATGGAAATGTTATTTCCAAAATTCAATCAAATTATTTATTTCAAAAATTTGACTACTTGGGTGTATTTTGCAATAATGAAAGATCTTCCACACACACTTGTATTCACAACACTCCCACTCCTGGCACCTGGAAGATTCACATTCGGTGAGAAACAGGGTCTTCCTTTCAGAGGGGTCAACTTGACACAAAGGACTCGTCAAATTTACATCTTGAAAAAAACCTTATAACCAACGAAAATAAATTCTTCAAACATGGTAAATAATGCAGCCAGTACCATCAATAATTGATTGAACTTGTGTACCTTCAATAACAAGTGAAATTCATAAAATAAAGTTGCAGCTAGTGTACAATGAAGACAGAAAAACATGCCGCACTCTGCGACTAGACTTGCCATTCTTTGTTGGCCATGCAAAAGCAACAAAGGCTATATGTTAAGGCATAGGGCCAAAGTGTAAATGCAGTAAACACAGTAATAGGGCTAAGAGTGTGACATGGTGCACTACCTGAGAGAGTCCCAGACACTGGAGAGAGCAGCTCATTGGGCGTACTTTGATTTCAAAATAATATCATAATAAACTTCTATATTGCTGCAATACCTTGAATATCCAATGTCATGTAGGAAAAAAATATTCCTAAGATATTATAAGATCTTTTTTTATTATCTGAGGGTTGTGCAAACCTAAGACTTTTTTTTTTCTTTCTTTCTACAGTGCAGCCCCCTCCTACCTTTAGATTTTCCAGTAATAATTGTGTGCATTTCTAAGTAATTTTTAAAAACAATACAGCTTTACTCTTTATCAGGCTCATTGGTGTTGCATTTTCAGTCTTTTTTCTTATTGACCCTTAAGAATATCATCTAGATTTTTCAAACATTTATGCTAAAGCGATTAAAACACTTGTAAAGTATTGGAATTAGGTTTCTCTTGTATTTGCATTTTCTGATAATCACTGTAAAATCAATCTTATTCCAACTACATTTGTTTATTCTTTCTTACATCTGGTGTTCAAAGTTTAATTGAGTATTCTTTGTGCAGCACCAGGACCTCCAAGTCACTTACTAACCAAGATCTCACGAACAGATCCTGCTCTCATACAATATGCTATTCAAGCTTTTGGAACAAAGAACCTTTCCGAGGAAGACTGGAAGAAGGCTGAGGACCATTATAAGGTGTGTGCTCGACCTGCAACCAGATGGTTGTTTAGGTGAAAGAGCAATCGGCAAATTGTATTTGCACATGGACGCCCCTTTTGTTAAATTTTCATATTCTTTAATTACATTCATGAATCTCTTAGCATTGTTTTGTGTAAAAATATTGGAATTTAGAACCTGTCATTTTCGTTGTTTTACCTTTGTCAAGAAGGTTTTTATTCAATAAATCATGAATAAAATGACTCAATGCAATACTTATTTTTCTAATGTTCTTTCTTTCTTTCTTTATTTGTTTATTAAAGTAACATGAATTGATTTCGTTTATAATTTAATAAAGGAAAGAAATATGATTTTTCTTTGTAAGTGATAAAAACATAGTTTTATTTGTGTGAGGTATGCATTTCCACTTGAAAAAAGTGTGCGGTACTAAGTAAGAGGAGATCTGGGTTACAGATCAATCTTTTGTATCAAGACATGATGCGAAAACGACAAGAGGTGGAACAGTTGCAAAGACAAGGAAAGTTCAAGTATGAATATGACAGTGATGAAGAGACTGATGGTGGGACTTGGGAACATCGACTTCGACTAGCGGAAATGGAGGCAACACAACTCTGGGCAGAAGAACTCACAAAGAAGGCAGAAGGGAAGCACCACATTGGAGATTTCTTGCCACCAGATGAGTTGGAGCGATTCATGGAAAAGGTATTTTTCAGCTGGATATGTCTTAACTGAGTAATTTTGGCAAATTAAATTTGTTTTATGAATTTTAAAAATTTGGTGCAAGGAAAAACTCCTGATAAAACCACAATTTTTTATTATTAATAAATTTGTTCATTTGTCTACAGTACAGTGCACTAAAGGAAGGTAGAGAACCTGACTTATCAGACTATAAAGAATTCAAATTAAAAGAGGACAATATTGGGTTTCAAATGCTTCAAAAATTGGGCTGGTCAGAAGGTCAAGGTCTAGGGACGGATGGAGCAGGCATTGTGGATCCTGTAAACAAGTGAGTTAGAGTAATATATTGTTGTTAGAATGTGTGTGTAGGTGTAGGTGGGTTGTTGGATGCATGCATAACTGCATTCTCTTGGGTTTTCCTTTTTACAGTCATCTATTAGATGGGAAAAGGAATTAATTTATCTTTTATGTAAAGTCGAAGTAATTTTATCCCTTGAATATTTGCAATACACTTACAGGTTGAATGTTGTGTGTGCTTATTTTGTGTAATAGTCTCAACAGAATGTTACAGTGGTTAGTACATACTATTAATCAGTATTGAACATGTAGAAATATCCAAAACTTTGGATAATGGTGTCTTGTGGAGAAATTCAAGAAGGATAAGCCTGTTGTTAGAAAGCCCCAGGAAAAATGTGGATTGAAAAGCAGGCTCAGTTAAACAAGTTTTTAATTCTCACTAAGGCAGGTTTTTTCGTATAATAATGTTGGGGCTTCATTCATTGTCTCTCTAGTGGAAAGATCACACTTATTGTGGTTTGACATTGTATAATTTTTATCTTTGTTCATCTTAATTATTGTGGCATTGTTAAGAATGCTAAGAAATCCTTAGAGCAGGGCTATTTGACAAAAGTAGCTCCCAAGAAACCTCCATACATGCTCCACACACTGGTGACAAGTTCCCAGATGGGAAGCAGGTTTTACAAACTTCAATGAGAGAGCTGTGGATTGGACCTAACAAATATAATTGTACTGCATAAGCAGTATTAAGTTATAAAAATGTTTGATTATTTCTGTCTTTCTTTAATGTAAAAAGAAGTTTAAAAAAATAAATCTATTATAAGGAAGAGAATGCAAATTCTTAACAATTGGCATTTTAGCCATATACTACAAATTTTAGTTGTTATTCAAGCATTGTTTATCTTTCAAATGATATTTTTTCAATTAGTTCTTTCTCTCACTCTACAACACAAACATAATTTTTACGTTTTAATTTCTCAACATATATATACTTTACATTTTTAGAAATAAATATTCTCCATTTAACAATTTTTAACTCAGTTTGGTAGTATATTCTCAGTTATAAAATCTTTTTTTAAAACAAATCATTTCAGCATTTTTTGAAGTAGATTTTGTGTACTTGGACAGAAACATACCTTGTAATATTTTGCATCCCATTGTAACTACCTACTGTGCAACCCTATTGCATTAGTGTTTTCTTCCTCTCTTCAAAGGCATGACATTGCCTAGTAAGCACAATCATGCTCTGGGAATATATCAGCTCTGTCTTAGAGGATAATTTCTTTAAGAAGCCCAATGTTTGAATTCTCTATCATAAACAATCTTAACATTTTTATGATGTTACTTTCAGAGCATCAACTCGACCAGAAAACCAAGGATTGGGCTTAGAAAGACCAGAAGATGTTTCAAAAGGGGATGATGAATATGATGCTTACAGGAAACGAATGATGCTTGCTTACAGATTCCGACCCAATCCTTTAGTGAGTAAATTTTCATCTTGAAAATTTCTGGGTTCATTTCTTTCTCTTTGAGTTTGCGAGGTGAATTATATTATCGAAGGTATCAATTTGAACTTGCCTAATACTGTCTTTGTTTATTTGCGCAGAATAATCCAAGACGTCCATATTATTGAATATGTTGTAAAAGGTGTTATTTGTGAAAGAATTCTGAAGATGAAGTTGGAAGAAAAAATGGTGAATGTTTGTGTTTATGTACATACAAAGATAGGTAATAGGAATTTTTACCTAAATGTAATTATTTTAAGCTATCAATTTTAACCACCAAGTAACTGGCATTGCATTAAATTTATTCCATTTTTATACATTGCCAGTTTTGTGGTTAATTGTTTGTGCTGTAATTAACATTTATTAATGTTGTAAGACTGTGGAGTGTAATCGTGAGATCTTGTCAAATTTTTGAGCTATTCACAATTTATCTTCTGAGAATAACATGAAGCCGGTACAATAGCTCTGAAAATTTCACATCTAAGTAATGATTTGGACAAAACAATTTAAGAATGTGTTCATGTGTTTTGAGTACCACAGAAAATACTATGGAGTAATTATATTTTTGGCAGTGTAGTTTTATTGCCCACTGTAGCTTTTTCATGTTGGGGAAATGGTAAGGGTGTTATTATAGGACATGAAATGTGAATATACTATTGTGAAATCCTGACTGACACTTTCTGTGAATATTTGGCAGCAAGTAAATATCTCATAGCTTCTCTATATTTGAGAAGTTGTTTAGAATATATTATTCTCCAAACAGGTGAGGTTTCAGAATATTTTTTGGTCCTTATATCCAGAAAGCCTATACAATTTGTGTGAAATTGATGAGTGAATGGGTAAATGTTGCTTTCTGTTTCAATGTAATTTACAAATTTAAATGTGTCTTGATGTACTGTTTAGTTGTAACGTAATTGTTAATGGTGCTCTAAGATGTTTGAAAATTTGTTGTTTTGAAAATTAATAGTATGGGTACTATTATTTCAATATCAATAGATTTTTTTCTTGATGTGAAACATGGCCCAAATTTAATTTAATCCTGAAGAGCACTGTTAGTTGAATGTACTCTTCCTCTTCTGCGTTGTCTGCTGAAATTGAATGTTATCATAAACTAGAGGGGAAAATTGGGTTGAAATTAATTTGTTGTAACATGAAATGCTTACAGCAATTTGGTTTGTTCAACTTTTATATCTCCTTTATAGTTCCCTGACAATTGCAACACAATTTTGCCTTCTTTTGTGCCACATGGAAATCAGGGTACTATTGTATGCATATATTTTTAATTTAATTTAATTTGTGTAAATGTATTTTGAAAGGAGAAATGTTTTGTATATTTTGTCATGTGTAGCATAGAGTAATTGTTTCAATCTTTAAAGGTACCAGTGGTTGTAAATTTGTGTTAAACACATGAACCAATCAAAATATAGTATAACTTTATATAATGATCCCAAATCTTTGTTTACATTTTATATGTGTGTAGCTCATTCAATTTACATAGATTAAAATATTGAAATGAACATTCATATGTATTTCTTAATATTCATGTTAAAATTCCATTTCCATCATTTGTCTTGTTTCTTAGATAATAAAAATTAAATTTAAAAATGTAAAATCTTACTTGAAAACACACACTACCTTTATAATTGCATATCAATGCCGTTTCTGGTACTGAACACCAACGGAGGGAGAGGAACAACAGTGGATCCCAGAATAAATTAGAATATAATTGAAGGAAATTTTGTAGATTTAATGCTACATGTCTTTAGTGATGTTACAATAATTTTTTGCAAGTTTGTGTTAATATATTCTTTGCTCTAGAGGTATGGGATTGCCGTATATTTAGAATGTATTCCATGTTCGCACACTTTTCTGCACCCTGCACTTGGATATGCTCTTTTTTAATGAACTATTTCAAAATTTCTATTTTAGTCGTAATGCACAACTGTTCTTTACATTGTCGGATACTAAAATGAGAGTGCAATGTTTATGGGCAGTCCAGGCTGAAAAAGAACACTGGTGTTTCTATGAAGCAATTATGCATGGTGACTGTTTGAAATTATTTTTTGAACATTTGATAAGCTTTGAAAGATGTAGCTATCACTTAGGGTTTGGAAAGGTTCTGTTAATAAAAGGCGAATCTGAACATCAAAAGTAGTTCTTTAAATGATAAGTACAAATTTTCAAAATGTGAGTAGTTTTATTTTGAGTGAAATTGTGATTTATGTATACAGAGTGAAACTTAATTGGTGACGAATACTTTGAGGATGCATCCTCAATATCATGAACTGCAGGATGAAAGGACAGTGGCCCTGTTCCTGGTTAAGCAGTAGACCTGTAATATTTTAGTCTTCCAGGTGTACCTGTGCTATCCACTTCTTTCTTGGTCTTCCTATATCTCTCTGTTATGAGGTTTATATTTTAAGGTAGCCTTTGGGAATCTTAGTTTTTTTATTCTTTTAATATGTTCCAGCAATTTTTTTTCCTCGTTCTTTTTAATTTCCTCTGTTACATTTGTTGTCTTCAATCTTTTCCTTATGTCTTTTATTTCTCTGCCGATCCAGCCAAGGTGGTGTCTTAGAAACCCCCTTTGAGCTGCTTCTAGTCTTTGTTTGTCCCTTTGTTTTAGGATCCAGGTTTCTGATCCACGTAACACTCTTAGCTTCCCACATCAAAACAATTTAAAAAAGCCCAAATGAGCAGGGGTTTGAAAATGTTTTTTAGGGAATTATTAAATTATTCACCCTTTTGTTGCCATCAATAATTAAATGAATTTAATTGTTGCCTTTGACTGTTTTATTGTGATAATAAAGGCAAACTTATAAAAGTGTACTATGTTAATTAATTCCTTGGCATTCATTTTGTTCCCTGATAAGCCTGGTTTTACTTGTAACAGCCTCTGAAAACTCATGAAGTATAACAGGATAGTGCGAACAGAACCTCAACAGAGGTTCCACTTCATCATTTGGGGAGGAATCGTTCTTGATTATTATCCAACAAATGTGATTGTTGCAACAGTTTGCTCGTTTGTCTGATAATTTCGCACAGATGGATAGATTGAAGGGGATTTATTGAATGGCATGCTCTATTTCTGATTTCAATCCATTGGTTTTCATCTGAGGATATTTTAAGCCCCTGATGTATGCAATTTCTGTTCCTGCTATTGACATTATGAGAGCATATTTATAGGGAGTTTGACTAAATACAGAACACTCCAGGAGTTTTTATCAGAGAATGCAATAGCTTGGTACACAGGCTTAGGTCATGTATCAAAGCAGAAGGAATCCATTTTTGTAATTTTCAATTTCTTGTAGCTCTGTAATAAATGATTTTCAGGACCATGTTAATATGAACTCTTACTGTTTTGATGTTAAAAGTGCATCCTCGAAGTATTTGACACCAATAGAGATACACTCTGTGTAATAAATAATAATTTCATTCAAAATAAAACTACTCATATTATATAAAATTGGTAAAGATGATTTTCTCAAAAATGGCTCCCAATTTTTTTGTGTATAAATGTTTTGCTCAAATTGAGCAAAGTTTGCTTAATATTGTTGCATTGTTGTCATTTTCATTAAAACCCTTGACTTTTCAATATTTTTTAACTATCTCCTTCAATGACTAAAAAAAACTTTCTGATAAAAAAAATTGAATGATCAGATCTTTTTTTAAATTTTTTTATTGTAATTTTGAGAGAACTTGGACAATCTTTCATAAATTTGTAAATGAGGTTTGCTCAAAAACAGCTCCAAAATGTTTGCTATTAAACTTTTTGTAAGAATAGAGCACTATATATTGAATTCTAAAACCATCTTTATTGAAACTTTTGACTTTAAAAATATAAAAGATATGTTTTGTTTTTTCAAAACCCTGCTTTTCATTTGATGCAGTGTTTCTCACGAGATGGTTAGGTTATTCAGTTTCAAGTGGCCGTATCTTTGTATAATGATTACTTGTAATACAGGGATATGTATGCTGTAGTAGGTAGCCATTTTTGTTTTTTTTAAATTACCTTTACTTTCAAATAACATATCACTGTTTACCATCATACATTTTAATCTCAGTATTTTATTTTTAAATATACAGAAAATTCCTCTCGTAGTTGAGATACTTCATTTTCTCTAGGGGGCGGATTTTAAAGAAATGTAGTTATTTTTTTTGTTTTCCCTTTAGAATGCTGTTTAGTGTAGAAATTCATTTTATGTTATCACAAAAGGAAATGACCTATTTTTATGTCTTTGCATTTTTCGTTGATTGTGATTAATAAGTAATTTTTTACCTTTTCCTGTCAATTTTAATGCATTTTTTTACTGATTTCATCTACTTTAATATCATTTTAACGGCACTTCCTTCAAATAATATTTTCAAGATACAACAAATGTTCTCCACAGAATTCCTGAGTTCATGTTCATAGTAGCCTATTCAATTTCTTTGCTCAATGATTTATTGTCACCATTGTGAATATGTAATCTAATTTTTCTGTGATGCCTATCAGGGCCATTTGCAGTACAGTCGATTATGGGATAACTAAAGAGAGATTTTCTGGTTAAAAACAGTCCAAACAACAAGATTGAAAGCAAGGTCACTTGAATGAATAGAAGCAGCATCAGTAACATATCCAACAGCATAAGTTGTTCATCCAAACTAGTTTTGATCCCGTATTTTACTTCATTTTTCTTTGCTTTTAGGGCACTTTTACATTTTAAGAGCATTTTATTGATCATTTTTGACGGTGATTTAAGTCATCAAAATCCACCCCTGGTGTTCACTATGAAACTTTTCACCTTTCATTTTTGATTGTTTGGTTCCTTTTTGGTAATTTTCAGATGAACAAAAGTTCTAGCAGGATACAGATTCTGCATGCTTTGACACTTCAAAATAAATAAGATTAAATATAATAAATATGTAATTTTATTGAGTATTTTAATCAGTAGGTATAAAACAAGATATACTTATTACAATATAAGTACTTATTCACAGTAGTATTGCATAAAACTCCATATTTCATTCTTCTGAATGATTTAGTTTTTGAAACAAGATTATCAGAAAGAAAATGTTTATTGGTCAGTCTAATTAGTCATGTAATTTCTTGATTCACTAATAATTAATATTCAAATTTACCGTCTTTCTTTTTCTCTCCTTTACTTAGCACACCCGTAAGCATGTCTACGAGGGCAAATAACTGTTAAAGACTAATGAGTCTGCAATGGAGCATCTTATCTCCCCAGTTCTATCAACTCTATCTTTCTTGCAGCCTCCAACAAAATGAAAAAATCTGTTTTCACTTTAGGATTATAAACAAGTAGAAAATAATGATCAACTAATATCTAATTGTTACACACGTCTCTGCTATTTTCTTCTCTTTCATATTAGAGTGCTTGCATATTGAAGTAAGAGAACGATTCTTCCTTAATTAATCGACCTCAAAATACAAAACTGTTTTGATGAAAGCTAAATACTTACTCATAGCAAACGTGTGTAAAAATTGA
Source organism: Gryllus bimaculatus (assembly GCA_017312745.1). NCBI lineage: Eukaryota > Metazoa > Arthropoda > Insecta > Orthoptera > Gryllidae > Gryllus > Gryllus bimaculatus. The sequence continues at coordinate 9,385,760 of BOPP01000008.1, forward strand.
AGAAAAGTTTTTTGTTTTCCCACATCATCTTGTATGAGCAAAACATCGAAATTATTGAGTCAAGATAACTGACTGATGTACTTCAGCATTATGCCAAACCCAAGTAAAATTAGTTTCTTAATTTAAAAAATGGATATATCATACATTGGCTCCACTTTGTCCATGATTATGACTTTTTTGAAGTTTTGCTACAGACCTAAATTGAATTTCTTATTGAAAGTAAATTAAAATTTAATAGAGTTTTTGCAAAACCGTATTGCAGATGGCATTCACTGAAATACATAATTTTGGCCTTCAGGCATATTCTTTAGACCAAAATATACAAAACTAAAGCAAATGATATCAGCCATATCAAATCTAAATTTCATGTTCTAGCCTTTGGCAAAGATTTGAATCTTAGTTAATGGGTTTTAAAACTTCACTTCTCTAATTAATGAATGATCTGTAATATTAATGTATGAACCATTTATCATTTGAGTAGGTAAATATGGCAATATGGAAATATTTCTTTGATAATCTGTTACAATCAAGCAATACATGAATAAGGTTTGTCCAAGTGGGTTATCACCACATACAACAATTTGGCACATTTAATACAACTGACCTGAGTTCCAGTTACTCTGTTCAGTTCACTTACATTGAATTCTGAGAATTTCAAGTGAATAATATTTTTAGACTGGTTAGGGACTCAATAAAAATAGTCCTTTGAATGACATTTAATACTTAATATATTTTCCATCTTTATTCACAATAAAATAGTGATGAATCTTACAGAATATCTAAATATACTTACATCTTTATTTACTTTTGAAATTCTCAGTCACTGTATTTCAAAAGAAATACTGAAACCTAAGAATTTTAATACCTGATACTTTATTCTAGCTGACATTGATATAACTCTCACTACCTTACAAGGGCAACTGTTGTGATTACAAATGTTTTTATCTTTGAGGTGACATTAAATCTTATAGTGAAAAATCTTTGGTTTGAGAGCTGTCAAATTCGTGTGTTGAATGTTGAGAAGGGAGGGCCACTGTCAGCTGTGAAAGTTCCACCATACTAGTGGGATGTGTTACTGGCAATAGAACATCCATGTCTGAGATCTCTAAATCTGTTCTTTCAGGAAGCAAGGTGATGGAAGGTGTAATGTCTCCATCTGTTGATAAAGTAGTATTGTAACATAGATTTCCATCAATTGTGATACTGTAAGGTCGACGGGATAGGGTGGTCATATCAGGAGCTTTTCCTACAGTCAAATTATTCATGGAGCTTGTATCCATGGTTTGCATGCTTGGAAATTCCACTTCCTCATTCTGCAATGTTGGTTGGTTGAGGTAAGCCTCCTCAACAGGCTTCAGCTGGAGTAAGTTGATGTCATCTGCAGTCTTCTCAGATATATTTAAACACATACTATCATTACCTCCGTCTGTCAGAGTGCCAGATAATGGTGCATTGTTGAGCATTTCAGTCGGATCTGGCTCACTAACATAATTTTGGCCTTCGGGCATATTTGAACTAACCGAAGCAAAAGATGGCCTGCAAACTTGTATTGTATAAATACAAGGTAATTCTTTGGCAGTTGTTTCTGAGCTGACATTGTTTGAATGGAGCTTCAAGTGTTTCAGAAGACTATCCTGGTACCGAAAAGCCTTTCGACAAACATTACATTGGTAAGGTCGAGAAAAATTGTGGGTTCGAGAGTGATTGGAGAGAGCCAATTTTGTGGGATATATTTTATCACAGTAACTGCATGTAAAAGACCCTGGAGGTTTAATCTTTGGGGCAAATGTGGGCCTGTGTGTCAACAGATGCCTGTTTAGTAAAGCTTGTGTAGCACACTTTTTCTTACATACTGTGCAAGGGAAATGCTTCTCATCATTGTGATGAAGTTTGGTGTGATCTCTGAGTTGATAAGGCATAGCAAAGGTTTTCCCACACAAATTACACCGATGTGGACGCTCATGGAAATGCAATCTTTGATGATAAATTAATGTACTCTGTGTTGAAAAGTGTTTCCCACAGATTCCACACATCTGAGATATGTTACTCTGCTCTGTGTGCTTTCTTTTAACATGTGCCTTCAAGTGTGATTCGTCTTTAAATTTTGAAGGACACTGAGTACATGTGAAGGTAACAACATTTCCCCCCTCTTCATGTACTTTCAAATGCCTACTTAAGTGTCCTTTTCTTAAAAAACCCTTACCACAAGTATTGCAATGGTGTGAACTGCGACCAAGATGGGACCCTGCAACGTGAAGCTTTAGAGCTGAAGTTGTAGCAAAACATTTGCTGCAGTACTCGCACTTCTGTTCTTTGTTGTGAAGTTTTATGTGAGTCCAAAGAGCATGTCGTGTGAAACTCTTCCCACAAATGTCGCACATGGCACTCTTCTTCTCATCAGCACTCTTGTGTATTTTCTTGTGATGGTTCAGACCTGTTTTACCAACGAAACTCTTGTGACAGACATCACACTCATATGGCTTACTGCCAGAATGGGTTCGTTTGTGCTCCTGAAGGTACTGCTTGCGAGAAAATGTTTTTTTGCAAACCTCACATTCAAATTCACTAGTTTTCTTTTTAGTGTGTGTGTGTTCATGTTTCCGCAGGGTGTTTTTGCTTATGAAACACATCCCACATGTCTCACACTGCATAGGCCTGGCACCCGTATGAGTTCGAAGATGATTTTGCAATTCACTAGGTCTACTGAACTCCTTTAGACAGAGTTTGCACTGCCGAACATTGCCATCTGGGTGATCTAAAAGATGTAACTTGAATTCCCAACGTGCTGTGAATTTTGAATTGCATGTCTGACATTCAAAGGTACGTTGTTTATGCTTCTTTGCCATAACATGTGGATTATTTTTCTTAATGTCATTTAATTCATCAGATGAACTTTTAATTACAGATTCTAATTTTTCTGGATCATCAATTTCACTATCTTCTTTCTCAGATCTTAAACTTATGGTATTTTCATGAACATTATTTCCAGATACAATTTGTTTGTTTACAAGTTGGGCATATGTTTTATTTTTCATATTTTCCTTTTTGTTCAAATCATCTTCACATTTCATTGGGACATGTGTCTCTCCTATCATATTGTTTTCTTTTTCAAAGCTATTATGTGCACATTCTAAATCAACCAATTCATTTTTTATTTCCACTTTTGCGTGCATGTATCTTCCTGGAATGCATTTAATTCTGGAAGCATTTAATTTATCATTACTGTTTATTCTATGATATCTATTTTCCATTTTCTCTCTAACATCTTCAGGTACATTTTCATCACAATCATGAGAATTACATTTTATTGTATACAAGGTTTGTTTATTTTGATGCTTTGATATTGGAAAGTGTTTTTTATTAATGGCATCGGATTCAGTAATATTCAACTCTTCCTTTACATGAACAGTTTTATTACTTATGAACTCTTCTTTTTCCGAGCTTTCCTTACATTCATCGTCTTTACTTTTTCCATCTTTCACAAACCTTCTGCTCTCAGTCTGAAAACAAAGATAATTTTATTAATATGACTAGGCATTGCTTATTAATAACACTAATTTAATTACATAAAATATGTACAAGCAGACATAATTCTGTAAATACTACACTTTTTGAGAAATAAGAGGAAAGCTAAAAAGCTTTTAAATTAGCTGTTTTTAGCAGTTTCTGAGGGGTACTCCTATGTTATGCCTGCCTTCCAAGATACCTTACCTTTGGTTTTAATACTGTGTCATTGCAAACAGCAGAGTCTATTTTAGTTTCACCCTCCTTGTTAGAGGATTTCAAGGAAGTAAATATTCGGGGAGCTACATCTGGAGAAACTGGAAGAATGTTTAAATCTAACCATTCTGACATGTTTGCTTTAAATTCTTCCATATCACCTTCAAATTTTGCTTCTCCAACATAGATATATTCAAGTAAAGTTTGTATGTTGTTAGAATTAAAACTCTCCATCAAAACAACAACATCTTTCAAATTATAATTAAGGAAAATTGCCAACTCTTTGAAGAAAATACTGTAAATACTCAATATGACACTATGTGCTTTAAAAATTTTTTGTTTGCAAAATATATACACATCTACCATTCTTTCATATCTCAACAACTCTGCTAAAGCGGCTGGTTTCAGAGATGAGCTAATTATATTGGTTGAACATCCTTCTATCTCCTTTTCAGGCACTTTTACAACTTCGTAAATAGGCATCTTGGCCGAAAGTAGCTTACTAAGTGTGTCTATACCTAGGAGGTCAGCTACTTTATACACTGACTCAATGTCTTGTGAAGGAATGTGAACTTCTCCTTTGTAACAGAATTGTAAAACAAATTCTAAGTCATCCTTTCTGATATTACGTAAGGCCACAATATAAGGCTTCCTCTTCTCAGCACAATGTCCAGTAAATACTTGAAGAAGAAATGGGCTGCAGGCACTCAAAATACATGCATGTGCAAAAACTTTGTGTTTGTTGTTAACGATGAACACCACATCAGTTTTGGATGGATTTTGACGAGCATCCCAAATCTTCTGAGATAAATGTAATTTGTGATTTGGGCATATAATAGTTGCTTGATCATTCTTGCTAGATGATTCAAAATCATGTGAATTGATTGCACCAAGACCTTCAATTTGAAGAGAGCTAGCTGTGAGTAACAACTGTTTTTTGTATCTTTGTGAAATGTTTGCTATGCCTTTATAAATATAATCAATTAAGGCTTCAAGTACAGTTTTTCTTACATCAGCATTTATAATATACTTTACATTCTCCTCTGAGAGAGATTCAAAATAATTGCTGAAGCATGAAAGTACTAACTGATGTAAGTGAAGTGGTTCACTTCCTGCCATCAGAGCAAGATCAGTTGCAATACCAGCCTTGGCAAAATATTTCAGTGTTGTCATCACTTCATCCACATGATCTCTCTGCTGTATTTTAACAATATCCATTGTGTTCAAATGAATTGTTGGCTTTCTAAATTATTTGTAAACATAAACCAACATTATTTTTTCATCATTTGTTTACTGACATGTCCAAATTAAATATACAAATACATTCTTCTCAATAGACATGTGTACATTCATGGCATGAGTATTTCACATAAAATTCTATCTTTAAGGATTCCTAGCAAATGACATGGCCAGAACTTGCAAATATAAACACAGAGTGCTTTTTATTGATTTATTGACATTTTTTGTACAAACGTCTTACGACATACAATAACTTTTCAAAACACCAAGATTTTGAAAGTAATGTTCTACAATACTAATCTACACATGTTTCTCAACAGGAAACAGATTCATCCACTGTTTTTGAATAACCAACAAATTCAAAGTATCTATATTCTTTATTCAATGCGTATGTTTCTTCAATAATTCTAGTTCTTCAAGCAATTTTCTATCATATTTAGAATTAACTTCTTTAATACAGTCTTGAATTTGTTTACGAGCTTCCTCACTTTCTGGAGGGTATAATTCTCTTCTGGTTTTTGTAACCCATTGTTCAAAATATTCAGGTTGGTTGAAGTAATGAAACATGCCCACAGGAAATGACATGTAAAGTACCATTTTACCAACTTCCAATAACCAGCCACCCATTTCCGATTGGTTACAAAAGTTCAGTGAATAATAACAGCTGCTGATTACACACCAAATTCGGTTTCAAACCTCTCGACTCTCTGTCTGCAAACAAAATATTAAAATATAATTAAATGTCACTTTAGCTATTTCCCAGAGGCATTAATGAATAATATATATTAAAAAACAAGTTTGCAATAAAACTCACCTTTCACCTATGATCTGTTACCATTTATCCCGCATCCTCCGGTTATCACACGTTGAAACGAAGAAGCATCGGTGTGTTAAATCATGCAACTAGTACATAAACAAACTACGGTGACGTGTTTACACATCTACTTAAAACATACCGAACTCTCCGCAACTCCAGGGTCAGTAAACCAACGAATTTTTCACATTCACTTAAAACACTAATACGAGAAACGGACATACATCAATTAATCAATAACGACCTAAACTGTTCTAATGAGACATGGACGCTCCATTCTAAATCCCTCAACTTCGCTGAACTGGCTTTCCTCAGCGATCCTCAACTGTTCGTCGTATATGCCATGTATTTTATTCCCAACCTCTTCCCAAGGGCAGGGCTTGCAATCCTCTCCACGCGATAATTACCAACTTGAGAAAATTCTCTATTGAGCAATGAAAATGTCAAGGATGGTATTAATAATATCGTTGTATTATTTCCTACAAGATGGCATTGCAGAGCAACACACTACTGCTCTCTAGTGTGTAAATCTTAGATCCGCAATTTATGAATAGGTATTGAGCATAAACCAAGAGATCTATGTTCAATTCCCAGTTGAGGTCATTAATGATTTTAATTATGAATTCTTATTATTTCGTGTACATTCAAATTATGATACATCATGTAAATATTTCTTATGAATAAAAAATCGTATTTGGTAACTATCTGCCATTCATTAATGTTGGGTATCCTCAAGAAAACTTTGTTTAATAGTGGGACAATCATAATACAGCATCTCATTAGCCGTTACTATTAAGTTACTAACTACCGTTAAGAATAAAAACAAATGAAAAATAGCAACAAAAAAAAACAAACAAAAAACGATAAAAGATTTCAACATGTGAATTGTAAATACTTATTGAAATAAAACATAAAAATGGATATTTCGTTACAAATGAAGTTACCATTTATCCTGTTACCTATTTATCCTATCCACATACTATATTCATCAAAAGGTGGAAGAGTGCTATCGTGCATGATTCAGGAGTTTGCAGTTTTTAACGTACATGTAACATGTATCACTTATTTATCTTCGAAGTTTAAAATTAAAGGCTCTTATCTCCAGGGGCGCCCAGACAAAAACAGGGGCCTAGGGCAGTTGATCCAAGGGGTCCCTTTTGCAAACAAAAAAATTCTTCCTACCCCAATGGATAAACAGTATTAATTTCTCCATGCATCAAAAATAACTTGTAGCGTTAAATTTTAATTAGAGATAAATATATTTTTTTATTTCTTTTGAATGAAAAAATTAGGGGTACCAAGTAATTCGGGGGAATGAATTAATGAAGGAATCGACTCATTCCCGCGAGAACGTGGCGATCGACATCACAGATCCGCGAGCAAAATGGCATTATATAAAATCAAAATTAATTAAAACACGCTACTCTTCCTTCGCATTCGTTCACCAAACTCGTGACGTCTGGAGTCAATTGGTGAAACTAAGAAAGATATAGAACAAGACTCAAAATAAATTTATTTCATGGTTAGGAGCCAACGATTTACTTTCATTCCCCTCCAGAGAAAACATATCTCTCATTTCTCTTCTTTACTTATTTCTTTCTTGGGTACATAACGTAGAAAAAGTGTACAAAGATTAACTAATCGTGATAAAAACGATCTCGAAATTTTGACATAAATACTGTAACGAGTCAAGGTGTTCGTATGCTCGGCCCGCCAGTATAAAAATGATATGACCTTAGTGACAGACAAGACATCCAAAAATATTTTTAAAATATCAACAAGAATTCGAATGAACGTCTTACGGAACGCAGTGTAATATGCGGCCAGGTGGAAGACGAATTTTTATGAGCTGACGTTATTCAGTTAAAAGTAAAAACTGAGTAATTTAATCGCCGATAAGGAATTCGTGTTTTAGAGGAGTTGGAAGATTTGGAAAAAATATGAACGATGTTTGACGACTTGTGCACGTGAGCAGGAAGACGTATATTGAAATACGAACAGACCATAAAGTTTTTTCTTTTAATTGTTTGCGTTCTTGTTGTTAAGTTCTTCTGGTTGTTATTGTTTCTTTTTCTACGTATTGTTTAATATTGTAAATAAATGTTTTTATTTTTATTTGAATCTTAAAAATGTTTTTTTTAATTTAATCAAATGGTAAGTTACCTTTTTTTAAGTTAATGGAGTATACCATAAAATCATCGACCCCGAAGTAAATAAATCCATATTTCTGCATTTCCTTATTAGTGGATTTATTTCACTAAAGGAAAAATTAGAACCATCACAATACACACGAACTGAAATTCCCTCGCAGTGGCTTAAAAAACATCTCTTTCCATTTTGTATAATTTTTCGATCATGATAAATTCTAGGTATGGAAAGAAGCTAATTAAAACGACAAAAAGAAATTGGATCGAGAAGCTAAAATACTCTCTACCAGCCAACAAACCGAAGTTGAGAGAGCATTGGAAATGAAGTTTATCATTCCCTTAAAAGATGGCGCTAGCATTAATTCTGTGCGGGAGGGAATGTCACTATAAAGTGGTCCTTTTTTGTGAATTTCAGCTTGAAATAAGTTTCATGCATCAAGTTTTTCTACTTTCCGGATGTTTTTGGATCAGTTTTGACTTTTTTGCGGAGTTTTTGCAGAAGCAATTGTTTATATCCATTCCTTTTTTGCTGCACCTGAACATTACCACTCTTCAACAGACACCTATTCCTGTTTTGCTACTCTACTCCTATTTAATTACCACGATGAATTGCTTTCTGAACGAAATTCCTCTTGTAACAAAATCAGTTGGGAATTATTTAAGTATTCGCGGGCGCAAATGCATTTCCTCAGACGAAAAGAAGGGGACTCCCTTGTAATTTTTAAAGAAGCGTCAAAAGTAATGCCAAAATGGATGATTTTACTGTTCATCTACGCAGAGCCATGGTCTATTGTTGATAATAATACATATCCTTAAAAAAAATACAAAGCTACAATACGAGGTTATCGGACATTGAGGAAGAATAAGTACCAGATTTACTCGAAGGAATACTGTGTCTTTGAGTAGTAAACTACTTTAGAATACTTAGTGAGGTTCCCAACGGTTATTTTGCTCAATTTTGGTTATTTTTAAGACCAACACCCCAGAGATGAAATGAAAATATACTTCATTAAAAGAAATATTTTGTTCAAATGTATAAAAATGTTTTATTCGGATTTATCAGACATGTAGTTGTCATTATCGCATGTTGAGCATGCATTAATGGAGGGAGGAGAGGGTCAAAACGGGCCCTCATTTTAAGAATCTTTTTTTGTGAACATACTCATAAAAAATGAACCACCACCCTATTTCGGTTAAACAGCAGTATTTTAAGCAATTAGAAAACTTGGTCCTTATCTGATCTGGGAGTGTGAAGGATACAACTAAAAGTGCTAAAACTGCGCGATCAAAATCGCCCTCGGTATACAGGAGTACCTTGCCGACTCGATGCAGATTTAACCCTATTAACTAATTGCCATGTTTCCCAATTGGGAATCTCAGACCTACCTGATATTGTGTTCTTTACCTTACGAATTTTATTTCTTCAATTAATGATGACATTTCAACGAAACATGTAAGCAAGCTTTTTTTCATTCCTGAATGTCAGAAATCGATTTAGACGTGATCGCTAAGGCATTGTACTCTCCTACTACATTGTACACACCTAATACACTACGCTCTTACTACATTGTACACTCCATTGTATACAATTGTGGTCCGTATTATATTTTATCAAAAGGTTTGAGAAGAGGGTATAAAAAAGTATAAAGAATCCTGCCCCCCCCAAAGTGGATTAGTTTACGTTTAAGAAAGTCGTCAGTACTACCTCATCCCTGCTGCACAGGCCAGAAAGGGCCCCCTTGCGCGTCCATTTCAGCGCAAATGTCCATGAACTCGATCGCATTCAAACAGTCTTCGCTTTTTCTCTTGCTGATCACCACGTGGCACATGTAGTTTGGTGGTTGTAGGGGCAGGGTCGAAGGTTGCCGATCATTTCTTTTTTGAGGAGGGGGGCGCGTAATAGATTTTTCTTAAAAAATAAACATATTTGTAGTATTGTATAATATTTTTATTGCGTATGTACGAATTTAATTTAATTGATGGCTTATTTTACATGGCGAGACTCGGGCCATCAGGCCCGCTCTTCCGTCTGACCACGCAAATTTCGCTACGCTCCTTTCAACAACTAGAGAAGAAAGGAGGTATTTCTTGGGCGACGAATAGACGATTTGAATTTAGCTCAGAGGCGTCATTTAGGATTGAGGATCATTTACATGCAAGTAAATCTACTAACGTGGGACAGCTGGCTTTACTTCTCCTCCTAAAGAAGGCGTACGAAGGATTATTTCACCCTTAAAAATCCACGGCTTCGATCGGGTTTGAACCACTACGCTAACCGTTATACCATCGCCGCCGCTACTGCTAGCACAATATTCTTTTATAAATAATTACATAAGGCTAACATAAATATTTAAATAAATTTTGCCTAATAAAGGAAGATAACAAACGAAAACTCTAGGCCTTTTAGAGGGTATGGCTCCCAGCCCTCCTTCTCCTTCCCCCGGAACCACCACTGGGGACAGGTCAGGAGTGATTATGCACCGTTCTATGGCAGTTCGTGCGGGTGGTAGACTGCAAGCGGAGACCAGAAGACCGAAAGAAATGCGTATACCGAATTTATTTATTTATGAATTCATTTGTTTATTTATGAATACATTTATTTAAATAATAATTAAATGATCGATAAGATGCCTTTTGTGTGGAAATATCTGTAGGCTATTACTGGTTAGTACAGCAGGAACAATAATTATTTTATTAATTAGTTTTGAAACTTAAGTTTTGATTATAAAAGTAAAAATTAGAATTTAAACCAATAAAAATGATCAAAACATTCAAAAGTAGGAAGCGAGATGAAGACAGTAAAGAAGTCGCTTATAACCTAAGCAATGAGATCGTGCAATACGTATATCGCTGACATAAAATAAATGAAAATCGGCTATCTAAGCAAATGTTAAACTAAAGACCATTAGGAAAAAGGTGGGTGGACCTAGAAGTGACAGAAGACTGTAAGGCTTTGGTTCCATTTAAATAAGTATCTGATTGTTACGCCATTGTGGTACTTTCAATGAAACCATTTATCACAATGTCCAAATATTTATTAAGTTTACCTTTGAATGGTGCGATAAGTTATTTTGAAGTATGAATTATATTTGTAATTTAGCCGCGGTATTCTACGTATGGACATGAAAACGGGAACAATAAGAAGAAGGAAAGAAGAAGCACGAGGGAGACATAGGAAGATAAAAAGAAGAAGAAGCGAGGAAGAAGAAAGAATAAAATTCACAAAAAATGAAGACTTAACAGTTGTTAGTGGAAATCATTCCTGAATCATGAGTAGGCAGCAAACACTCAGTCATCAGCCAATAAACAAATTCTACACAAGTACTACATACGGTCTGTTATAAAATCTTGGATTTTAAGTCAATTCTTTACTACTATTCTCTGTTTAGAGGAGTAAAGAGATTATATTTATTTTGTATTTTTTATTTCTATTTGAAATTATTTTCAATCATGAACAAGAAAAACTGTACTTGTTAGACAAATTTCGTGATGAAAGAATGGGGAAATGTGATGGTAATGTCCACCTTTGGAGCAGTGTTTCATAATAATATCATGTTACAATAACAAAACCTTTCACCCTAAACTCGACTTTCTACAGCCGAATATTCCTTAAAAATTGTCATCTATACCCACGACGTCATTAAATTACTCTTTTTATTAGAACGTTTATTCTTATCGAGCGGTATGATTAGGGCGAGTTATTTCTGTAACAAACGAAAGTTGTGAAGGCATCATCCGATTTTTTTCTTCGAAAAAAACAACAAAAAACAAGTAAGTTTTACATACATTTTTAAATTCAATTACAATAGTTTCTGTTTTTAAAAATTTCTTACGGTATTTATCATTCTTCTACGCAGAATGCTGTTTATGTACGAGACGTCCTCTCATTTCTATTTGCAGGTATGTATAGACAGGTCAATGGATTTTATTTTCTCGTTCCCGACATACATAAATATGTTTAATTAGTAAAATGTGGCGTCGCCGACGCTGTGAACTGTTTTAAAAGGATTTTCATTAAAAATTTCTAAATGCCATACATAGCTTTATTCAAATAAGTTCTTTCAGTCTCTGGAATTAGACATATCAATGAATTGTAGTAGCTGATAATGTTATATACCCGCTCAAAAATTCCCAACCCCCAATGGCCTTGTATGTTACATGCACACGGGATATGGACAGGTAATATTGAAATTTTAAATTGAAATCGCCGTAAAAAAATATGTGCTGATATGGATGGTGCGAATAATTAGAACTCAGTACAGCTAAATTTTGTACTCGGTTTTGCCTAATAAGCACAAAAACGCCCATGAAAATCACCTGTGAGCTGATCTTCAGCGTTATTATTAAAGAATGATATAATTCTCAATTAATTCAGAAATTTCTGTCGCAAAATCTTCTACTACTACATTTAATTTTCCCCCGGATTCGCTTAATACTTCCATATTTTTTCTTCTAATTTTTGAAGAGATTAAAACTCCACAAACTCAGTCTAATTTGTGTTTACTTCTACTCTGCAATTGCTTTATTAATTCTTTTGTAGGCGAATCTATATAAACATTAAAAGTAAACAGCTTTGTATGTTTATGTAAACTAGGTATTATGTTTAATAAGAATAAGTTGTTAGTCACACTCATTCGAAAGTTGATATTTCCACACTTAAGAACGTAAATGCGTTTCCATTCTCTAGCTTTACTCAGTTTGGTTTTCTCAGTATTTACTTGAAGGTGAAGTTTAAAAAGTTCCAAGGCAATACGTACATGGATTTTTGCAATGAAAAATACGGAAATACGGATGAGAATAAAATGAAATATACCGCGCGAATCACGTTTTGCACTTAGAGACGGCAACAATCAGTGTTGCTATACTTGTGAAAGAAAAGTATTACTTCGTGGAGCGAAAATTGAGACTGAGTACTGTGGTTTAATCAACACCGCCTACATAGATCTATTTAGGCGGCGTTGTTTACCCCATCTCTCCACTAAGATCGCACCGACAAAAAACGTTTTTGGAAATTTCTTCGAATCTTCTGGCCGGGTCCGAAAAGAAATTATCAGTTCCCCACCAGGACATAGAGGATGCAATTATCTCGCTAACAGCTTCTACGGCAGATATGCACAACGCCTGTTTCTACGGACATTCTGCACTTACGAGCCAGTCGAAGCCGGAGCGAGGTTGATTGAATGCCTGGGTGTATAATGCAATGATCAATGACGTGAAATTATTTGCCCACTTATTTAAATGGAAAATCTACCGTATTTCTAGCTACAAGGGCTATATTTCGCTGTTTTTGTTATTTTGTGTACTGCAATGTATCGACTTTTTTTTTACTGTATGTTGTTTACTTTTGTATTATAGCAGTGGCCTCTTTGCAAAAATTAATGTAATTTTAACTAACAAAATTTTACAATTTAATAATAATTTTTTTCACCAGGAGCGTTATAATCTCCAAATGATAGTAAAACGAAGAAAATTGAGAGTAGTTTCTCTAATCGAGACTGATATAAAAATGAAATATAGACAATTCCAAGAAGAGTTATGTTTGGCAGAACGTATATTTGTGTCTATTTTCCCTCATTATGAAGCTGAATAAGAGATATGTACGAGAAGACCTCTTTTACAATATTTTAAGGGCAATTATAACATTATTAGGTCTTGTTAAATAGAATGCAAAGGGCTTAATCTATTTTATACGATTTCGTAAACGATTAGGAATAAATAGTGTTCGTTGAATTGATATTACAATTATATAATTTATTCTTGTTGGAAATCTGAGCAGAAAGTAATCATGATTTTGATAAAAACTATTTTTTTAGTTTTGATAGAACCGTCTTAATCAATTAAACATAATTAATTAAAAATAATTTTTTTACTATCTTAAAACAAAAAATACACAATATTACAATTTTGTATTTAGCAGTAAGCTAAATTTGTGATTACATCGTAACAAAGCAAATTGCATTATCATCTCTACAAGCAATTATACTACTGGTATCTAAATCAAATATGTACGTCTAATTACTATTAGGTTCACTTTGTTGTACAACAAACCTTTCCCCCAAAAAAATAATGCTACTTGAAGTGTATGTAATAGTCCGTCTTAGTTCTCGCAAGCGAAATAGGAGAAGTAGAAGAGGAAGATGAGAACGAAGAGGAAAGGAAGGTGACGAGAAGACGGTGAAGGCGGAGGTAGAGGTGGAGTATTCAGTTGAGGAGGAGGCGGAAGTGGGTGGAGGTGGGCGGAGGTGGAGGCGGAGGATGTGGCGAAGGGGGAGATGGAATTAGAGGCCGAAACGAAGATGGAGACGGAGAAGAAGGAGCTGGTGGTAGAAAATCTGGAGAAGAAAAAGGAAATTGGGGAGGAGGCCCTCTGCCCGTGCAGCCGCGCCTTGCCACGCCGCGCCATACCGCGCCACGCCGCGCCAACTGCGCCACGCCGCGCCACGTAGCGCCACGCCACGCCGCGCCGCGCCGCGCACAGGCCTGCCGCGGCTGCGCCCTTCGCGGCCGGCAGCGCCCGCGGGCCTTCAATTGTTTCGCGCAGGCGCACGGGCGTCCGGGCCTATTTCCACAAGAATAATAAATATTCATAATCTGTTTGCTCGGCCCCAACGCTCTCGCGGGTGCTTTATGGGGCATTCATTGCGCGTCCGACGCCGGCAATTAACAGCATTCCGATGACCCATTGTTCATGTCAAGTCACGAGGAAATATAAAATTTCCAGTGCCCCGCGCGGTATCCCCGGCCGCTCGCCTCCGCCCGCGCCGCCCCCGCCTCTCGCGGATGGTGGCGCTTCGCGCGAAGCAGCTGGACAAATCTCACGGAAGTCTTCAGATCAAACGGCCAAACAATAACATGTCTTCCCTTTTCCAATTTTGTGCAATGCACGCCAAAGTTAGCGATTTGGACGGGTTTGGAATCGGAAGATATACGTCAAAGGAAAACCTGGGTCTGGCTATAAGATTTTTTTGCCGAAAATTCGCCGTTTTCTGGCGTGCGATTAATTTTTTTTTCTGTTTACGAAGTACCTTCGTCACAGCGGGAATGTAAAGCATAAAAATCATTTATGATTCCTCTTTTACGTTCTTTAAATTATTATTATTATTATTATTATTATTATTATTATTATTATTATTATTATTATTATTATTAATATTACATTTTATGTTATTTCAAAAATAATATATTAAGTAACCATCATTATTATAGTGTTTGAGCGATGAAAAAATGATTTAGTTTCTTGGTATGTTAAAATATGTACGCACTTGTTAGGAAGTTTATTGAAAATATTTCGTTTCAGTGCCCAGTTAATTGTATTGTCTGCATGTGTGAGAGCAATTTTCTGAAATACAAACAAGTGTACAACTGAATAATTCAATTTTATATTACTTTTTATTAAAGTGTTTTTTAAGAAACTTAACGTTTATGACCAATGTTCTGCAATTTCAAGGAGTCTTGTTCTCATATAAAGTGCTAAGAGGAGATGTAAACTTTTGTGACGCGTAGAATTTCAGTGGGCGAAGGAAATCGTAATCCCCACCTAACATTTTGGATATATATTGAAGAAAAAATTAATTTTACTTTCGATGTATCAGGAAAATACCACATCTCTTCCACAAAACTTTGCCACGTCTTACAGACAAACAAGTGAATACAATACTCATTGTATTTAATTTACGTTTTTGTAATGTAACAAAATGCCTTATGAGAGCAAAGTATTTTTGATTAACGAATTGTATGATAATTAAACAATTATTATTTCAATATTTAGCAGACAACTGCACTGTTGTAATTTGTAATCTATCTGCTCTGTATTACGACTTTCACTGACTTGTGTATGTAATAGGTGTGAATACATACTGAAGTTTTTCTTCATTACGCTAGAATGGAATTGAACACATTTCCATTATTAGACAAATCATTGCTTCATGCATTTTCTCTTTCACTACGCGGCTGTAACCTCCACGCAGAATCCCAAAGTGAATGTCCGCCCCCGTATTTCTCCCAGAAAGCTCGCGGGAAGCGTTACCGTGCGGGGCAGGCCGCGCCGTGTGTGGCGGCGCGACGGGTGTGGGGGCGGGGGGCGGGGCCCCGGCTGTCCCGAGCCGCTGCGCCGTCCGGCGCATAAGACGCGCCCGTTGCCGATAGCGCTAATTCCGCGTTTCCCGCCCGCTCGGGGCGCCTCCGGCTAGCTGCGCACAATGGGTCATTTCGCGGGCTCAATGGAACATTTCACGTCAATTTGCCGCGGCGGCCGCGCGGCCCGCCTATCTCTCCCACGATCGGCCCAACCGGTAGCCGGGGCGCGCCGGACCCGTCCCGCCGCCGTCGTCCGCTCCGCGCCGCCTTGCCCGGCCGTCGTGGCCGGCCCGCTCGTCGTTGAATACGAAGCAGCACACCTTGCGCCGCTATCTCAGGCCGCATCTTGCCGTCGGCGCAGCACGTAAAATAGATTCCAGGAGCCGCGCACCGGCTTTTTTATGGCGCGCTATTTTGGGTTTTGCTCTCTTTGCGGCGGAGGCGTTCTCATTGTACACCATGATGCTGCACGATGCGGCGGCGGCGGAGGGCGCGTTGCTCTCTTTGGCGCGTGTGCGCGCCCGCGCGGACTCCCGCCCCCGCCCCCGCCCCCGCCCCCGCCCGCCCCCGGCGTCGGGGACACTTGCCCCGCCGAAATGACTCGTCGCGCCCTGCGCCGTCGTCGTCGCCTTAACAAGAAGCCCATTACTTTATAGCCTGCTCGTCCGGCGTGTCGGAGCAAGTGGTAGTGGTGGTGGAGGGTGGGGGCGGGGACGGAGGTGGAATGGTGAAGGAACGGTTGGCAGCAGTGGTGCCGACGTCGAGCGGGCTTTTCAGCCTTCCCGAGTCAAACGCAGGGATGATTCACGAATGACGCAGAAAAAAAAAATGTTTTCGCGACATGCTCCGTCTACAAGCACTGCGATATGCAATTCGAAAATATATTATGCATGCTTCTTCACGTTTTTTTGGCGTTCTTCATGTGAGAACCTGTAGTTCAACAGAGAAAAAATAGGCCTACTAATTACTTGGGTTATTGTGTAGAAAATAGTTTTATATTATTTGTCATTAATTTACAATTTATTATCATAAAAATCAACAATACGCCCAAATAGTTTTCTTCATGAATTGCATGTTAAATGTTCAGTACAATCGCAACGTCCTTCGCCCCGCGCATTGAGTTCTCTTACGCACTGTGATCGAATCAAAAGATACGAATGTTGCATGACAACATTAATAACCCGTCATAACAAATCAACATAACATCATAAATGAGAAACGATGGTTAGGCATGAAGACTTCCTTTGTGAATGGCTTTCGGAATGAGAACATCGCAATTCGCCTCGTAGGATAGTGTTACTTTGTGAAACAGCTAAAGCATGGAGATAAATGGAAATAAAGTGTGAAATGAGATGATTAAAATGAAATACGTAGACAGTAGTCACCAGCTAGTAGTTAAGCCCGTTATGTAAGGGCTCATAAGACTTTTTGTGTAAATGAAATTTTGATTTGACTCTATTCAAGTCTGTGTTATGTTAATTGCGCATGCATGATTCTCGCCGTTAACTTGGAAATGAGCGAGCGAAGGCAGTCAAACCACCCTTTCAGATTGGCTATTTTGTTGACGTGCTAATGAATCTCATCTATATTAACACGACCAATTTATTGAACCACCGACAGTTATACATCGCTTCTCACATACAGTATTGTCTAACATACACGAGCGCCCATAAAATTTTAGTATAGGAAAGTGCGGGCCAGAGACATTTAAGAAAGCAAAATAATTACTTATAACTCACAATTTTGATATATCACTTTATTTTACAATCGAGAAATCATTGTTATGTTTGGAACTGAAAGTTTATCAAGGTCTACTGTATGTTTAGTAAGGTAAAAATCTTTGGGTTGATTTCAGTGAAACACTTTCAATGTGATTTATCGTTTTTTGATTTAACTTGTTTGAGATCAGAAAAAAACAAACATTCACACACATATGTGTTGCTAAGTAGCGATAACATTTGTAGAGATAATACAATCAGTTCCAGGAATCATTCTTGAGAAATCAGTTTCCAGATGTGTTCATTGACATTACCTTTTGGTTGAATGGGTGTGCCTGAAGATAACAATTTTCTATTTGCAAGTTCCCGGGTACCTTACTTCAATCTCCATCGGGTTGTTGAACAATGCATGTTTTGGTTTTAGGGTTCCAAAACCTGAATTGACTGATGATCCATATTGTTTATTGTTATTTGAACTCAATGCGGTGCTTAAGGCAGCAGTACACTGCGTTATGTAGGGGAAGGAGGGTATTAGTTTCGTGTTACCTAACATATATAATTATTTTTTTTACATTTTTAAAAATTGAAATACTTTTTACGACTCTTTTACTAAAACGTTAAAATATTAACTAATTAATTTGTTTTAAAAATATAATTAAATTAAAGTTATTGGATAGAAATCGTCACAATTAATGGATTTTTAAGCAACTTTTTACTGAAACTGTAAGTTTACGCAGAACATATGCATAATTGATGTGTAGTATATTTTAGAATCCATTTTTTAATTGGCTCAGTAGGCTTTTTGCTCAAGCGTCCACGTTATCAGCGCCAGCGTCTGCACGGGTTGTGTTTAAACATTTTTTTCTCGTATGCGTCTTTCCTTCAGTCACAACATGCCCCAATTTTATTGTTTGGTGCAGTCAACTTTGCCAACTAATTTTTTCTTTATTTATCATTAATTTTAATATACAACACAAGTAAAATAAAAACTAGGTGCTTTTATTGCGATAATTTATGTTCACTTCTCGCAGTTACAAGGGAGGGGTGTTGTCGTAAGCGTTGCGTAACTATTTAGGGGGGAACAAGCGCGATCCGGGTTTTTCTGCGGGGGGGGGAGGGGGTATTCGAAATACTCCAAATCGGTGGACGGCCCCTCAGCCGGCAGCCGTGGTGGCTGCGCCGCGGAGTTGGCGGGGCCGCGCGCGGTGATGCGGAGGAGGGCCGGCGCCCGCGTCGTCCAGCGATCGGCCACTCGCGCGCTCCTAGCGTGGGCTTCTGGCAGCTCCCGTTCCTGGAAGCCTCCTCCACTCCTGCTTGCTATTTGGACGAGGGAAAAGTAATTAAGAAGTCTCTGCTTGAGTGCTTCTCCCTTATTCTCCGACTCCCTGTCTCCCTTTCCCACTTTTCACTCAATCTCTTTACCGCCCGTTCCCCCCAACGTACACCAAACTGTTGAGTTGAACAGAATGTAATTTTTGTGTTTACTTTCCGGCTAGAATGATAGAAAGCGACTGAAGTGAAAATGAAAAATCTAAAGTGTGAAAAATCTGGACTTTTTGCTGTGAAACTTGAAGGGAATCTTGAGCAAGTACAAATAATATAAAAATGGGATAAGTAGGATCTCTGAAAATCATTTCTTTAAATAACTGTTCCCTTCACCAAATTCTTATGTTCTGCTTTGCCTCACACTCATGAACAACTTGAATGTATATTGTAACTAAGTTATTCGAAACACTTTCATCAGTTTTAAGAAATGATCCTTCTATTTTTTCTTTAATATCTGTCGGATAAAAATTCTGCTATCAAAGATTCTTATCCCTTTTTCAAAATGTATGTTGATACCGAAATAAGATGAATTATTTATTTCATTCCTTTTTGTTAGCTTTGTTTCACTATTCAAACCAATATTTTGACCACATTAAAGCAAAATAGCTTATTTCGCATCTCTTCAATGACAAGAGTGTCTCTAGTAAATGAATATTTCGAATTGTTCAATCAGGAGCAATTAGGGACTTTTCAGTGTTTATTTCTTTGAAACATATAAAACTTCGCGTAGTGTCAGTTTCGTAACGAATTAAGTTTATCTGAAGCACGATTATTGCTTTTTTTCCCATATAAAATTATCATAAAAACAATTCGAATGTAACTTCTGAAAACACTATTAAAATAATTTCCAACCTTGATTACATAGAATATCACTTTTAATATTTTCTGTAAAAAATCAAAACATTTGAACGATGAAATGTAAATAAATCAAAGTTGTCTGTATTTTCATTGTCCATATTAAAATTTCAACAAAGGATGTTTAATTTTGAAAATAGTAATTTTGAGTATCGTTTTCCTGTAGAATACGTTTCCAAAGAGTATTTTGCCTCCTCCGGCAATGTGTTTGATTGACAGAAAATATTTGGAGTCGACCAATGCGAAATTTTCAAAACATTTTATACCGAAATAAAATATATTATAGTTATTTTACTCGCATTCCTTATGTGAAATTACTAGCGAAATACAGTCTTCTTAGTTCAATTCAATTTTATTTGTTCAAAGGATTCGCATAGTCTTCTCAGTTAAAAGGCAGACGAGACGCCTCAGTTCAGCAGTCGGAGCCACTGCAGCTGCTCTTATCGGAAGGTCGACAGTGACAGATTTTCTGCACTCCCTCTTTAACTCAGTTAAATTCAGCCACAGTCTGGAAAATAATTCTAGCGGCTGTCTGCGTTGATCGGCAGTTCTCCGTGATTTCTCCGATCCATACCAGGTGAATACTGAAGTAGTACTCTAACAAATGGGCCACGGACGGCTTCTTTCCCCATTCTTGTCCCACCACTCCCTTTATCACCTCCCCACACAAACACTCAGGAACTTACGATACATGTAAGGAGTTTACATTAAAGCTTCTCTAGGTTGGAGCGGTGTTCTTCCTCTGGAGGAGACAACCTGACGTGTAGGTCGGGGCTGGATCTCGCATCCCAGCGAGGAAGAATACTACCACTCCCCGACTGTAACATGGACTGTACTTATGGAACTAAGGACCAAAGTAACACGTCCAGGAACCTAACGATTAGGATTTTGATGCCCCAAAACATCGCCGAAAATGATCAATAAAATGTTCTGAAAAATTATCCGATGTTTTAAAATTACCCTAAAAGCAAAGAAAAATGATGTAAAAAATTTGATCAAAACCTGTTCAGATGAACAACTCAACCTGCTAAATGTGTTATTGATGTAATTGAGGCGTCTTCGTTTTGTTCGAATGAACTCAGCATGCAAACCTTCGGTTTGGATTTTTCTTTACCAGGAAATCTTTCTTTAGCTATCGCAAAATCGGCCCAACCAACAATGGCGCTGATAGGCGTCACAGGAACCTGATATTACAGCTGACATTAGAATGTTTGAGCGAAGAAATAGAATAGGCTACTCAGGAATTTTGTGCAGAGAATTTTTTGCCTCTCGTAAGTATTCTTTGAAGCAACTAGCATTACAATTATATAAACTTCGATTTAACTAGCAAAAAAATGCTTTGAAAATGACCTATTAGTTGAAATCGACGAAAAATGCGAAACGAAATGTCCTATAAAAAAGAGGCAATTTCCTTTTGCCGTAACATAAAATTAATGTATATACTAAAAGGCATTGTTCTAAATTGAGAAGAAAAAAATGACATTTCATTACAATCCGCCCTGTACGAATGACTCTCTCACTTCCTAATTAAATAGGCGCATTCCACGTATGTTCCATTCCTCCACACGCGATCGCTGTTCGCCCATTGCCGCGCCGCCGTAAAGGTGCCCCGCGCACCCCGACCGCTACGCACGGGCGTGTAACCTGGCGCCGCCGCCGCCACCGCATTCCGACCCCGTGACCTTTCGGGCCGCAGCCTTCGCCCCGCCCCGCCCCGCCCCGCCCCGCCCCCGCTCTGCCCCGCCCCGCCCGTCCCGCCCCCGCTGTCCCCGCCCCGCCCGCCCCCGCCCCGCCCCGCCCCCGGCTGTTCCCGCCCCGCCCCGCCCCGCCCCGCCCCGCCCGCCCCGTACCCGCCCCCGCTGTCCCGCCGCCGCTCGCGTAGGCAGGCAAAGCAGGCACGGCCTCGCTATCCCAGCATAAATCGAGCGAAAGTTGACTGTGGCGGAGAGCGAATTGCCGGGCGCACTTTAAAATAAGTTAAACGTCCCGAATGAGGCGCGCGAAGGGAGGAAGCGAGAGGCGGGAGGGGGGGGTATGAGCCCCGAGGACCGACGCGAGGGCGGCGAACGAGTGCGTCAGGCAGGGCCGGGCACGCGAAAAGGAGGAAGGAAAGAAGGGCATTCGCAGGTCTGAGAGAGAACGAGAGTCAGATTCATGCAAATTTTTTGTGTTAAATTTTTTATCTACACAGCTGTTATGATATATTGAAGTGAATCCTCACTGATCACTTGCTATTTTGACAGTTTTTGTAAATCTTTTATACTTTATATGTGAACATTTATTATTAAAAACTCAACTATTATTAATGGTTACAATCAATTATGCGTAATAAAAATATTTTACACTGTCAAAAACAACAAGTGATGATTAACGGATCATTTCTACAAGAGATTGACGTAGTTGTGCCAGTGGGAGAAAGAGAGTCGGGGGAGGCCAGAATGGGCCGTGGAAGGCGAGTGGCGATGAAAGCGAGGAAGCAATGGACGTGGGGAGTGTCAAAGTCGGGGGCGGAAAGGCAGCCCGGGCTTCAGTCGCGAAGTGAAGGAGGGCATCGGAGCCCTGGGGTGAAGGGCGTGGCCGAAGGCGGGGGCGGCGGGAGAGCGCGGGAGGCGAGAACGAGGCCGCCCGGCAGGGCGCGAGGGCGCGCGGCCGTGCGTGGCTCTGCCCCATCCTTAACGCGGGAATAAAGCGCAAAAACTTTTCTTCTTCCCGAGGCCCGGTTTTCGACGCTGCGCGGGGGCGGGGCGGGGGCGGGGCGGACGGACGGCCCCCGGGCACGCGAAGCGCTCCTGCCTGCGTGCGCGCCCGACAGCCCCGCGCCCCACCCACGCTCCGGCCCCGCTCCGCCCCTGCGCCGCGCAGATGCGTCGGGGCACGCACCGCCACTCGCTCGCCCTTCTGTTTTGGGGAGGTTAGTCGTTCCTATACTAATTGTTCGCGACAGACTCTCCATTGTATGGAGTTGTCGCGACCGGATCTTGTTCGCACCAACTAAAGCCCATTCAGACATGAAAATGCAGTAAGCAATTTTGTACCTGTGAAATAGAAATATGCACTCTTGATTACAAGAAAATAACCATTAATTTATATATCACAATATTTATACTCCGAAAACTCTTGTTATTTGTCTTCTGAGTATGCGTATGTGTGTATGACTACGAGATCGATATGGAGAATCTACTATATTTTGAAATAAAAGTATGGAAAATATTAACATACGTTATTAAAGAAAACACGTTGATGGGAATAGTATGTTGAAAGAAAATAATAAATATTCCCAATGATAAGTAACAGAATACAATACTTTTAAACGAAATAGTGCTCGTCGAAATATACCAATGTCATGAAATTCATCGAAAATTTAGAAACATTTGGAATACGTGTGAGCAGAGAACAAATTATATGTTTAATGGTTTAGCGTTGTAAACGAAATTCAACTTATTCCATTCTTCTAGAATGGTACGTCTTTCAGCCGAGAGGAAAACCCCTTCATTTGCTTATTACCAAAAAGATGTCGAATATACCATCTCTATTAGAAAAAAAAACTGTGTGACTGGTTTCCATGGTTCTTCTATAGACCGAAATATCGTCTCCTGTAATTATCTCATTCCGTTCTTTCCGATTCCTTTTCTCTCCTGCACTCCCGTATCTGACATGAACAAATTACCGCCCACCGCCCGACTCCTGCCAGTGGCGCCGCTGGGCGATGAGAGGGCGGGAGGTAGAGATAGGCGAGTGAACGGTGTTGGGCGGAGGGTAGTGGGCGTTGGGCCGTGGGTAGAGAAAGGTGAGCGATAGGCAGGGATTGGAGGGCAATGGGAGTTGGGACGTGGGCGGTGGCGGTGGCGGAGGATGGTTGTTAATGGGCTGTTTCGGTTCGCAGGAACAAGTGGTCAATGGGCGATGAGCAGTGGTCGGACGGGGGTGGGCGGTTGGTGGAGGACGGCGGGTAGTGCAGTGAGTGGTGATCTGTAGACGGACGGCGACGTGGACTCTGACAACCTTGCTTAAAAACTACGAGGGTTTAGTGCAAACTTTTCGAAAAAGATGAAATAGTATGGAATTGGGATTGGTGAACTGGGATTTTGTACGTGAGAATGAAGGAATTGTCTACTGGGATTATACTAGAATAAGTCAGAAAATGAATAGCCTGTCGAGAATGAGTAAGCAATCCGTAAAAATGAGAACAGTATCTTGAATCTGAGTGACGAAAGGGCAAAGCAACGGTGAGAATGCTGTGAGAATGCGGTGAGAATGCTGTGAGTGGCGGTGGTTGGAAGCCAGCAAGCAATTTTAACAGCTCATAGTAGAAGGTTCGACTTGAACGCAGTCGGGGGAGTGAACAATGATGTCCGAGTGTTTCTGAATGTTAAATGAAGTAAGCGAAACGGTGAGCGATAAGCGGTGATAATCGTTGGAGGAAGCGTGTTCTAGTCCCGAATTGCTTCATGTTGACTGAGCTTAAAGCAGTGAGCGTGTCACCGGAGGTGAGCAGTGAGGTAGATCTTTAGAAATGTGAATGATGCGTGAGTCCAACACGTACTGTTTTGCTGGAATGAGCAACCACAGTTGGGCGTGGGGGAGGGACGGGGGTGGCGGGAGTGGTGAGCAGTGAGCAGAGCCAGGTGACGCCGCGCGGGGCGCGTGACGCGCCGGAGCGTGGGACCGCAAGTTCCACCTCCGCCCCCGCCTCCGCCGCCGGCTGCGCTTCACGGCCGTCGCA
>BOPP01000008.1:9410402-9437736 GCA_017312745.1 Gryllus bimaculatus
CGCGTCGCGCATCTCCGTTCTCCGATAAGGTCACGGCAACAAACACCGGGTCACGCCGCATCTTTTCCCACCCTCGCCTCCTCTGGCGCGCAGTCTCCCTCATCCCACCCTCTCCTCTGCGGCCTCCGCACCGGCTGCGCGGAGGAGTGCGTTCAGAGCAGCGCAGAGCGCGCGGCTCCGGTGCGACTCGGCGCGCGTCACGAATGGGGGGGGGGGCGGTTGCCTATCCGAATCTCCAGGGGCTTATTATGAGGAACGGCCGGCGCAAGCGAGCGCGCCACGCCAGGTAGGACAGCTAGCGGTCCTCGGCCCGCGCCGGCCGCGCCGCGCGACAGCGCCGGAAAGAAGAAACATTTGCGCTGCACGCCTACGCGCTCAGCCAGCGGTTGGACTTCTCATTAAGCGTGCGGCGGCGGCGGCGGTGGAGGCATGGCGGCGGCGGAGGGGCGGGATGACTGCCGGGGGTTTCGTGCGCGGGCGGGCCTCGAGCGCGGACCGCACCGCGTGTCGTGGTCGCTTATTAGAGGGGGAGGGAGTGGGCGGCGGCGGCGCGGCGCGTTGCAGGGCGAAGACGCAGCGCCCGCGCGCCGGCTGGCGCCACGCGGCGCGGCGCCACGCGCACGCCGTCGCCTCCCGCCCTCCCGGCGCGGCTGAAACCCTTCCACCTGGCGGCGGCGGCGTACAGAACGCGGATTCTGGACGCGACGCTCGTTGGCTTTCGAAGCAAAAATTAGGGACTACAAGGCACGATTGTTGTATACGCAGTTGTAAAACAGACAGATCCTATACAGAAAAAAAAAACAGAAAAGCAAACTACTTTTACAGCCTTGGATTTGTCAAAGGAGTATTTGTGGACAAAAATTGCTGCGCATCTTATATTGAAAATTATTGGAGTCGTATCGTGTGGCAGTCAGTTTCAAAAAGTAAATGAGAACGCAATACGTTACGGAAAAACAACTAAATGTTTCTCTACGAATTAAGAGTTTTTGTTTTTAATAAGCCGCAGAGAAAACAGTTTTCGAAGTACCTTGAGGTAGGATGACGGTCGGTGTCAATACGCGCGCGCGGAGTGGCGCTTGAGACAGCGATCGCGCATGCAAAAGCGTCACGCGGCGAAGAGAGAACGTCTCGGGCGCCAGACGCCCTTCGGCACGCGCCTTCCGAACCTAAGGGAAGGTGGGGACCGCGCGGGAGCCGCGCCGCACATCCACCTTCGCTCCGCCTCCGGCGCAATCACCACAGCGCTACGCCCCCCCGTTCTCGCCGGCATCCCACTATCATTACACTCCCTCGACTGGCCTCATGCCGCCGCTCTGCACCGCCTCGCCACCGCGCTGCCGTCACCGCCTCCGCTCACGCGCCTCCGTCACACCGCCTCCGCACCCGCCTCCGCACTCGCTCTGCCACCCGCCACCGCACTCGCCTCCATCGCTTCGCCTCATCCGCCTTCGCCACCCGCTCCGCCACCGCCTCGGCACCCGCTCGCCCCCACACCTCCGCACCCACCTTCCGCCATCCCCTCCGCATCCACCTCCGGCACCGCTCGCCACCCGCTCTGCACCGCCTTCGCCCCGCCTCCGGCACCCGCCCGCACCTCACCGCGATGCCGTCACCACGCCGCGCTGCCATCGCGCCACCGTTCCGCATCCAACCGTCTTCTCTGAGCCTCCGCCGCGCTGCGCAGCTTCCGTCGATCGGCCCAGTCCGCTCGGGGTGCGGGGCGGCGGCGAGGTTGGCGTCTGTTTGACGCCGCCGGCGGGGCGCGGGGGGGCAACGGCGTGCGGGCGGCGACCCGTCTGGCCGCCTGCGCCGCCGCGCCGCCGCATCGGTCAGCTCACGACAGGCAGGGATCCCGCTCGATTCACGCGGCAGGGGGGCGGCGGCGGAGGCGGCACGATGCGGGCGGCGCGGCGCGGCTTCGAGAAGGGGGCGGCGGGCGTGGCGCAGCTCCGCATTGTCCGCTAATGACGCGCAGCCGCCGCCCGCTGGGAGCGGCGCGAGCTCCGTTTGCGCGCCTCTCGGGATCCGCCGCCCCCGCCCCTCAAGATGACGAAGTGCGCGATTACTTCAGAGGCGGCGGGAGTTTGAAGTCTGGAAGATACGAGACACTTGCGTCCAGAGCTGAGTTTGAAAGAATTAGGCACACTATGGTACACTTTTTTAATGGTACTGTATTCAAAGAATATCCTATCACACAAGGAGATGTATCCACACACAAGGAGATGTGAGAGTGAATAAGTTGGATTCATAAGATTGTAACGAAACGAAAAATACCTTTGTTTTATTTCGTTAATACTTCCAAAAATACTAATATGTTGGAATTGACAGTATTTCAAAGCTTTCTTTGGTATGAGTAACAAATATACGAGAAAACAATGTAGATATTGGCCTAAAAATCATTTGAAGATGTAAGGCTAAGAAAAATATTGCTCAAATACGATATATTTTTACTTTCTAGTAACTACTACGTAACAAGAGTAAGTTATGTAATTCTGGATTATAAAAAAGTTTGCTGAAAAACACGTTTTGTAGATCCTTGGCACTTGGTGGACTTCCATAAAAACACGAATTTTTCTTGTTTTATGAATACTAAATTACTTTGCTCTACACGTTTTGTATTAGTTTCAATCACCATATTTGCGAGTTTTCAAATAGTAAAATTATTGGGTTTTTTTCTCAGTACGTCTGTTTGTCTGCCTATCCGAATGTCAGAGTATTCATAGGCATGACGTCTGTCTGTACACTCCAAGGCCTATATGACACAAATAATTCTTTTGTTAAATTTGTTGTCTCATAAAATGGCGTACTTTCTATTTTTATTAAAACCTCAGGAATTTCGAAAATTACTCCATTCGTTTTTTTTTTCAAACTTGATTTAGGTTTTGAATACTGCAGCTTTTTGTCTTAATATATTATACTGTTTAATTCATTTACTGTCCATCTATTTTAAAATATTAGTACTTTTTATATAATTTTGTGTTATGTGTTAGAATTACTGGTTCCTGAAGATTGAATACGACGTTATGAGTGATGTGTTTTGTCATATGGTACTCGTACAAGCAGAATCCGCATTTCAAGTGTCCTTGATATAAAAAATCAGATTGACGATCAAACATCAGACTGTCTGTGTGCTCTACGCTAATGATTGCCAACTGGCAGAATTTTCACCAATATTGATATGCCTCAATTAATGTAATTGATGCCACTGTTCCTTGAATTTAAAATGATATTTTGATTCTTGGGTTTACTTTAAGTAAAAGTTCAAATATATTTTTTCAAAACTGGCTCCAACTTTTCTCTTTACATTTTTTTTGAGATAAAGAAAAGTCTGATTATTAAAATGGACACAATTTGTGTTAAAACTGATTTCTTACCTGCACATTCTCAGCAAACAGAAAAGTGCATTTATCGTGAATAGGATAACATTCAAATATATCTGTATTTTTGAATCAAGGATTCCACCGAGATATAATGATGTCGGGTACATTGTACCCACCGCCGCCTCTGTAAGGAGGGCTTGCACCCTTTTCTGCAAATGACATAGCAGGAATCACAAATCCCACCGAGCATACACGAATACTCTCTGAAGTGAAAGCAGATTACACAGCTCATTGATGTGCGCCGAAACCTCGCATTTGAACATGTCACCTCATTGCTGCTGCATTGCAGGCGTGGACTACATTTCCTATCAAATCAGCGCTGCACGTATGTACTCATGCTGCTGCTGTGATCGCTTGTAAGCCTCGCCCGCGACGCCCATCGCCCGCGGGCGGGCGTCCGCGCCAGACGACACCCGAGAATGAGTCTTTTTTTGACAAACAGCTGAAGCATATTGAAATTGTTGATGCATTATTTTACCCGGCAGGAATCCGGCCATGTAGCGTGGTCTTCCGTCTGACCACACCAATTTCGCTTCGCTTCTTTCATAGTATAGAGGAGGAAAAGGGTATTATTTGGGCTACAAAACAGGCGAAATGTATTTAGCTCAGATGCTTCTTTCAGGTTTGAGGGTCTTTTACATGTAGCAAATCTAGAACATGGGTCAGCCGGCATAACTTCTAAAGGATGAACACGCGAACTTGCATATAACAGCCCGATTTGCTAGCCGTTGTGCCACCAAACCTCCATGGGACGCGTGGACAATGCACGTAGTTAATTGGTAGAAATACTTTAGTTGTACTATGCACGCGAGGAAACTGAGTCATGATAAGCAAAATACCTTTTTTTGTGTAAAATTCTGTGATGTTGGCTGAACGCAATATATTTTGAAGCCGAAGGCAGGACCCTCGGCTTTCAATTGGAAATGCATGAACAAAGCGAATCAACTTGAAAATATCAAATTGGTGTTTTTTTGCGAACTAACTAAATTCAACCGCATTAACACGTTGACTTTTCACACAGTACACAGAGTATTCCACACGGGATTCAAGCATCCATTTGCTTTAGTTGTTTGGAGAAAAATTTTCGCGCTCGGGGTGTTGAAAAAGCGGGAGCGGAGAAAGGGGCGTTGGGCGCGGTGGGAGGAGGGGTGATGTGAAGCGAAGGGATGGGGCGAAGGGCACGGAGGGGGCGCCAGAGACGTTTTACTCGTGTCTAATGAGGGATCGTAACGTAGGTTGTTAGCCCGAAAGCTCATTAATTAGCGGGCGCTCGCGGGCTTGATTGCACGCGCCGGGCGAAGAAGAGGAGAGAAGAGATGGTCGGCGGGAGCGTGTGTATGGAAGGGAGATGCGAGAAGATAGTGGGACGCTTATTTGTCCTGGATTGGTTTTTACTTTAGATAACTTCGTTCAACAGTGGCTCCTGAAAATAATCTGCGACAAATATTGAATTTTAGTAATCGGTTGGTCTGCGTCTGATGAAGGCCGGTGAGTATCCGAAACGTAGATGTAAAACTTTTGTAAAACAAACAAAAACCACAGAAACAATAAAAACAAAATTTCGAATCTCTGATACAAGTATTTAGGTATAGTAGTACCAGAAATCAAGGGAAGACTTCAGGGACTGAGACGTTTCATTCATATTCTCCAATGTTTTAAGTTGTGAATTCTTTCCAGCTCTTGTGAATTATTTATTACACTTTTATTATTTGCCAGTCTCGGCCGAAGAATGCTATTTAACATATGTATACCATGCAAACCTGATTGATACATATCGCACGAGTGGATTATAAAAATATTGGTTACTGACAGAGGAACAATGACGTGCTAAAAGACAAGTGAAAATTCCAAAACTAAGACCAGTTGTCGTTGGATATCGAACCACATCTGGAAAAGACATCTGTTAGAGTTTGTCAACTTACAAGGTCATTAGTCCCGTATGGGTAGTGAATGCTATTGGTTCGGAAGTGATGGTGATGGCTCCTGCTATATGGCGAGATCCGGCGCCCACCTACCGTCAGCGAGAAGTGGTTTCCCCAACCAGGTATCTCCCACCAGCGGGTCACTGCCCCAGCCTGGACAAGCTCTAAGTTCCCGACCGGTCTCCCGGAGTAAGTGCTTATGTAGTGCGTTTAAGGGGGGAAAGAAGGACAAGGAGAAGGAAGGAAAGATCGCGCGCGGTCTGTGGCGAATTTAGGGCAGCTAGATGCTAGAATTCTCCTCCAGATAGTGACTGAATTTGACCTAGCTGACAAGCTAGTGTCGAAAATCCTGCCACCGTCGCGCTCGAACCTATAACTTACGAAGGCCGTACGGACTGCAGTGACATGAGTTGATACCACAAGCCATTTCTGTCGGTGCGAGAATACTGGAGATATAGACGCCAAATATATAATTTATTTGACCATTTACCATTATTTTAAGATGTCACCCTCACTGGTATCTTTACTCATAACAGGGTCACTACTCGGGTTGAAAATAAATGGTAGGAAAGGCTTGCTGGGATGTGGAGGAGGGAGTTACGTCGTGAATATCCACCACAAACCGTCTTTCTCCTCAACAACGACCCACTTGGAGAGGAGGGTCGTGGAAGGCTGCCGGGACGGGGCGGGAGGCACGCGCCGCTGGCCGCCGGGGGCTGCGCTGGGGCTGTGAGCGGGATGCAGCGCATGGGTGGCGGGGGCGGGACGGGGCAGCGGACAGGGCGCGCCGCGCCGAGCGGGTCTCACCGCCGTCGCACAACTTTCGCCAAGATTCGCGCCGCCCCGAGCCGAGCTGCGGCGCCCAACTTGTAATGCAGGCCGCCCCCGGGGGACCGCCGCCCTCGCCGCCAGCCTCGCCGGCCCGCTGACAGGCAAGGTGCGGTCGCGCAAGTTCTGATACCGGAGGTGCAGGCGCTGTAGCCGGAGCATTCGGCCGGCGGAAGCAGTTACCCGGTCGCGCAAGCCGCCTCAGCTCAAGGATAGGACGGGCTGCGGCTGGCGGCGTCGGCAACGGCGGCGGCGGGGTTGGCTGACGCAAGTTTTCTAGGACAGCGGAGACGGCGGGGAAAATGGGGTAGGGACGGCGGTGCCGAAGGCGGAGCACTTGTAGTGCTGGCGACGGTGAAAGCGGTGGGACGGACGCGGTGGCGGTGGAGGCGAAGACGGCAAAGGCGCGGCGGCGATGGAGGAAGATGGTAGAGAAAGAGGCGGTGGAAGAATATGCTGTGAAGGAAGAAGCGGTGGAGGAAGAGGTGGTCGAGGAAGAGGTGGTGTAGAAAGAGGCGGTGGAGGAAGATGCGGTGAAGGAAGAGGCGGTGGAGTAAGAGGGGGTCGAGGAAGAGGTGGTGGATTAGGAAGCGGTGGTGGAAGAGGCAGTGGAGGAAGAGGCGATGGAAGAAGAGGCGGTGGAGGAAGAGGTGGTGGAGAAAGAGGCGGTGGACATGGGAGGAAGATGCGGTGGACAAGGGAGAAGGAGGGGTAGGCAGATTGGGGGGCGTCAGAAATCGGGTGGAGTGGAAGTGACGGTTGTGAGGGTGGCTGTGATGGCGGCAGGGTAGGAGGCCGCGGTGGCGGAGGAGGAGGAAACGTCGCAAGCGGTAGCGGAGACGGCAGGCAAGTTCAACTTTGAGTATTCAGGGCAGACTATTCGTCGCCCATCTGGGTCCCGCAGTGGTATCTTCAATGAATCTACCTTTGTTTGCGCCGGGTGGGGGAGTAGGAGCCAGCGAGCTTGCTTGACATCTCCAGTCACCCAAGTCGAAAACCCAGTCATTCCACGTAGAATTTGTTATACGCAGAACGGGAAGGTCCTATTTTCAACTATCTCGTTTCCTGACTAACTAATTGTTAGCATTCGTTTCTCAAGACCTTTGACTCTGGAATAAGAAAGGGCGCATGTGTTGTGAATTAGCATAATAGGGGTGTATCTCTCCCCTCCGACGTTTCCTTCTCTGTACGCTACAGTTACTCTCCACGTCATTCCCATACTCTATACGTCATTCTTTTATGAGAGGAGCTAAAAGTGTCTTTAGAAGTATTCTTTCTTTCAGCAGTTTGACGACGCGCAAGTATGTGTGTGCGATATCAAAAAGTTTTCAGATTGGTTGAATGTAAGAAAATCACAGTCAGTTTTGCTTCCACGTTGAAAGAAGCAGCATAAAAATGTGGATGACTAGATAGGAATAGTTAAGTAAGCGTTTTTAGTTTCTCATCCTTATGGATGTGAGAAGAGAAAGTGTAGTAATAATGCCCCGAAAAACGGCGATTTTCTGGACCTCTTATTTCCGAGTCTTGTACCAAAAAATTTATAAACCCTCTTCATATCTAACATAAATTAATTTCTCTAATACATGTCAGAATCCAAGTTTTGTGGGTCTACGATATCGAGACATCAGTTGACGGCAAAATGTTGGGCTTAGTTAACGGTACCGCCTAAACCGTTCTGCCGATTATCTCAAAAATTGATATTCCACGATCGATCTAAACGAGCTGCAAGCCCTGCGGGTTTGAAACAGATATTTTTATCTTTGTGCGTAATTTTTCAAAACACAAGTTTTGACTACAAAACGTGTATGGGAAAGTAATTTACTACATATAGGAATAAAGTTTATTCACTTTTTCCTTACCACGATAAGTGGTTACGACGAGTTTTTTCTGTCGCAATTTCTCCGTTTTCAGGCGCAAGATTACAATACTTTGACTTCCTACGAAGTACGGGAGAGGAACTTAAACGGGTACAACGAAAATAGGGTCTGCGTCATTCTTGTGAAACGCGAACTTTTCTATAATCAAGAAAAAATTAAAAAACAAATTGGTGCTATTTTTGATAAAATTTCGACAATGTTTGAGCGTTGTGTAAACTGACTCCCAAAATTATAATACCTGTTTCAAATTCAAGGATCTGCGACTTCACCCAAATCGATAAATAAATATGAAATTGGAGAAATATCTTACGGAGGGTTTAGGTGCTGCTTGTTCACAAAAATACGGACTGACGGAGGTGTCCAAATCCAAACGATATCAAGGAATCACGAAGCGGTTGTTCAGATTACAGAACGTGTTACAGAAAGTAGTTCACCTCCTTTAGAAGCGTGAGCAAAGCTAGGTGTTGGGCCCACAAAATGAGTATTTTTGTCTAAAAATAAGCACTTTTAGCTTGAGTATTACAATACTTTATTATGCTGTAGTAAACCACACCCTTCCCCCTGCATTTTAATTGTTATTAAGCATGCGGAATGCCAAAGATAAAATATATGTGTATTTGTAGGGGGCCTTAAAATTACAATAGTCATGTCTCGAAAGTCAAACCTTTAAAATGAAAAGTTTCATTGTTAGAAGACCGGTTGTTACAATCTGTAACTAAGTCATCAAAACACTTAGAGATTGAACATATCACGGCATTCATTGCCATTGTTTATCATAGGTATTGCGTAAATCGTAATTTTCCATGTTTCGGAGAGTGTGTGAAAATATTTCACCTAGGGTTTAGGAAAGCATGGGACGTATTAAAAAAATAGAACATTATAGCAAGCAGCTTGCGACCAACAAATTACAAAATAAAACAGTCAGATTTAAATAAAGTAAACACCAAATACAAAAATGCGTAGATGGTGTTGAATATGAAATTATGATACATAATGTGATCTCATATTAACCCCGGAAATTCAAACATCGTTATAATCATATAATTAAAAGTACTACAAAAAGTTAAGGAGTATTTAATTATTGTTTTAAATATATTAAAGGAATATGTTACAAGTACGTAGGAAAGGTTAACAGCTGTTTTGAAAGATGTAAAATAATTTACGGCTCGTTGAGGCGCGAACGCCGGCGGACTGGGCGAGCTTGAATACGGAACGGGATACTCGGGTCGCTACACAGCACATAGGATTCTATAGAGAAGAAATGCTGCGGTCACGGGTATTTTCGTTCCCCCCAATCCACTCCATCCTCTTTCGATTGAATGGTTGCTTGTGTTTGGCGTGCTGTAGTTTTTGGTTTACGTAGTACTTTGGCAATATACTGGATAAAATATACTCATAACATGCAGCAAGTTTAATACAAAAACACAAAAATACGGCAGTGTTATTTTTACAAACTCCTTTTTTCACTATTTCTTAATTTTAACTTGTCTCAATGTGGTCAATACATTAGAATGAGTGCCACATTGCAACAAGACAAAATTTATTACATATCTGCCCGATAGAAATTGAAATACATCAGTCTGATAATTGATATCATTGTTTGTATTTTTTAAACTATTAAGATTAATGAATTCAATGCTATTGATGTGAAATATTTTGTAGTACATTATTTATATTTTTATGAATTTATGAACTTGCGCTGGCAATTATGTAATTTTAATTATGGACAATTTGGTATGTTCATTATAAATAAGTAAATTCAAACAAATTAAGCGCATTAATAATCTGTATAAACTGTTGTATATTACAAGAATGTTTTTTATCGGGAGCGGTGGCTCAGGGCATCAACTGATGTCTGCTCAGTTTCTCAGGCCGGGAGATCCGAGATTCGAGTGCCGATGGTGGGAGGCTAGGACGAATTCAGTCGCTAACTAGAATTGCATTCTAGCTGTAGTTGTACGTGTTTTCTTCAATCAATACCAAGCGAATGCCGGAGCAGTTCCCTAACAAATGGACCACGGGTCTTTCCTTCGTCTCCCTTGCCCTATCATCACCTCTTACTTGCTCACACTTACAACGCAATTCTCTGCCGCACCTGCCGGGAGACCGGTCGGGACCTTAGAGCTTGTCCCCGCTGGTACGGTGCCCCGCTGGGGGGAGACACATGGTTGGGGAAACACCCTGCTAGCCGACGGTAGGTTGACGCCGGATCTCGCCATCCACCGGTGAATATCAACGCCCCCTCACCGATGAAAACATGCACTACCCGTATTGAACTAATGATCTTAGTCGTTGATGCGTTCGGAATCATCAATCAATATTTTTTGTTATTTGAAAGTAGTAAATGTAACCACATACCAACTAAAACCAATAGTTAAATAACGTTCCTATAGAAAATTGGTATGAGGCAGAAGTACAGGAAAACAAACAATGTCACTTAGAATACTTTCTTTTATACAAATAAATGATATATTATAATAGGGATTGTAATAACATATTAATAATATATATCTTAATATAGTATAATAGGAAGTATGTATTAAAATAGGGAAATAGGGAGTCATTTGGGATTGTTATTTAGTTTTATGCATTTTCCTCGTTTCAAAGATGAAAATAACGTTTTGCAATGCGTTGATTCTTTTAGAAGTTTCCAACCTTAATGATGACCTAATCTTTCAATACAATGTTGAAGGTGAGTAGTTCACATGTTTCAGAAAATATTATTTTCTGTACCGTTAAATTAGAGGGACATCTAACACATCATGAAGATAGATTTGCACTAGTTATTTTTTTATCTAATGTAATTAATTCAGAAAATCTTTATAAAGTTACCTTCACTTTGGCAAAAATATGGCATGCCTTCCTTCACAAAGCAATTCACATTTAATATAACAGTTTGACCGCCTGTTTGCAGACGGTGCCGACAGGCAGTGAGTGGGTGGTTGGAGTGGAGGGATGGTGGGAGGTCTGTGAAAGAGCTCTAGCTTTGGCCGGGTGCCTGAGTTTCCTTTCTGTAATTCTATGCTTTGTGGGCCGCCACCCTGACCTCAGATCCTTCCATAATCCTACCACATTCTTTGACACGCTGAAAGAAACTAGCCTTCAAGGTTACGAGGTGGAAGTAGAAGGGGATATGTTCATCGAATCGGGTACTCCAAAATCAAAAATTTAAGAAATAACAAAACTCTATTGGGTGACAGTGTGCCCCTGTCCATCCAGCTCGTGGCCTTGAAGTGCCAAGAGCAGTTTTCATCGTAGTATAGCCATCCCTCTGACTTAACCACGATTACATCTCTGTATAAGGCAATATCCAGAAAATAGACGGGTAATTCGAGGTAGCTTGGGTGAGGCACGAAAGAACAGAATCTGTAGTTTCCCCGTATACAATAAGTACTTTAACAAAAAACTGTTCTGAGTATCCTTCGTAGTTGTTTGTACCCGAGAAAAAGGTATTTGTATGGCTTGTTGGCATGTTGTAGTGTAAGAGAAAGTAAAAATCTGTCACCTAACTTTTCTGTGTTAATATTAAATTATCTAAAGCAGTTATTTGAAATCGTAAAACTTGGTACAGAAATGTATTGGAGGTCACAAAGAGCAACTAAATACCAAACAAGTAAATTTGATTCAATGTGCTGTGTCCCGTTGAAAATAACGCTAGTTGCTCGCCCGCATCTAAAAAAGATCCATGTTATGCATTCTTTTAGAAATAAATAGAAGTAATCTAATCGTTAAAATCTATTATCAGATCACTATATGTGAACAGAAAATCTATTTAATCCGGTTAAGTTTCAATTGTAAAAGTTACATTTTAATTAAAATCATGTGTTCAATTAATTGCCTTATTTTGTACTGCAAAAGCGGTTTTAACAGCCGTTAGAAATAAAAGTAAAATATGTTCGTATATACAATGCGTGTTACTCAATAGCTATCTGTGTGAACAGGTCATGGATGAGAGTAAAATAATTGCACCTGCATTGATGCCGAATTAATATTTGTGCAACAGGTGTGAAACACTTCTACAGAGTCAGCTATGGGACAAAAGCTGTGGTTTTGAAACTACAAAAATTTTGAAGCAAG
Organism: Gryllus bimaculatus; assembly: GCA_017312745.1. Lineage (NCBI taxonomy): Eukaryota > Metazoa > Arthropoda > Insecta > Orthoptera > Gryllidae > Gryllus > Gryllus bimaculatus. The sequence goes on from BOPP01000008.1 coordinate 9,422,487, forward strand.
AACAAAAACATTGATAAATTCTTAATTACAAACTATTTATACAACTTTATAATCCTCTGAAACATAATGTAAACACATATCAATCCCCCTCTCAAAAAAATTTCATCTTGTCTCTTTTTTCTGTTGGGAATTTTCGAACCATATCCTCGAGCGCGGCTTTCTTTTCGCCCCCACCTTCGCCAATGGAGGCACCAAGAATTGCTTCGAATAATGCACAAAGTTTCGAATTCTTCCTGCGTTTCGCGAAAGTATCCCATGAAGTAAATACAGAATCAGTGCGTCCTCTCTTCATAATTTACGAGCGTTTATATTCGCTTTAATTTTCATATTTTTCGAGCGATTGTATAGGCTTTAAATGCCTCATTCTTACCGTAATACTTCTCCGATTCCTTCACCGTCTCTAGTTCTCGCCTACCCTTCCCCTTACCGACCTCTTTATTTTCCTTTTCCTGCTTGGCCTCCTCCTCCGCCGCCGCCTGCTCGTCCTGCTGCGGCCGCATTTTTGCGCGATCGCAGAGGGCGCAGGATTTATGCGCGTCGTGCCGAGCGGGTGGCGGCGGCGGCGGGAAGCGAACTCGAGCCCCGTGCCTCCGCGCGCGGCCATCGATCGGCCGGGTCCGCGCTCGACTCCCGCCGCCGGCAGTGTTCTCTGTCTCCCTCCCTCCGCTGCAGCGCTCGCCCCGCCTCGCCCGCCGCCCCTGCTGGCGCGCTGCCACCCGCGCCGGCCCCGCCCACCCGCCCGTTTCGCCGCTCGCACCGCCCCCAGGGCAGCGTCACCGCCCTACAAGGAGGGGAACCGACGCATCCCATGGACGCAACATTTTCTTTGAAATAAATGGCCATGACATGTTTCTTAAACTGCCTTGAGCATGAATCGAATTTGGTGATTCTGAATCTTACGTGCCACAACCACACACGCCGGGAGACTGGACGGGAGCGTAGAGCTTGTCCCGGCTGGGAAGGTGCCCTACTGTTAGGAGATACCTCGTTGAGAAAAACCTTTCTAGCCGACGACAGTTCGTCGCCGGATCTCGCCGTCCAGTGGGGAAGATCTTCTCTCCCTCCGGTGACAGAAAAATGAACTACACTTACAGGACTAATGTCCTTAGCTGTTGACGCTCAAAGAATCGCTAACAATCAATCAATCTAACGTACAAAAAAGCACTCTTTGAGAAGATTTTGCTACTGCAGGAGAGGCAAAGGATGAAATGAAAAAAAAAGAGAAAAAAAAGAAAGGCCCTGACATGTTTCTTGGAGTTTTCTTCTGTATCAATCGAATTTGGAGATTCGGAGTCAAAGTGCAAGAAATTACTCTGCGGGAAGGTAATCGCTATGAAATGAATCAAGGCGCCGAAATATACGATACTATGATGTAAATGTAAAGTGAGAGATCAAAAACGTTGGTATGTGTTGTGAATATTCAACGTTTGTTGCGCAATACATATCTAGTCTATGACTTCGAGCTGCATTTTTTGTATATTCTTGTTATTGCAATATTAAACGTTTAATGAAAAATCGCGGATAGTAAAAGTGCCTTAAATCATGTAGGTATATTAATTTTAATGAAATATATAATGCATTTAAAAAAATAATATTTCTCTGGTCTTGTATTTTGATGTTAGATGGTGTATAAAAGTATTATTAGGAAAATAACGTAAAAATATATGATTTTTCTTTGAAGGGATCCCTTTCTTTCCCACAGTTCTTTAGTGAATATTGATGTTTGCTTTCATCATTCGATAACTGATTTAAGTGGACATTACCTGCTCAAGATCATTTTCGGATTCACCACTTCGCTGAGGTCACTTTCCGGAGTTGCTCTGTGTGCGTCATTAACTGTTCGCCAAGGTTAGCCAGGGCAGCTGACAGGAAGCCAAAACCTCCTTGCAAGACGCTGCGGATGATAAACAAAAACCGGCAACTGCGTTAACAGGTTAATTGTCATTTAGAAATGTTTTCACAGTACTTTATTTTTGTTATTTCCCTATCGTGAATTACTCCATGTCAATTCAAATGATGAGTCTCTCTGCTCTTTCGTAATTTTTCTGCTCCACATATCTGAAATATTATTTATCCCGAATTTTATTCTATCTTTGTGCACATTTGTGTTTGTTAATGATTCATAATCAGCAATAAACTGTATCAAATAAACCGAAGTGAGAGATATAACAATTGATAACGTTGTTTTGTGGCCTTTTTGCTCCAAACAGCTTGCTTATGATGATACTGCTAACAATATGAGGAAAATGACGATTCGTGCTAATACCGCATCCTGTGACCGACAATGCAGTTTCGCCTACGCTTATTCTGAAGCGCAGTTAGCGCGTTAGAGCAACGATTTGATTCCAATCAAATTTCCCTAATAGTGATCGCAAAGGAGAAAATTAAAACCTGTAATTTCCACTGAAAAAGTAATGAACCAACCTTATCAATGTGCTCATTTTGGAAATAAAATCGGTGGTATCGTATTGTTTTGAGTTTTAATATGCGCTAATTAAAAACGATAACGAGAAACAAATGGCGTTTTCATCTAATTTTCATCGCCGTATCAATTAGCGAACTAAATGTGTTCGATGCACCAGGGTCGCTTCCATCACGAGTCGGAATAGCAACTGGAAACCTCTCGGTATTACGAAGTGGAAATTCCAGAGAAAGTCGATGGGATAATGAGAATCGTAGCAGAAAAACACTTGCACATTCAAAATAATGACGCACAATTATGGAATTACAACCTTTCTAATTGCTACAGACACGCATCTTTTGTGATTAATTGCTTTATCAATAGAGATTCATATGTGATTCATTTATTAGAAAAAGTGACAGTGCATAAGTATTGCATACTAATACTACACAACTCACCAGTTATATGGCATGTCATTTTCAATACCAAATAAAATAATGTAACAATAAAATTATTACGTGTGAACCAACTACAGTGTTAATAATACACCACTAATACATCGTGGGATGAAATTAATATGTTAAATATGTATAAAATCATATGAACATTATAAGTAAACACTAGTTCTGTTTTATTAAATGATGCTCTAGATATTTTTCTGCAACAGTAAAAATTACAATAATTTCGTAAGCATTATTCATTTTAGATTATCTTTATCATTATTTTCTATCAAACAAATTATGTTAACCACCATATTGTTATTACATATTAACGTTTTTTTATGTAACAGTGAAAATGTTCGGTAATTCAGTAAGTTCAGAAATCAATGAAACTCCTTTTATATATTTCATTGAGATATCTCTCGTGCAACAATCTTTGCTGAGTCTCTGCTTTTCGTTAATGTGTAGAGAGATTGCTTGTGAAATATTTTCTGTTTGGAATGGTTCTACATTTTGGTGTGACAACAATGAACGAAAATTTATGTTTCAGAAATTCATGAATGCACTTTTAGGTGGGGGCGTTTACATTTTGTCTTGTTATGTTGGTGAATGTATACAGGAAAGTGTTTCACCCAAATCGGCGTTGGTAAGTCCAGAATCTTTTCTTGTCAGTTTAATGAAAGATAATAAGTGATAGGGCTTCCTTTGTTAAAAGAAACGAGTGAAAATTGTTCTCCTCTACAGATGTCGCTTGAAGTGTTTTATTTTTATATTCTTAGCGATAAATATAATTAAAAAATAAGTAAAATAAATTTCTCACTATTGTGTAGATTTCGATCTGTAACGGTTTATTAACTTTCAATACGGCATTATGAAATAATGCATGCCTTTAAGGGACGTACCCGCTTATTGTGATAAAATTATAAAATTATAGCTGCTAATCAGTTACGATGATTTACAATTCCATCCTGCCAGAACAGAAGCCTTCAAATTATCAAATTTGTTTTCCCTGAAATATATATATATAATATATTATTAATATATATATACTAATATATAATATATATATATGATAAATATATATTAAGCGGAAGTATTAACCAGCTTTTAAAATAAATATCTCTCCGTGTTCGGTTTGGGAGGCCCAAACGTTTCGGAACAAGTGGCGCTCCCGTTTGGCACATTGGCGGTTGCGGGCTCGCCTGTTATTGGCAATGTTCGCGGGGCGGCGGTCCGTGCGCCTGCTGGCGCGGCGGCTCGGCACCAGCGGCGCCCGTCACCCCCGCCTGCGCCCCGCCGCCGGACGCCTGCCGGTGGCCGTCCACCATGGCGAGCGCCAGCTCCCCGCCACCCCCGCCGCCCCCGCACCCGCCGCGCCCACTTAGGGATAGCCGAAATTTGGCGGCGCGGCGGCCAGCGTCGGCCTCTTACGATATTTATTTTAATTGAGAATTCTTGTGGGGCAGCCGCGCATATTGCGTCGTTTTCGCAGCCTGCGACTGTTTGTCTCTTTATTTCGCGTCATTGCGAGGTCGCATAAATGAGAGCGCGGCGGCAATATGTGGACCTGCGGCGGGGGCGCGATGAAGCGCTACGCGAACGGCTGCAAGTGATTCTCACAGCCGTGCCAGTCGAGTTTAAGAATTGGAATGAGAGAATGGATGGAATGGTGTTTATTATTAATACGACTGTACATTGAATGCAGATTCAGAGCAAATGTGCTATACAACGAGTATCAGCTAGACTAGTTTCGCCGCGTACATTCTGCTAATATTGGTATGGCACACGAAATTGAAAAGGGAGTCATGGAAGTGAAGCAAAACCTGTCTCGAAGAGAGGCAGAGCAATTATAAAATCATTCTGTGAATATACGAGAAGATTTTTATTATTTAATGAAAGTTAAAGTGTCATATATGAATTGTTGATTTCAACAACTTCAGTTATTTAAAAACGAATATTCAGATCAGTTTGCATTAAATAAAACAAAAATAATAAAATTAAGTTAGTGGCCATGCATATTTATTGAAATTTTGAATTTTGATTATAGCATTGTGGACGTGGTGGTACCTATTAATGTTACTATGTTAAGTGATGTCTAAAAGCATTTCAAACAAAAGACTACTTTCACTCTTTGCATAAACAATTTATATTGTTATTATGGTATACAGTTGGGTAGAGATTACTAGTGAGAATATGATAATTACCACTAATTTGCATTTTATGATTTAAAACAAACCAATCACTGGCAGGACATAGAGTGCATCATTTGGGTGATGAAAATATTGCTATTAACAAGTATGCTTAGTTTGGCGGCACATGCATTAAGCAAATTGCTTAATTACGTCCACTGAACGCGGCAACCGCGAATAGCCCGCGGCCGCGCGTTGTCGTGTGCCGGAGACAAAAGATGTCGTCAGTAGAAGTCAAGAGTTAAGCGGTGGGTCGAGGCAGGAACTGTGAATGCGACGGCAGGCGAGATGCAACGTCTCGCTGTGTAAACGTGCTGGGGGGTGTCGCGGAAGGCGGCGCGCGCGCGGGGCGGGGGCGGGGCGGTTGCAGAGCGTGGGCGAGGGGGTGGGCGGAGGCGGGGGCAGGGCGAGGGCGCGGGTGCGGGCGGCATGGCTCGGGGCGCTCCTCTTTGACCCTCCATCGCGGGGGCGGGGCGGGGGCGGGAACGCGGGCAGGGGTGCGGGCGGGGCGCGGGCGGCGGCGCGCAGCGCGGGTCTATTATTCTTTTAGGCGTGCGAGGCAGTGGGCAAGCGTGGGGCAAGGTGCTGGGTTGCGCCGTCTGGCCGCCGGGGATCGTAGTCTGCGTCTGTCTGGCGTCGCGCCGCCAGACCGCCGCGCGCCGCCGCTCCGGTGGCCCGCCCCGCGCCGCCCCGCCGCGCCGCCCGTGCTGCCGCCGCCGCGACGTGGCCGCTGCGCGGCACTAGAACGAGCACGATACGGCAACCGGCGCCCGCCATCCGCGCGAACGAAAGCGCGACCGCCGCCGCGGCGCGCGGCCCGACGATCGACCCCCCGCCCCCCCGCACTCCCACCCCCCGCCCCACCGGCTGACGACGTCACTGATCTGGCGCGCCGCGGGATCATGCTGGCCGCCACGACATTTTTTTTTTAATGAAAGCGTTTGAGATAATTTTTATTATTGAAGGTGCTTTGAAAGAACTAGTGGCGTTAAAACGCACGTATATTTCGGCGCAATTTTTCATTCAACGTTACGCACGGGACGTACTTCACATTTTCGCAAATCTTGCCATATGGACCTTTATTTTAAATTTCAATCTTTAGGAAAAATATTCACTTTCAAAATCTCTGCCTTAAAAATAATTTCCGGAAAGACGCCGGAAAAATGTTTGACTTTTGCCAATTTTTATTGAAAAATTAGTTTTCAACAAAAATTGAGATCTGCAATTCTGTTTGAACGGCTTTACTCTAATCCAACACAAAATTTATTATAAAACAATGGAGACACTCTTTAATTTTGAAAATGTCAGGGATTTCCTGGTAAAGTACCCCTAAATTATAAATATCGGGTTCAATTCAAGGGGCCGTGACATCAGTCAGCATCGTATTTGAGAAATATCAATTTTGGAGAAAATCGGCTGAAACGTTTAGCCGCTGACGTTGTTCACAGCGGACGGCCAAACGGACGGACGGACGGACGTTCCGACGGACGGACTGACAAACAGACGTTTTTGCGTTATTTGGATTTTTCGGAGATGAAGGAACGCGCACAAAGCACGAAATCTAGCTAATACTACGTCTTAGAGGATTTTTTTTACCAAATTTTAAGCGAACTGGAATTATCGCACTTTTTTGTTACAGGGTATAGGCTTCGCGCCAACATTCGCCGTTAGACATAGTTGTAATACGCCTAACAAACGCGCCCAATAAGAAAAATTGAGCCTTTCCAAGGCGGAAAATTTTGATTTTGCATTAAAAAGTATAGAATTTGAGTATTCTTGAGGTAGTGATCTAATGAAAATGCTTTGATTAGTTTTATTATTTTTTGTGAACAGTAATTAACAATTTAATGATGTAGCAAATTGGTAACTTTTTTGAAATAATAATTTATATCTTAATATTTAAAACTTAATTATGACTATTTCGTAAAGAACAAGGTCAGATCAATCAGTATTGACTTACCTTTAAAATCATCTTTTCGTTCTTTTTTAATTTTAATATACCTTTTTTAGTTTTAAAAACTTTCGCCGCTTTCTCATTTTCCCTTTCCCTTCTACTCTAAATACCCCGCGCTAAAAAGAATTTTCACAGAAATTGCTTACATTTTTCAGGTGCATGCTTATTCCTTATGGCTTAACAGAAATGCTGGCAGTGACACCGTACTTGCAAAAGATGAAATACGACCGCTAAAATTCCAAATCATACGTACATCATAATTATTTATAATAGTTTACGATGTCAAGTTGTATTTTGTTTTTAATTTTCACAATGTTGGGGGACCATTTTTAGGAACTGGATGAGCATTCTACTCAATGCACCTAAATTTATCAATGGATCTTTAGAAAATTTGAAAGGATGTGTTTCACACCAATTCCGACGTAAAATTTTGTACGTAACATCATTCATACTACTTTGAATAAACGGTCTCGATTTGTTCCTCGCTGACACTTCACTTTCACAAGTCAATACTGTCTCTACTTTCTGATGATAATGCCGTTGATCTTGAATCGCGGAGCGGCATATAACGCGAGATTGGTGCAGTAGATACTGGTACATGTGGTCTACACTTAGAATACGCGAGTGGAAGAATCTGATTTTTTCAGGTTCAAAATCTGACGGTGCATATTATTGTGAACCTGAGAGGAATATTGCATCGGATAGGTTTGACGACGTGAAAGTGATATAATAGTTACTTTAAATAATAACAAACTACACGTAATTGGTCTAAAATTCCGATAATAATTAATTTGGGAAACCTTGCTCTATGAGTCTATAAGTCTTGAAGTCTGTGATAGGTTTGTAGCTCGGTTCGATGGGTGCAAGTCCTGAATGAGTATGTAGATTTTCCATGCAATGAATATATTTGTAGATCTCATTTCGTTTGAAGGAAAGTTCCATTATTAAAAAAGACACTTGTTCACATGAGTCAAGGGTCTTTCAAGTTTCACACACAAAGAAACTCATTTATTTGATTGAAATAGCTGCTCACTGTAAGAATTAAAGGAGAATTTGTTCTTCTTTAAATTTTCGTTCCCGAGGCTTACGTAGGATCGTTTTTTTCCGGACGAAATGAATAAATGAAAGGAGACGTCGATGATAGACGAAGATATAAGGAAGAATGGTAATCAGCAATTCGTGTGAACGGGAGTTTGGGAAACGGGACAGTCCGAATAATTGCTTTTTAAATCTATATTGTCGGCATAAATTATGCAAGCATGATGTAACGTGGTTTTTACAATTTACTTCATGAACAAATTTCACTTCTTATTTAGCTCCGGGGTCTCAGGAAGTAGAAGGCTGTCTGAGATCGTATGTTTGCGCGGATAGAGAATGAATCGAAATGAAGAAAGACATTTTTCGAACTTTTGGATCTGAATCCGTTCACTGGTGGCTGGGCTGCAGTCTTACCTCCCTCTCTCGCGCCCACCACATCGCCTCTCCCCACGCTCTGCAGTCGCTGCACGCTTTCATTCACCCGGACAGCAACAGTCTAGCCTTGCCGCGTCTGCGATGTAAACTCGGTCTTATGTGTTTCCCAAGTGCGCAGGCTGCGTCTACAGAGCTCCAACGAGTTTCCTGTTTTACATAACTCAATCTAACATTGGCTCGCTTCCTTCACTTCTTGAATTGCTCAAGTGTGAGGGAATGGGAGTTGCAACAAGCCCATGGTTTGCACTGCATTTTAGACGTTTTATTCGTTCTGTTTACATGTTTCGAGGCAAGCAATTTCTTGCAGAGGCATAAACTAATCCCAACATTTCATCACAAACTTTTTTCTAAACAGTTTATTTTGACATTGAATGATGTACTCTTGTGGAAGTATTGTACGCCTAAATTGGATTGTATGTTCTTTTGGAAATTAAATGCACCGTCAGAAAAGTGAAATGACACGCGCAAAACAACAACTCACCAATAAAACAAACATTCTTACAACATAATTACAGAAAATAAATGTTTTTTTCAGGAGTCATGAGCAAGTTATTAAATGTATACGATGGGGTTTTGCAAATTTATAGATAGTGAGATGTTTATACCATTTACATATGTCTTGAATATTCCGAAAACTATCAGTCCTTGGAGAAAAAGTAAGAAGAGTTGACCATTCGGCCAATAAATAAGAGGGAAACTGAATATACAGGCATTTACGAAAGAAGAATACGATAATTTAAATTTGAATTTTTTAAGAAAAAATTAAACAATGGAAGAACATAACTTGAAAATGAATAGACAGGAGAAGTATTTTTGTGTTATTTTTTGTCATTAATAAAATCAATCGCTTTAAATAGGCTTACTATCACATATTTTGATGCTCGAAATGGGCTCCAAATTCAGTTCAAATGGAGGTATTGGAGTTATTGAGAGAGGCGTAGAAGACATTGGAGACTTACTTGGAGACAGAAGATAGTGACATTTGGAAAATTCCAAGTGATGAAGCAACTTCTTCGCATTCGGTGAAATAATCTAGTTCTTGAGCGAAGACAAAAACAAGAAAACAGTACAAAAGAAGTTTTACAAAACTGTTTTGCTCTTGTGGCCGTCGCGTTAACACGAGAGCGCAGACCGTTAGGCGGTGAAGTACGGCTGCGGGGGCGGAAGGGGTTGAGCCTGAACTTCCGGGAGTTTGCGCTTCTGGCGTTGACTCATGGTAGAGCGCAGAGCCAAACATACGTGGGCTGTAATCTCCGAGGATGCTAGCCGCGAGGCCTTTGCTTAGGTTAAGCAGGCGAGCAACCTGAGAATACTGTTTGTGTGGGCTCTGCCAGCGAGCCTCGCGGCCGCCAGCCGGCGAGCCTATCTATGGAACAGTTGGTGGGGGTGTCAGCCTCACTATTTAACTGCGCGCACCTGCGCCGCGCTCTCATGGTCAGTTTGCATTCGGGGGAACTGTCCGTGTAATGTCAAGGGGTGTAGGAGTGTGGGCGAGGATGTCCGGAGAGTAAGGGCCAGCCGATCTCGCGTGCTGTAGGCACCACGTCGCCACGACGGATTAAATTTTGGCGTCAGGCCCTGTGACGGTAATTGTCAACGGGACGGAGGTCCGAGCTCGCATCACGCGTGCTTGTATTTTTCTGCGGTAAGCAGGGTATTGAAGGAAAAGGTTCAGCCGAAGTGGTTTTAATATTCAAGCAATTTATTGTAACTTGTACTAATCTTTTTAATATATTTTTTCTTTTTATTTTGTTATTGAATTCATTTCTTATTCAGACTACGTCCACACTGCTTCAAACTAAATCTTAAATATATTGAAGCGGTAGCTACTGAGGAGTAGAAAAATAAAAATACGCTAAATGGTCAAAAATAAAAATCTTCAAAAGCACAAACATGACCACAATTGATCACGAAATTTTTAATAGTAGTAATCTGACCTTAGGTAAAAAAAATTCAGAAAAATTCATATGATTTATTTTAACGGTTGCAAAGTATTGCAAATCTGTGAAGAAAATTTTGAAAGAAAAACCATGAAGGGCCTTTTAAAAAATGCGTATGTTATCAAACTATGAAATAATTATTGTCAATTTAAAATTCTCAAAAAGTCGAGTGTTAGTGAATATTTTTTTGTGTTATTAATTAAAAAAAAAGTCGCATTAAAAGATGTCGAGTCATAAAATTCTTGCCAGCCTTTTCGAATGACAATGAGGACACAAAACGTTAATGGCCTCTATTTGGCGTAGAATGAGAGTTCGAGTCGGTTGGAAGCATAAGCGGCGGGGCGGCTGTCCAGTGCAAGTTTGGAAGATCCGGTGAGGCTGTGGCTAAAATTGAGGGCCAAGCGGATCTCGACAGTCAGGGCCAGGGGGGGGGGGCACTGGGAGGCGCCAGGATGGTGACGAACGTCGGAACTAGGAGCGATGAAATCGTCCTAGATCTAGACGAAACCCGCTCTGGGATGGAAAATGATGCACATGTGGAGCGACGAACGAGGTAGACGGCGGTCTAGCTGAGGCTGCTTCAGTTTGAGGAAGTGGCGAAGAGGCGGTCAAGATCAGTAAGGGACGTGGGAGTCGCGGGAGTGGCGAAATCAGGCAGGGCGCAGATGGACACGGCGGAAGTTGCACTTAGAAGGATCAGTGACGTGGTCGCAGATGTGGTTGAATACGTGGGGTGGGAAGAGCTTTACGCAAGGGCGGAGCATGGCGAAGGCGGGACGGAGGCGGGAACGCGAGGCGGGGGACGGAGGCGGGGGCGGAAGCGGCGGGACGGAGGCGGGACGGAGGCGCGGACGAGGCGGGGGACGGAGAGGCGGGGACGAGGCGGGGACGGAGGCCGGGGACGGGAGGCGGGACGAGGCGGACGGAGGCGGGGACGGAGGCGGGGACGGAGGCGGGGACCGGAGGCGGAGGAGGCGGGGACGGAGGCGGGCGAGGCGGGGACGGAAGGCGAGACGGAGGCGGGGAGGAGGCGGGGACGGAGGCGGGGACGAGGCGGGACGGAGGCGGGGACGGGGCGGGGACGGAGGCGGGGGAACGGAGCGAGGACGGAGGCGGGGACTGGGGGAGGGCGGGGACGGAGGGGACGGAGCGGGGGACGGAGGCGGGGACGGAGGCCGAGCGCGGAGTGTGGGGACGGAGGCGGGGACGGAGGGCGGGGACGGAATTGCGGGGTCGTGTGCTTTGTGAGAGTCTCGCAAGAGGGATCGGATATACGGCCAGCAGAGAGTGAGTGGAGCGTGAGCGAAGGCGTGGGTGGAGGCGGAGGCGAGCGTAAGGCGGAGGCGGAGCGTGTCGGTCTAGGCACTGGAGGGGCCGCGGGGTCTGTACCCGGAAGAGACCGCGCATCTGCGAGGCTGCGGTGGCTTCTCAAGATCAATTTCAGATTGCGCCAAGTGCAAATTTGGGATGCGACGGTCACGCTGCTCCGCATCGCGCCCCTTTCCCGCCGCCCGCTCCCACCCCCCACCGACCCCGTCATCCAGCCCTGCCCGTCTGCCGGCGTTGTGTGGCTGCGCCGAGCCCGCGCCGCGAGCTCCAGCACATAACTTCCGCGCTTTTCATCGCCGGCAGCCACATCACCACATCACCACATCGGCCTGCTCCACTCGCACCTTGCTAACGCTGGCATCCGCATCTCGAATCTGTCATCGTTCTCAAATCTCTCATTTGCACATCATCCCCAAAGAAAGAAAAGGCCCTTTTGGGGCCAAAACTTATTTCCCTTTCCCCTTTTTTTTTTTTTGCCCCCCCACTCTAAACAATATACTTCTCCCTCCCCCCCCCGACCCTCCCCTTTTTTTAAAAAAAATTTCATATTTTCAAACTTGTTTTCAGTTCTCCTTTGAACCTCCTGCACGTATAGATTCTTCGTCGTGAAGATATTGTATGACATTAAATAGAGAATTGTTATTATGCTTTTCTTATTAGCACAACTTAATCTAACATATCTCCTTCAAATTTCAGATTACATAAGAATTTCATGTGTACTATAGGAAAACGTTTGAGGTGTGATAATTGGAGATCGAAATAAGTTGCAGACAACGAAGGAGTAAGTCGGGTGGGTTATTTTATCGTAATTACTTTTGTTTTACCATTGTAATTATCTGAACAGTACGAAGAGCCGGACTCTAAGCCGTCTAAAGCATATGCATGTAACAGAAGTGTTCATAAACAATTTATTTTTCTTTACAATTATAATATTTTAAACGAATGAACTAACATTCGTTAGAGCTCTTTAATTTTCAAAAAGAAATGGTTACCTACACTAAGTGTGTAGAGTAAAATCAAGCAAGAAACAATTCTAATTTTTTCTTACGCACTTATATCTTAAGTTTTATACGTGCGGGTGCTTTTAAATAAAGCTGAAAAGGGAATGTGAATTTCCTAAACTTTATGAAACAGTTCGTTTTTCATCACCAATCAGATTGCAAATTATAATTCTTCTCTTTGAAAATGGCAGTACCAACTTTTCTTTCCAATCATTTAACTCGTAAATTCTCATACAATGATTCATTCGTCATCCGACAAATATTATCTCTAGAATTGCAATATAATTTTTGATAAAGAAAAGCAAATTTACTCAAAACGTTATTATCTTTATATATTATATATACGTCGTATAAACGGAGTACTATGCGTAGTATGGAGAAAAGTTAAGTCATGCTGCGGAAAGGCGCATTTTTTTGCGATACAGTAAGCTCGTATTGTGAAGAATTGATGCCAAGAAAAGTAATAAATCTTGTTCCCGGATGTAGTAAATTACTTTCTCTAACACTGATGTGTAGTCAAGAAAATCACGGATTGTGGGGTTTCTTTTGGTTTGTGGGAAAACATCCGCCACTGTCTGTCCCTCTATGAAGCAACACTTAAGCGCTAAACTATTAGTAGTTTTTTTTGACATAAATGAGTATTCCACGGAACGATTAGGATCAACTCCAAATTCGAAAAGTTTGAAAAAACAGCCTTTTTTTACTTTTGAGAGTACTTTACATTGGAAGCTTCTGTCACATTTTCACTTTTTCTTAAAATTGCTTCCAACTTTTTTTTCTTTAAATTTCTTGTTGGAATAGAGTGAAATCACAGTTATCTAAAAGATATCACAATTCAATTTTACGTTTGCCTGTAAATTTTTCGAAAATTAACGTAAATTTGAAATTTCCCCCACGGACAATTATAAAACAATGCAGGTATGATTTTCGGTGAACCTATGAATTTTCGAAAATTAACAAAAGTTTAACCAACTGCAGCGAATATATACTGTGTAGCACCACAAGTTACAGTACTAGGGGACTGAATAATTTGAGAGTATGGGGAAAAAATGTCGTTTAGACGCGCCGATAGGTAGCAGCTAGGAAGAGTGTGGAAAAGGGGGACAACAACAGAAAAGCTAGCCGCAACAGATTAGGAGCTATTTGGCTGCGAGAAAGTCTGCATTCTGTTTAACATACATAGTTACAGAAGTGAAAAAATTTCGTTTTTTATGATATTATATCTTTGGGTTCTTTTTTATTTTTATTTTTTTATATTATTTTTAATGGTAATTCCAATAAAATTAACGCATTTACTGTAAATTTATTTCGTATGTCCGTGCACTTTTTGTGTTTGTTAGCTGTGAGTTTGCCGTGATTAAATTTTTTAGTTAATATTTCATCATCGTGAATTTAATAAGTTTCGCTTATTTATTCGAAATAATTAAAAATAACACATTTAAGATGTTTGTAGCACTTTTATTTAATTTATTGTGTTTTGAAAACGCTGAGTGCGGTTTTTTTGGTTAGGAATATTTAGCTAAATTCTGCTACCTTCACACTTACAACACAGACGTTATCCGCGTGCAGCTGCAACGGTTTCCACTGTGTGTTGCGTTAATCGTCTCGCTGAACTGAAATATTTCGCTTTGCAGACCGCGCGGCATGTTGCAATAAGATTGATATTGCGATAGAGCTGTTAATAGTATTCTAGCATATTTCACTGGGAATAGCTTTTGCGATACTCATGCTGAGGCATAGTATTACATCGTTCTTAGTCGCTCTTAAGAAGTTATATGAGGAGCGAACATTGCCTTTGCTGCAAAGATGTAAATACTTAAAAATGTTCGGGAGCTGTTTCAGATATCTAGAGTAGGGATTTGTTTTTGCCTCGGTGAGTTGGCAGGAATGAAGGAACATTAGATGACGTCAGAAAAGGATTATTAGATATTGAAGTCAATTTTGAATGATACTTCTCATTAAAGATGTATCAGCGCCTATAATATTCGTATGTTTTATGTTATTTTACGGTAAAAGACGAAACACAAAAAATCTCGAACGTCCCGAGAATAAAAATGTTCTTGGTCGTGATCCAAGACATCCGTAGCTTTGGTCACCTTAATATAGTACAAACATGTCAACGTTTTGCAAATTTGTCCATTAGTTTTCGATGAAAACAACTTCACATTACATCCACAATGCAAATCACCACGCTTTCACTTCGCCGCAGCTTTCCATGTTTGTTTCTGGCGAGCCCATTTCAAAAGGTTTTGATCATTCGCGCACGTCCACTATTGGCAGTGAGCGAACAACATGCAATCATGCATGATTTCATCTTATGATAGCTCAAGGGATCGACTGCATAGACAGACAAAAAGCATAACAAAAATCTTCGTGCTCGATCGCTTTTGGAGCGGACGGGCCAAACTTTGCAAACAGTGGAATAAAGTTATGGTTCCTAATTTCCGAAGCAGGTAATATTGATTCTGATCATTTTATTCTTTTTGCTTCATGTGGATGAGAGATTTCATATTCTTTGGGTGT
>BOPP01000008.1:9437761-9480556 GCA_017312745.1 Gryllus bimaculatus
CCGCCCCGTGCTGCCCCCGCCGCGACGTGGCCGCCGCGCGCACTAAACGCGCACGATACGGCACCGGCGCCCCGCCATCCGCGCGGACGAAAGCGCGCCCGCCGCGGCGCGCGGCCACGAGCGGCTGACGACGTCACTGATCTGGCGCGCCGCGGGATCAGCTGGCACCACGACATTTTTTTTTTTAATGAAAGGCGTTGAGATATTTTTATTATTGAAGGTGCTTTGAAAGAACTAGTGGCGTTAAAACCGCACGTATATTCTCGGCCGCATTTTCACTCAACGTTACGCGGGAAGTACTCAAATTTTCCAAATATTCCATATGACCTTATTTTAAATTTCAACTTTAAGAAAAAAATCATTCATTTCAAAATCTCTGCCTTAAAAATAATTCCGGAAGACGCCGAAAAATGTTTGACTTTTGCCAATTTTTGAAAAATTAGTTTTCAACAAAAATGAGATCTGCACAATTCTGTTGAACGGCCTTTACTCTATCCAACAACAAAATTTATTATAAAACAATGGAGACACTCTTTAATTTTGAAAATGTCCCAGGGATTTCATGTAAAGTACCCCCTAAAATTATAATATCGGTTTCAAATTCAAGGGGCCGTGACATCAGTCACATCGATTGAGAAATATCAATTTTGGAGAAAATCGGCTGAACGGTTTAGCCGCTGACGTTGTTCACAGACGGACGGCCAAACGGACGGACGGACGGACGTTCCGACGGACGGACTGACAAACAGACGTTTTGCCGTTATTTGATTTTTCGGAATGAAGGACCCACAAAACACGAAATCTAGCTATACTACGTCTTAGAGGATTTTTTTCCAAATTTAGCAACTGGATTTATCCACTTTTTTGTTACCAGGGTAAGGCTTCGCGCAAACATTCGCCGTTAGATAGTTGTAAATACGCCTAACACCGCCCAATAAGAAAAATTGAGCTTTCCAAGCGGAAAATTTGATTTTGCATTAAAAGTATATGAATTTGAGTATTCTTGGAGGTAGTGAATCTATGAAATGCTTGATTAGTTTTATTATTTTTTGTGAACATTGTAATTAACAATTTATGTACAAATGAGTACTTTTTGAAATAATAATTTATATCTTAATATTTAAAACTTAATTATGACTATTTCGTAAAGAACAAGGTCAGAATCAATCAGTATTGACTTACCTTTAAAATCATCTTTTCGTTCCTTTTTTAATTTTAATATACCTTTTTTAGTTTTAAAAACTTTTCCCGCTTTCTCATTTTCCCTTTCCCTTCTACTCTTAAATACCCGCGCTTAAAAAGATTATCACAGAAATGCTTACATTTTTCAGGTACATGCTTATTCCTTATGGCTTAACAGAAAATGCTGGCAGTGACACCGTACTTCCAAAAGATGATACGACCCTAAAATTCCAAATACATACGTACATACATAATTATTTATAATAGTTTACGTGAAATAAAGTTGTTGTTTTTAATTTCACATGTTGGGGGACCATTTTTAGGAACTGGGATGACATTCTACTCAAATGACCTAAATTTTATCAATGGATCTTTTAGAAAATTGAAAGGATGTGTTTCACCAATTCCGACCTAAAATTTTGTACGTAACATCATTCATACTACTTGAAATAAAACGTTCTCCGATTTGTTCCTCGCTGACACTCACTTCACAAGTCAATACTGTCTCTACTATCTGATGATAATCGTTGATCTTGAAATCGAGCGAATATACGCGAGATTGGTGCAGTAGATACTGGTACATGTGTCCTACACTTAGAATACGCGAGTGGAAGAATCTGATTTTTTCAGGTTCAAAATCTACGGTGCATATATTGTGAACCTGAGAGGAATCTTGCACGGATAAGGTTTGACGCACGGAAAGTGATATAATAGTACTTAATAATAAACAAACACACGTAATTGGTCTAAAATTCCGATATAATTAATTTGGGAAACACTCTATGAGTCTATAAGTACTTGAAGTCTGTGATAGGTTTGTGAGCTCCGGTTCGATGGTTCAAGTCTGAATGAGTATGTAGATTTTCCATGCAATGAATATATTGTAGATACTCATTTCGTCTGAGGAAAGTTCCATTATTAAAAAAGACACTTGTTCAATGAGTCAAGGGTCTTTCAAGTTTCACACACTAAAGAAACTCATTTATTTGATTGAAATAAGCTGCTCACTGTAGAATTAAAGGAAAGAATTTGTTCTTCTTTTAAATTTCGTTCCCGAGGCTTACGTAGATCGTATTTTCCGGACGATGAATAAATGAAAGGAGACGTCGATGATAGACGAAGATGATAGGAAGAATGGTAATCAAGCAATTGTGTAACGGGAGTTTGGGAAAACGGGACAGTCCCGAATAAATTGCTTTTTAAATCTTTTGTCCGGCATAAATTATGCAAGCATGATGTAACGTGGTTTTACAATTTACTTCATGAACAAATTTCACTTCTTATTCTACTCCGGGGTCTCAGGAAGTAGAAGGCTGTCTGAGATCGTATGTTGCCCGGATAGAAAGAATCGAATCGAAATGAAGAAAGACATTTTCGAACTTTTGGATTCTGAAATCCGTTCACTGTGGCTGGGTGCAGTCTTACCTCCCCCTCTCTCGCGCCCACCACATCGCCTCCTCCCCCACGCTGCATCGCTGCGCCCGCTTTCATTCACCCGGCAGCAAACGTCTAGCCCTTGCCGCGTCTCGCGATGTAAACTCGGTCTTATGTCGTTTCCCAAGTGCGCCAGGCTGCAGTCTACAGAGTCCAACAGTTTCCTCGTTTTACATAACAATCTAACATTGCTCGCTTTCCTTCAACTTCTTGAATTCTCAAGTGTGAGGGAATGGAGTTGAACAAGCACCATGTGCACTGCATTTTAGACGTTTATCGTTCTGTTTTACATGTTCGAGGCAAGCAATTTCTGCAGAGGCATAACTTCAAATTTTCAATCACAAACTTTTTTCTAAACGTTATTTTGACATTTCAATGATGTACTCTTGTGGAAGTATTTACGCTAAATTGATTGTATGTTCTTTGGAAATAAATGCCATCAGAAAAGTGAAATGACACGCGCAAAACAAAATAACAAAATAAAACCAAACATTCTTAACAACATAATTACAGAAAATAAATGTTTTTCAGGAGTCAATGACAGTTAATTAAATGTAATAGATGGGTTATGCAAATTTATAGAAAGTGAGATGTTTATACATTTACATATGTCTTGAAATATCCAGAAACACTATCAGTCCTTGGAGAAAAAGTAAGAAGAGTTGACATTCGGCCCAATAATAAGAGGAAACTGAAATATACAGGCATTTACGAAAAGAAGAATACGATAATTTAAAATGAATTTTTAAGAAAAAAATTAAACAATGGAGAACATAACTTGAAATGAATAGACAGGAGAAGTCATTTTTGTGTTATTTTTTGTCATTAATAAAATCAATTCCTTTAAAATAGCTTACTATCACATATTTGATGCTCGAAAATGGGCTCCAAATTCAGTTCAAATGGAGGTATTGGAGTTATTGAGAAGAGGCGTAGAGACATTGGAGACTTACTTGGAGACAGAAGATAGTGACATTGGAAAATTACCAAGTGATGAAGCAACCTTCTTGCAATTGGAATAATCTAGTTCTTGAGCGAAGACAAAAACAAGAAAACAGTACAAAAGAAGTTTTACAAAACTGTTTCTCTTGTGGCGTCGTTAACACGAGAGCCAGAACCGTTAGGTCGGTGAAAGTACGCTGCGGGGGAGGAAGGGGTTGAGCCTGAACTTCCGGGAGTTTGCGCTTCTGGCGTTGACTCATGGTAGAGCGCAGAGCCAAACATACGTGGGCTGTAATCTCCGAGGATGCTAGCCGCGAGGCCTTTGCTTAGGTTAAGCAGGCGAGCAACCTGAGAATACTGTTTGTGTGGGCTCTGCCAGCGAGCCTCGCGGCCGCCAGCCGGCGAGCCTATCTATGGAACAGTTGGTGGGGGTGTCAGCCTCACTATTTAACTGCGCGCACCTGCGCCGCGCTCTCATGGTCAGTTTGCATTCGGGGGAACTGTCCGTGTAATGTCAAGGGGTGTAGGAGTGTGGGCGAGGATGTCCGGAGAGTAAGGGCCAGCCGATCTCGCGTGCTGTAGGCACCACGTCGCCACGACGGATTAAATTTTGGCGTCAGGCCCTGTGACGGTAATTGTCAACGGGACGGAGGTCCGAGCTCGCATCACGCGTGCTTGTATTTTTCTGCGGTAAGCAGGGTATTGAAGGAAAAGGTTCAGCCGAAGTGGTTTTAATATTCAAGCAATTTATTGTAACTTGTACTAATCTTTTTAATATATTTTTTCTTTTTATTTTGTTATTGAATTCATTTCTTATTACACTCGACCCTACGGTCCGTCACACTGCTTCAAACTAAATTTTAGAAATTAAATTGAAGCGTAGTACTGAGGAGTAGAAAAAAATAAAAAATAACGCTAAAATGGTCAAAAATAAAATTTCAAAAGCCACAAAACACTGACCACAATTTGAATCACGGAATTTATTAAATTAAGTAGTATATCTGACCTTGGAAAAAAAAATTCAAGAAAAATTCATATGATTTATTTTAACTTGCAAAGTACTTAAATCTGTGAAGAAAATTTTGCAAAAAAACACCATGAAGGGCCTTTTAAAAAATGCGTATTTTAATCAACTATGAAAGTATTTAATTGTCAAGTTTTAAAAATTGACTCGAAAGTCGAGTGTTAGTGTATATTTTTTTGTGTAATTAATAAAAAATAGTCACGCACATATAAAAGATGTCAGAGTCAATAATAATTTTGCCAGCACTTTTCGAATGACAATGAGGGACACAAACGTTAATGGCCTCTTAGTTAGGCGAGAATGAGAGTTCGAGTCGGTGGAACCGCAATCAAGCGGCGTGCGGCCGGCTGTCCAGTGCAAGTTGGAAGATTCCGGTGAGGCTATAGTGGCAGAATATTGAGGGCCAACGCGGACATCGACAGGTCAGGGCCAGGGGGGGGGGGCACTGGGGGCAGCCGGATCGGTGATGCGAACGCGGTCGGACTAGAGGCGAATGAAAGTCGCCTAGATCTAAAGACGAAGCCGCTCTGGGATGGAAAATGATGCCATGTGGAGCGCGAACGAGGTGACGGCGCTAGCGAGGCTGCGTTCAGTTGAGGAATGTGGGAAGAGGCGCAAGTCAGAGGGACTGGGAGTCGCGGGAAGTGGCGAAATCAAGGCAGGGCGGCAGATGGACAAACGGCGGAAGACTTCCACTTAGAAGATCAGTGACGTGGTCGCAGATGTGGTTGAATAGTGGGCTGGGAAAGAGCTTACGAAGGGCGGAGCATGGCGAAGGCGGGGACGGAGGCGGGAACGCAAGGCGGGGACGGAGGCGGGGGCGGAAGCGGCGGGACGGAGGCGGGACGGAGGCGGGACGAGGCGGGGAGGAGACGGGGACGAGGCGGGGACGGAGGCGGGGACGGAGGCGGGACGAGGAGGGCGGGGACGGAGGCGGGGACGGAGGCGGGGACGAGCGGAGGAGGCGGGGACGGAAGGCGGGGACGAAGGCGGGGACGAGCGGACGGAGGCGGGACGGAGGCGGGGAGGAGGCGAGGAGCGGACGGAGGCCGGGGACGAGGCGGGACGGAGGCGGGGACGGGGCGGGGACGGAGGCGGGGGACGGAGGCGAGGACGGAGGCGGAGGACGGGGGGACGGAGGCGGGGACGGAGGGGACGGAGCGAGGGGGACGGAGGCGGGGACGGAGGCGAGCGCGGAGGTGGGGACGGAGGCGGGACGGAGGGCGGGGACCGGAATGCGGGTCGTGTGCTTTGTGAGAGTCCTCGCAAGAGGGATCGGATATACGGCCAGCAGAACGTGAGTGGAGCGTGAGCGAAGGCGTGGGTGGAGGCGGAGGCGAGCGTAAGCGGAGGCGGAGCGTGTCGGTCTAGGCCACTGGAGGGGCCGCGGGGTCTGCCCGGAAGAGACCGCGCATCTCGCGAGGGCTGCGGTGGCTTCTCAAGATCAATTTCAGATTTGCGCCAAGTGCAAATTTGGGATGCGACGGTCACGCTGCTCCGCATCGCGCCCCTTTCCGCCGCCCCCGCTCCCACCCCCCACCGACCCCGTCATCCCAGCCCTGCCCCGTCCCTCCCGCGTTGTGTGCTCGCCGCCCCCGCGGCCCCGCGAGCTCCAGCACCTACTTCCGCGCTTCCATCGCCGGCAGCCCCATCACCACATCACCACATCGCCTGCTCCAACTCGCCCTTCTAACGCTGCACACGCTCTCGAATCTGTCATCGTTCTTCAAATCTCTCATTTGCACATCATCCCCAAAGAAGCTGCACTCTCCTTTGCCCCTCTAATATACTTCCCCGACTCTTTATTCATATTTTCAAACTTGTTTCAGTTCTCCCTTTGAACCTCCCTACACGTCATAGATTCTTCAGTCGTGAAAGATATTGTAGACATAAAAGAAATTGTTATTATCTTTCCTATTACACAACTCTCTACAATATCTCCTTCAAAATTTCAGATTACATAAGAATTTCATGTGTACTATAGGAAAACGTTGAGGTGTGATATTGGAGATCGAAATAGTTGCAGACAACGAAGGAGTAAAGTCGGTGGGTTTATTTACGTAATTACTTTTGTTTACCATTAATATCCTGAACAGTACGAAGAGCCCACTTACGTCTAAGCATTGCATGTAAACGAAAGTGTTCTAAACAATTATTTTTCTTTACAATTATAATATTTAACGAATGAACTAAAATTCGTTAGAGCTCTTTAATTTTCAAAAAGAAATGTTACCCCTACTATAAGTGTGTAGATAAAATCAAGCAAGAAACAATTCTATTTTTTCTTACCACTTATCATCTGAAGTTTTATACGTGCGGGTGCTTTAATAAAGCTGAAAGCGAATGTGAATTTCCTAAACTTATGAAACAATTGTTTTCATCACCAATCAATTGCAAATTATAATTTCTTCTCTTTCAAAATGGCAGTACAACTTTTCTTTCCCAATCATTTATCGTAAATTCTCATACAATATTTCATTCGTCACCGACAAAATATTATCTCTTAGAATTGCAATATAATTTTGATAAAGAAAAGCAAAATTTACTCAAAACGTTATTAATTTATATTTTATTATATACGTACGTATAAACGGAGTACTATGCGTAGTATGGAGAAAGTTAAGTCATGCTGCGGAAAAAGGCGATTTTTCGATACAAAAGCTCGTATTGTGAAGAATTGATGCAAGAAAGTAATAAATCTTGTTCCCGTATGTAGTAAATTACTTTCTCTAACACGATGTGTAGTCAAAAGAAAATCCACGGCTTGTGGGTTTCTTTTGGTTTGTGGGAAAACATCCGCCCACCTGTCTGTCCCTCTATGAACAACACTAGCGCCTAAACTATTAGTAGTTTTTTTTCAAAATGAGTATTCCACGGACGATTAGGATCAACTCAAATCTCGAAAAGTTTGAAAAAAACAGCCTTTTTTTACTTTTGAGAGTACTTTACATGAAGCTTCTGTCACATTTTCACTTTTTTCTTAAAATTGCTCCAACTTTTTTTCTTTAAATTTCTTGTTGGAATAGAGTGAAATACAGTTATTAAGATATCACAATTCAAATTTTTACGTTTGCCTGTAAATTTTCGAAAATTACGTAAATTTGAAAATTTCCCCCACGGACAATTATAAAACAATGCAGGTATGATTTTCGGTGAACCCTATGAATTTTCGAAAATTACAAAAGTTATAACAAATGCACGAAATATATACTGTTGTAGCACCACAAGTTACAGCTACTAGGGGACTGAAAATTTGAGAGTATGGGAAAAAATGTCGTTTAGACGCCGATAGGTAGCAGCTAGGAAGAGTGTGGAAAAGGGGGACAAAACAGAAAAGCTAGCCCAACAGATTAGGAAGCTATTTGGTGCGAGAAAGTCTGCCATTCTGTAACATCACTAGTTTACAGAAGTGAAAAAATTTCGTTTTTATATATTATATCTTTGGGTTCTTTTTTATTTTTATTTTTTTATATTATTTTTTAATGTAATTCCAATAAAATTAACCATTTACTGTAAATTTATTTCGTAGTCGTGCACTTTTTGTGTTTGTTACTGTGAGTTTGCCGTGATTAAATTTTTTAGTTAATATTTCATCATGTGAAATTATAAGTTTCGCTTATTTATTCGAAATAAATAAAAATAACACATTTAAATGTTTTTAGACTTTTATTTTAATTTATGTGTTTTGAAAACGCTGAGTGCGGTTTTTTGGTAGGAATATTTAGCTAATTCTGCTACCTTCACACTTACAACACCAGACGTATCCGCGTGCAGCTGCACGGTTTCCCACTGGTGTGTTGCGTTAATCCGTCTCGTGCAACTGAATATTCGCTTGCAGACCGCGCGATGTTGAAATAAGATTGATATTGCGATAGAGCTGTTAATAGTATTCTACATATTTCACATTGGGAATAGATCTTGCGATACATCATGCTGAGGCATAGTATTCATCGTTACTAGTCCAGCTCTTAAGAAGTTATATGAGGACGAACATTGCCTTGCTGCAAAGATAGTAAATACTTAAAAATGTTCGGCAGCTGTTTCAAGATCTCTAGGAGTGGGATTGTTTTCCTCGGTGAGTTGGAGGAAAAATGAAAGGAACATTGATGACGTCAGGAAAGGATTATTAGATATTGAAGTCAATTTTGAATGATACTTCTCATTAAAGATGTATCAGCGCCTATAATATTCGTATGTTATGTTATTTTAGGTAAAAGACGAAACAAAAAAAGATCTCGAACGTCCCGAGAATAAAAAGTTTGGTCGTGATACAGAATCCGATAGTTTTGGTCACCCTTAATATAGTACAACATGGTCAACGTTTGCAAATTTGTCCATTAGTTTTCGATGAAACACAACTTCCATTACATCCACAATGCATCACCACGCTTTCACTTCGCCCAGGCTTTCCACTGTTTGTTTCTGCGAGCCCATTTCAAAAGGTCTTTGATCATTCGCGCACGTCCCCACTATTGCAGTGAGCGAACAACATAGCAATCATGCATGATTTCATCTTTATGATAGCTCAAAGGATCGACTGCATAGACAGACAAAAAGCAATAACAAAAATACTTCGTGCTCGATCGCTTTTGAGGGACGGGACAAACTTTACAAACAGTGAATAAAGTTATATTCCTAATTCCGAAGCAGGTCATATTGAATTCTGATCATTTATTCTTGCATTCATGTGGAAGAGAGATTCATATTCTTTGATGGAGTAACGCTGCATTCACTGAGAGAGCTTGCTAACTACGTGACGGCTATATTGTCAATTTATTAAAATATATTGGTTCTCCAAATGTATTTTCACCCTCTCAGAAAGTAATGTAATACACAGTTCAGTCGATGAAAAAGAAAGTAAGCAAATTTGAATTGGTATTGCTTTACTTTCGAATCTAGCTTCTCTCCTGTATGTAGAAAGTATCAAAAGATCTGTATTACATAAATATTATTTCGGCTCACAATTTAGAAAAAAATTCAAAAGTTAAGAAATGGCTATAGAATGAATTTCTTTGACTATTTCTTTGATGATATCAGTAGACATATCAATACGCATTTTTGATATGATGCAATTTATATTGCTTTTCTTTATTTTCATTTGATTATTGTTTTAGAAATACTTGTGAGTCAAAAATACATAAATAATAGTTATTACCATCTTAGGATTCTCTATCAAAAACCACTCTGCCACTCTTCTTGAGAAGCGTACTAATTTTAGTCGATACGCCAAATTGACATCAAATTTAAAAAACACACAAATAAAATTTTAAAACTAGAACACTTTTAGTAATACTTTAAACATTTTACAGTCATGGGTTTCGTAAATATTTTCTGTTTGTTTTATCGATAACAAAGTTACGTTTTATCACCCATATATGCCTTCGTAATATGATGATACAATTACAATGACTGATAGGAGGCGATTATTTAAGTTATCATAAGGTTTATTCAATTCCAAGTAGTGAAGGACGATTTTAGCTGCTCACGTTCCGTTCGTAAACCTCCGACAACTTCAATGAAATGCTCTGAAAATGTGTCGCCCGCGTAGAGCGGACGCGTTAACGCGCCAGTGGCGACGGGGGGGGCGCGGGGGAGGGGTGTGAGGTCCCGGCCCGCCGTGGCCCCTCTTACGCACCGTCTCCGCTCATTTGAGGGCCAGTGACCCTGTCGCGGCGGGCGGCGCCGGCTGACCCGACGTGTTATGCTAACGCTTATGCACACTCTTTGGCCCGGCGGCGCGGCGCCCTTCCGGGGTGGCGGCGCGACATCCAGGCGCCACCTCCGCCCCCCACCCCTCCCCGCGCTACGACTCCACTTCCCCAGTTACGTCCACTCCGCGTGGAATGCTCTCGCTCGGACGCGCAATGAGGAAGGCGCCCGCGCATCAAGTTTATTTTTTTACTCATTTGTTATTGTCTTCGATATGGAGCTGGATATACGTTGCATAACTTACCTGGCTCGAGAGGGTCGTGGTTACGAAGGTGATCGTGAATATGAAAACTATTGAACGATGCTACACTTATGGAGGGAATTATGAAAGGGAATTATTAGAGGGCTATATGAAAAGAAACTCCTAGTGTAGTTAACATCTAGCAAATTAGTAAATAAGAGAATATGAATCATTAAAATTGTGTAAAAAAAAATCTTGTATGTTAGCTAGTTTTAATAATCGAGCGGTGGCAAAGTGTGAAGACCTTTGGCTTGGATCATTAGACAACTTTTATTTATTTACTGTTAAAAACTGTGTAAGACGTGTCACGTAAATAAACGTGACACGTAAGACGTAAATAGATAAATAGGAGTGTCCATTTCTCTTCGGAATGTTTTATGTGTGTGTATGAAGAAGATGATTTCTATGGTTATCACTGTGAGGTATCTGTGAGAATAGTCTTTTTGAAGGTGAAAGTAAAGGTGGTTTCCACTTATAACGCCCTTGGTGCTTACATAACTATGTTAATACATTTTATTAATAAGTTATTCTTACATTTGAACATTCTGTGTATTTTTTTATAAAACCAATAGTATGCTTTCTATAGAGAGAAACTTGCTCCTTGGCACATTCTCTTGATTATTAAAGATGGATATATTGGTTCTAAAGCTGTGTTTCATGTTTCATGTTTCGTAATGTCCAAATTACCTGGTGAAATTTCTTTACTCTTTGATTGTCCAGAACGATTACTCGCCTGAGCTCTGCCCTTGCTTCCATGACGGTCGGGCCGCTGAACCATCAGAGATATTACAAATATAATTGGGTAACATTAGAGATGGGTGATTAGGCAAATACCATTGAATGGAGGGTTTTGGATGGGAAACGTTAAAGAATTTTAATATTTGAGTGACTGCCTGTACTCCAAAACTCTGAACCATGTGTAGACATGTTTGGTGATAGTTTTTAATATAAGTTACTGAGTGATAGGTTGTCGAGATAGGATTTTGGTTAAAATGAATTTTTTCCATATATTTGACGGGCGCTGTACCTTCCCAGATATCGTGCTGTTTCTAGTGGATAGATGTAATTTTTTTTTATTTTGTTCGGTTGACATTTTGATTTCACCTCATTTGGTTTTATTTAACGCGTTTCGAGCAAGATGGCTACTTTCATTAGATGTGGTTTGAAGATCAGACTAGGTGTTATAAATTGTGAATATCATGTCATCCTATACTTGGCAGCTGTAGATCTGCTGTCTAGGTGTGCAACACGAGAGCCCATACATCTCTTTAGGCTTTATAATGGAATTTAACTTGAAAGTAACTGTCAATTATAAAGGCCCGAATCAAGATATATCAAGGATGTGGTAACATCTGTTTTACTCTAAGTATTAAAGCTTAGTCTGACGAGCGACCCTCGGAGGTGACTAACTTCAACGTCGAGAGCTTTGACAAAGGCCTGGCTGAGTCAATGAAGGCTGCGGAGCAAAATAATATTTATTATGGGTTTTTGTTGATTGTGACCACAACTCTGCATTTGGTATAATGCGGAAATATATGTTTCTAAATATTAAGTGGCGCTGAGGAATACTTTCTTGAAATTCTAATATAGATATTAATCTCAATAAAATAAGTTAAATAAGATAATTTAAAAATATAGAAAGTAGGCTTATAGGTTTCTTCGATATAATTTCATTAGCTAGTTTTGCAGATTTGCAAATTACAACGACGTGGGTGATTTTCATTTAGAGGGGAAGTATCGTATTATAATGATTGCATTTATTACTGAAAATATCAACGCAAACTGTTTTGGTAAAGTGTTTTGTAATTTATACGGTTGCTAGACTGTACCTAGAGATTCATTGGCGGGGGGATGCTGGAATATTCCATTAATATCTTTGGCATAAAAATGTTTAAAGGGAATAAAAAGTTGGATAGGTTTAAAGTGAAGAAAATCAATTTTTTTCTTTGTTTACTTTACCATTCAGTGGGAATTGCTGAAAGTATTTGCTAGATATTCGGTCACCTTTAATTAATTTTTTTGACCTATGTTTCATCCTGATTGGAGGAACGTGTTGAGTGGACTTTGTAAAACACATGAAAGCTTATCTTAATTTTATTTTGTCACTTTACTTAAGGAGAGATTCTCTAAATATTGCAGCCTTTTTGTAGTTTTGAGTATTTTTAATTGTAATTTCAGTAGACGAACAGCTCTATTAAATTTTATTTTATTTTCTTCATTTTATTTTGTTGATATTATGATTTAATTTTGTTTTGGCATAGAATCTGAGACTAATTTCTGATGGATAATCTTGCATAGATAGCGTAATAGAGCATCAAGTGTGGAAAGATGTTATTTGACATATTTTTCGAGTTAGATATTTAACTAGTCATCGTATGTTTTGAATGGCATCCATGCTTGCACATTAACCTGCTTAAAAATAGGCCTATTTGTTTTTATTGATGCTGGGGAAGATTTATCTTTTTCAATATTACATGAGGACTAATGGTGAGTATAACATGAGAATGGTCAGAACTTTGATCAAGGGTGGAAAAGGATGTGGAGAAGATCTTTTCGAGACCAACGGTTATGAACAAATCGATAACATCTGGCAGATTGTGTGGGTCTTTAAGTAAATATTTAGACTACCCGCCTTACTTGGTGTTAAATAAAAGTCTAAAATACTCTTGTCAATCTCACGACCTCAAAAAAATGTCAACTTATAAATATTGGTTAGTATGAAAAATCTTATCGTTCGTTAATTTATCAGATGTTGGGTTTTATTTATTTTACTTTGCGGAATTTTGTGGATTGATGGAATTTTGTTACTGCAGGATTACCCAATTAGGGAAACTCAACTTTATGAGGTATTCATTTCGTCATAATTTGATCTTTGTGTCCTTATTGAATTATAATAGGTGTTCTTTTACGGCTCCGAATTGTTTGGTAGATCTGGCAGTTCTTGTAATTAGCTGGGCGCTCCCCTTCAGAGAAGACACATTTTGGAAGAGATGTTTTTATCTTTGGACAGTTTGATAGAATTACGTCGCATTTAAGGCAATTATAGTGATGACAGCAATATCGCTATATATTAAGATAAACTAGTCCATACTATTTCAACGCCAATATTTATTTAATTTCTTGATATTGTTGTTATCACGTAAATAAACAATGTTGAAAAACTGTTATTTTATATCCTTTGTACTGTGTGTTTTGTGAGATATGAAAACTCTTAGGAAACTAGAATATTTGAACTTATAAGTTCATAATAGGGAAAGTGGGGTTTACATGCAATACGGGAAATCTACATCTTAAGTTTTTATCGTCTTGAAATTGACTTAATAAATAAGCGAATGGGATTCCGTGAAACACATTTTGTTTGCTAAAGAAATATAGAAACAAGATTTAAGGCAAGTGACATGAGGGTTTGAGTGCATGAGTGTTTTTTCTTTGAGTATTATGATTGAGGATGAAGAGACGCGATGGATGTTGTAGGCGCAAGCTGTAAGAATTATTTTCGAGTTGCATTGCAAATTACATGTTTTCAGGAAATTGAATGTTAATGAATGAAAATTTACCTTTATGTTAGATACAAAATAAATTTCAAGGGATTGTTAAAATATTTTTTTTATGAGAGAAGAAAGAAGGGAGATATGGATATAATTATTCAGCGTCGTTTCTAAGTCGCTTCAGTTCGCGTTCAGTTTCTAAGTCGGAGAAACTTCAAAAGCGAAGTAAAGATCACACAGGTACACACAAAAAAAGGTTGTCAAAGGTCTCTATGTATGTCGACGCGCTAAATTTGTATCGGCAGTCAGAATTGCGCCACCACCCTCCAATTTATTTTAAATTGCGAAAATCAACCATGAAATGGTAGATTGTAAATTTTGGGATGGTTGTTTGCAATTAAAAAACTGATGAGTGGTGTCGCAATTGTGGCTTCAGATTCAGATTTAGCGCGTCGGTATACAAAGAGAAACATGTTTTAACTCTTTGGGCCTGCCAACCCCCGAAAACAAAACAATACAATTTCACGATACTCTTCTGCGATTTACAAGACTTTGGAAGAAGGTGGCGCAATTTTGGCTTCAGTTTCTAATTGAGCGGGTCGATATACACAGAGAAACATGTGTCAAGTCCGAGAACAACCCCGAAAACAAAACAAAAAAAAATCAGTAAATTGTACAAAACGTTTCCTACGCCCGTCTGATATAGTACATAGACACTTATTCGTACGTTATTGAAATGGAAAATCCATTAAAGAAATTGTAAAACTTGCAATAGAAGATACTCCAAAAGATAGCGTATTTTTAAAATTAGACTTTCCTGAGCTTTACCAGGGCATTATATTCGTCGACCGTCGACCGTCGACCACAATGCTAGTCGAAAGCTGTTATGATCTGATCTCGTTGAAATTACTTGCAGGTTGGGAGGACTCGTCAGTAGCAGAAAAAAGTTAAACAATTGGTATCGAAAATACCGACGAAAATACAACACCGACGAGACTACATCAATAACAGCAGACTCAAGTAAGTCGACATCAGCACCTGCCACCTCTTGTGAAGAACCACAAATTAGCAATAATAATAATTGTTCATTTAATATTCATATTTACTGCAATGAGAATTCATTAGTTAAAAATAAGAAAACTTTAATTGTCCTGTTCACAAATTACTTTTAAATGTGTTATTTATTATAATTGTGTATTACTTTAGTATATGTCATTTATTTTCGAAGTTTAATAAATAATTTGTAGATCATATGGTTTGTTAAGGGTCGGCGACTGTTACTTCCGTAAGCCCGCGGCCCTTAAGATTTCCTTTCCATTAATCCGTTAGGTTGTGTTATGCAGATATATAAACAGGACAGTATTACAAAATATATATTCTATCTAAATCAAAAGTCAGTTTAGAAATTTTTGTGTATCACAAGAAAAAATAAGAGCAAAATGTCGAAAAGAGGTTTCATTTTTGATAATCATCTTTGCAATATATTGCTGTGCAAAGTCATCCCATTGCGAGAATTAATTTTGTAACACATCTTAGTCTGGAAAGAGTTTGCCTAGAGAGTCTGTTTTTTAAATATAATTTCATTTTTTGATAGACATTACATTATTCACTTTATATGTGCAAATGTTTTGATTTCGTAGTCTATCTTACACTAACTTTAACTTAAAATTATGCACATTGCAATTACATAAAAATTATATTAAAAATATATTGGAAGAGGAAGCACCTCAGATCATTTTATAAAATGTTCGCAAACCTGGAATAATACTTATCTAATTATTATTTCAGGTTTACGAACATTTTATAACATGAATGGAGGGGATATCTGCTCTTAATTCTCGTTTGTTAATTGCTATTTTGCCTAGTTTACAGAAGGAGGACGCTTGAATTCGAAGAAGGTTAGTGTAAAAATTGTGTGCGAGGTATGCTATTTGTTTTTTTATTGTGTTTATATTTAATCATCATGCAGTTGATTGTTACCGATGAACCATGGTGCTTTTGTAATAAATATTAAGAATTTAATTTGGATAACTTAAATTTTATTTAGGTTGCTATTGGCAGCATTGATCCAGATAGGACAAGCATAAAGTAGTGTCGGCCGGATTATTGCTTTGTAGAGTAATAGAGCATTTGATTTGAAGAGTTGACTGTGTTGATTCAGTAAGGGTCGTAGATGAATTAGTTTAGTTTTGGCTTGCTGAATTTTTACCTCTGTATGTTGCTTCCAGTTGACTCGAATATCGAAGTTTAAGCCCAAGTATTTCATTGTTTTATTGGTTAGTGTCCAATTGATGATGTCGTAAGAGAGTCCGGTTGCCAACTGCAGCACCTTCTCACCAATGACAATATGTGAAGGTCGTTGTGGTCGCTTACGGAAGGGCAGCTTAGCTGTTCGTGAAGGAAGCGCACGGAGCGTTTTGCCGCCAGAGAATTGGCGCAAGGAGTGGCGCTGGGTCACTTACGCACAGTTTGAGAAGCCGTAAATTGAAGCGTTCAGCGGGGCGGGCGAAGTTCGGCCATACGCAAGGCCGCGGCGCTCAGCGAAGCTACGCCCCGGGAAGCCCAGAGCGCCCCTTCCTCAGCCACCACTAATGAGCAGCCGCAGCTCCGATGGACGGGGAGGAGTACAGGTGAATGGCAGCGGAGGGCTGGTAGGAACGGGGCAGGGTAGGGGAAGGGGGAGGGGGAGAGCGATGGCGACCGGTGGGCGCCAAGGGCGGACAACGTGTGAGGAGAGAAGTTGGGGGCAGCGGAGGGCGGTCGGGATGAGAGTGGGAGGGAGAGGCTGGAGCGCTTAAAGAGGGCGAGCAGGGGTGGACAAAGGGGGAGCAGGTGAATGGTTGTGGGGGTCGGGTGGGATTGGGAGGAGGGCGAGTGGATGAAGGGCGGGACGCTGGTGGTGGGTTGGTGGGGATGGGAAGGAAGACCGCCAGTGGGAGATAAAGACGTGCGAAGGAAAGGAGGAGTGCGGCGTGAAACGACGAAGGGCTGCCGAAGGGCGAACGTTCAGTTAACAGAATGGGATCTGAGTATAAATGAGTACGAGAACTGAGGGTACCGAGAAGCGAGGACGTGGTGAAGTAGGAGATGTGGCTGATGGGGAGATATGCATCACCTATGGTCGATCGATAGGCAATGAGCGTGCGCTGGGTCGGGTGAGAATTCGTAGAGGGCGACGTTCAGTGGGTGAAAGGTGAGCAGTCCTGGGCTGGGGAATGCATGTGGTGAGCTAGCGTCGCGTAGGAGTTTTGTGGATCATGTGTCAACGGAGGAAATCCGGCAGCCCTTGATGCAAATGTACGGGGGACAAAATGAATGATGATCCTGCTTGATGTTGTTTGCATGGAGACTAGCAAAGTGGCATATTCAGATGTACTAATAAGGTTCAAATCAGTCAGAATAAGACGTGTGATAATGGAAGAAAGCGATGACACACTCAGTCATATACAAAAATATATAAGCACGCATGCTATTTGGAAATTTGGATCAACTACCTCCATGTGGGGTTCATAAGATTACTCTTGGGGAGAAATGAATTTTTATGACTTGAAGTCACTCGCGAAAACTCTTCGGGATTCATTCTGTTTTTCGTATAATTCTGGATGGAACGGTAATGTATAGACCTGTGAAGACTATCAATCACGATGAATGGCCGATTATCAAGATTAATGGTAGTTAAATGTTGTTTATTTACTGGATTTTCAAGCTCCAAAACACGACGTGGAGAGAGACACTCTGCTATACTTCACAGTACTTCACAAGTGTTAACTATTTTCAATTGCGTTTAAGGGTAGTTAATCTCGAGCAATTTAGCAGGAGGCTACGTTTACTATTAACTACTATTATGCACACCTATACTGACTGTGATTCTCAGAGCTCATTCAAGAATTTTGCTTGAAAGTAAAATTACATTAGAATAGAATATATCAATTTTTTCACCGAGTCCCGATCGTGTTTGAGGCTTTACGGTATGAGATCGAGAAATTGTGTTCATTGATACTTTAAATCAGGGGAAGAAAATAGATAATAAATCATTAGAATAGACAATTTCGCCGTAACATCAATTTCTATAACAAATGTTCGGGAAGCTTGTGATGCGCGAAGATAAAACAACGACAAGCGCGGGAAAACGGCGGCATGAAATAAGATATGGAGGCGAGTTTAAATGCACTTGAAAGAGGACTGAAGGGAAATGAGATGCAAAGCGTGCATTGGTATGGGCTTGGGAGAGCCGCGAAGGTGGATCAGGTCGCGTTGGGTGGTAGCGAGGCAGGCAGGCAGGTGAGAAGGACTGTGGGAGGGGGCGGAGGCGGAGGCGGGGCGGGGCGTATATGAAATATGCAACATCGCGCGCGAGTTAACGGGACAGAGTCGCGCGATTCCACGCGACGACGCTGCAATTAACATGGCCTGCCGAGGGGCGGTTGCGACGCAACGCGGGAAACAGGTCTGGGGCTGGTGCGGCGTAGTGTGACGAGGACTGGCGGACGGGGCAAAGCGAGGGTCGCGGGTCAGGGTGGGTTAGGGGACGGGCATAGGGCACGTGTGCAGGGGCGGTCGTGCAGGCGGTGAAGGGGGCGGGTGCAGAAACGGTGCAGAGGCTGGTGCAAGGGTGGATGCAGGACGGTTGCATGGGGCGGGACAGATGGGCGGGCAGGGGCGGACGCGGGCGGGGACAAGTGCGGTGCAGGGGCGAGGCAGGGTCCAGAGGCGGGGCAGGAACGAGTGGGGCGAGGCAGGGCAGGTCGGGGCAGAGACGGGAAGCAGGGGGGGTGAGCCGATTGCAGTGGCGGGTGACGGAGGGTTGCCAGGGATGGGAGGAAGCAGGGGCGGGCGAGCGGTGTCATGGGTCAGGGGCAGGGGCAACGGCAGGGGGTGGTTTCAGGGCAGGGCGGCGGCAGGGGCTTGTAGTGCGGGGGCAGGTGCGGAGGCAGGGGTGGTTGCGGTGGCGGGAGCAGGAGCAGGGCTGCGGAAAGGGCTAGCGCAGGAGAGCGAGGGGATGTGTACGTTACTCTTGGCAAGCGGTGCTCATGCAAGGGGCAACCAGTTGGAAAGCGGTGATGCAGTGGTGGGTTGTAAATGGAGGTGGGAAGTAGGACGTTCTTGATTGGGGAGCGCTGATGTGGGGGAGGTTTGGTACTTCAGGGTGGAGGAGTACGGGTGACGGGTGGCAGGCGCGGGCAGTGGGCGCGAGCGGCGGGTAAGTGACGATCACTGGGAAACTCTTGGGGCGCGAAGGTTCTGCGTGGAATGGCGAAGGAGCTACTCTTCCTCGGGAAACTTCATTAAGTGATGCATCGCGGCATCGGTATGAAGGAGAGTTAGATCCCACATACTCCATCTCGAGAGATTTTGCACCAGTTAATGTGAGATATATTGACTCCAGAGCCAACCATGATGATGTAGAAATAATTTTCGGACTCTGCGTTAAATCGTGGCTTTTAGCGGAGTGGAGCGGAGTCTTGTACCTGGAACTGGAAGCCACTGGCCGGTTTATGCTTTTGGAATGTTGTTTTTGAATGTTATGTAACTGTGTTCCTCAATGTCTGTACAGTGTAAGTGCGTGTAAACGTAGTGACAATTTCCATTTCCCATTGTGTTGAAATTGTTTCGCTTTAAGTATAAACCTCATTGTCGACACGATGTAATTTCACTTTAATTTCATCCCTTACAAGCACACATTGAATATACAAGTGGGACATATACACGACTAATTTGATATTCATATTCGTGTTTTAAGGGTAATTTTACTTGCTGATCCAAGGTTTTCGAATGCTAGAACTGTTATTATAGTTCAGTAATGAGAATACTACAACTGTCAACATTGATGAAATCAAAACAATTATTCACTCTATGCAATGTTATTTTAATGAAACGTAAAAATTCAAAACGGCCGAGATGCAAATTATGAATCTCTTATCTATGAATCCACCGATTGGATTTCTTCTACTCGTACAAGTGTCCCCGACGGTGCAGGGTCGAAAATTCGGTTCAAAATATAAAAACCTTGCCAGGAAGTTAGAAATTCGTGTCTGGCTCCTCAGTTTCTCAGTGCTACATTTTAGTGCCAAGTGGGCACAGTGAGGAGTGGGGGAACCATGACTCCCAGGTTTCTCAAGCCGGGTGTTCCAAAGTTGAGCCACAGAATTGCCGACAGTTTCTCTCCCCCTCCCCACATACGCACTAAGAGGAAATTGAAAAGGGTCTTGGCCTACTTCGCTGAGTGGCATATGATTGCGGTACCAACCCACAAAGGTGGTAGTTTCGAACTGGCGATGCGGACTTACCCATGTTTCTTAAGAACATTGCTTTGAGATGTATCCAGATTATTATTATTATTATTATTATTATTATTATTATTATTATTATTGATATTATGGAGTTCCTTTAACAACGTAATCGAAGTGATGATGAGGCGAACATATAGGCGCCGATCCTGGGACATGAAGAAAATCCACTGGACTGTGGCACAATGATTTCTTCAATTTATTTTCGCTCGTTAAATAAATCACGATATAATAGTAAAAGTTTAATACAGCTACGTTTTTACGGCGGAGAAAAACGTACTTCCCTG
The DNA here is from genome assembly GCA_017312745.1 of Gryllus bimaculatus. Lineage (NCBI taxonomy): Eukaryota > Metazoa > Arthropoda > Insecta > Orthoptera > Gryllidae > Gryllus > Gryllus bimaculatus. Next base: position 9,458,356 of record BOPP01000008.1, read on the forward strand.
ATAAATAGAAATATGCACACGTTATTCCCATTATCATGCCTGGGGAAGCACAAAATAGTTTTTTGTTGCGAATAGGTAAGGTACTTTTCTGTACCAAGAAAAAATATAAAAAATCTTCGTGTAGTAAAAAATGAAATAATGCAAATAGTTTACAATGTGAAATAAATATAATATGTTCGAATATTAGTCAACTTAAGAAAAGTTAAATAAATGTAAATTTTATATTACAATAAACAGAAAGAAACTAGAAAGAGCCTATGTGAAATAGGAAACTAAAAAAAAAGAACAAATTCGTTTAATATAAATGTAATATAGTCAATGAAAGAATCTGAATATACATGTTACATTGTGTGTGTGTGTGTGTGTGTATGTGTGTGTGTGTCTGTGTCTGTATTGTTCACTGCTGTGAACTGCGCAGCAAGGAGCAGTGACGAAAGGAGGCGCGGGGTAACTTCGAGTAGAGACACCATGCCACGTCACATTTCCTTTGTGAAGAAATTTCTCGGAAAAGAAGTTGAAAGGTAAGAGACTAGTTACATGTGTAAAGCTTACTTCAAAAGGTATAGAGATGATTGAAAGATTATAAACACATGTAAAAGTACAGTGAGCTCCGAAACCACTGCTGGCTTGACTCAGGCACCCAGCGCGCCCCTGCTCTGGCGCGCCCAGGCCACCCAGTGGCCCAACCACTAACCAGGAATATCTCACACATTGAATTGAATTGAATTTGCCTTATTTGCACATGCACATTCACGTGTACGTATCGAAAGTCAGTGCATTTGGAGTTGGCGCTACCCTGCTTCACTTTACACTACACGCACCACTGCTGCTTGTGCTTCGTCAATTAGTCGCCACGGTCAGGAGGGAGATGGTTTCACGAAATGCACCAACTACTGACAAGTATTGAAATCGCTCTCATTCACCCATGCGAGAACCACACCGCTACCGCCGCTGTCGTGTCTAGACTCCCAGAATGCGACACTAATGGAATTCTAGGGAATCTCACCAGGCGGAAACTTGCTTTTGTCGAAAGGTGAAAATATTTCATTGCTGACCACTGAAAATGGATTCGACACCGACACATCTCTACTAGTCTCACATTTCAATTGCACGAATGACAAGGAACGACATTACAGAGAGTGGGAAGCGCAGCTCTTCTGGTTAAGAATAGAGCTGCCAAAATTACTTATGAACTAGAATTCTAGAGGAGCACTCAGGTTAACCTGAATCTTCACGCAAATCACGTTTGCTCGAGTAAACCCGCGGGATTGTGGTATCAATTTTGGGTATATCTCGTACTTGCAACATTGTCCTTATTAATTTCGTCTTCTGACAACACCAGCAATGCATCATTGTTCGCGATCTGCATTAAGAACGTTCCTGGAGCAAATTCTCTACTACATAGGTGACGGCATAATTATCACATAAGCATCGAGATACTATTCAATCAGGCGTGGTCAACTGATACTGCAATGAGCCCGCTTAATAGTTAAAGTTTATTCAACGCTCGCTGGCTCTCGACTTTTTTCTGCTGTCAATTGTTGCAACCACAGACGGCGCAAGTCACATATGCGAAACGCCTGCTTATCCTCCGGGACCAACCCCATCTTCCTACTGGCCGCCATTATGCGTACAAGCGGCAACCTGCATCGTTAGTATCGTCAATCGTCAATATCAAAAAGGTGGCTTTCTAAGAGCGTTCACGACGACGTAATCAGACCGTACAAAAGGACTAAAGAAAACTATATTTAAATTTATTTAAACTAAAGCATGCATTGCTTATTTATTAATGAATCCCTAATTTTGTGTCAAAAGTGACATTCTTAACGGCGGAAACATATTATCATATAATATTGATATCTATAATACAACACGTCGTAGAAGTCACGTACTTCATGTGCTAGTAACGAAAGTCCACTACACGAACTCCTTATATGATTTGTGGCCGTCACTTTACAAAAAATTGTCACATGATGTTAAAAAATTAAAATAAATATGCAAATTTAAATACAAAGCAAAATGTTTTTTGATTCTGTGCAATTAGGGGCTCTTCTAACAATTAAATAGAAAAAATAATATTATAAATATTATATAGTATAATGCGTTAGTTTACATTTGCATTGTATAATTTTCAAAAAACTTAAATATACCTGTATCAAGTAATGTACGTCATCTTCTCGATCAACGACCCCCATATCGATCAGGTTTGCTTCCAGTAGTCCTGATCCATTGACCACATGCTGACGTGGCTCTTTGTTTTGCTTCTTGACACAAATGTTGCCTCACTATGCCCACGTGATTTTGAGTTCCCCCGTTACTAGTTTTTGTAGCAATAGAGCCAGGAGCATGGGTAACTATTGTATCAATACTAAAATATCAAATCCGCAGTTCGTTTAGCAAAGTAAATTAAGTTTTCCATAACTCGAGAAAGAAAAAAATGTCTAGTTTTCAAATGTAGCTAATCTAGCTTTGTTTGTACATTTTTTCATAATTTTACAATACATTTTATTCAACTAATTATCGTTAAAAGGTGAAAACGATATTCTGGAGCTCAAGAAAACGTGTGCAGATTGAACTTCTCCCTCATACATCACCAACAGCTTTTTCTGTTCTTTGACAAAATAAATCGAATCAAAGCAAAGCTTACTAAATGGCCATAAGTACAGCCATATTAATCTCTTTAGAATGCGAAACACACAACAACTTCGACGCTGTACGATGTAGTGAGAGGATCATACCACGCGCGGTCTCCAGCAGCAGGTTCGCAGCGGCGCGAAACAGCACCCCGAGCGTAGACTTGGACTCAGCGAAGTGCAGGGAGCGCCAGCAGTAGACAGTTGCGTAAACTTTGTCTGCGGTTACTAAAAACGGGAGGACATGAGGAAACGGAAAAGGTACAAATGCAAATTATTGTAGTGACAGCGAGGGTACCGACGAAGTTATGGATGAATGAGGCGTGGTTATTCTGCCTTCTTGTCAAAAATCACCTGGTCAGTGAAGCCTTCTTGTCTGTTATGACCTCGGAGCGAAGTAATGCGAAATAGCGGATATTAAAGTGCATTGTGAATGGTCATGCATTTTAAAATGAATCGTCAACGCAGCGAGTGGAGTGCAGTAACTACTGCAATACAGTGTCACATTAAAGATTAGCAGTTACGTCGGGTAACTAAGCTGAGATCAGTAAGCTGAGAATATTGCGAGATGTGTCCGCATTTCAAATGGCGGATGTAGAAACGTGTTAGTGCGTAGAACCATTACTATTCCGTGAAAGTAAAGCATTTAATCGCCAACGAAAGAAACTGCGCCACGTGCTTAGAGTAACTTACGGAAACAATCGCTGGAAAAGAAGACAATGTTAAAGGAGCTTCAGAAGCTCATGAAAAAAATACCCTATTCCTTATAAAACTGTGCGAGGAACATTTCAATCGAGGTGTTAAAAAAATAGTGAAGCTCTTTTCATTGTATATCCCAACGAGGCATGTTCCACGCAGTAGACGGAGCGGGGCCGGGACAGACCGGGACGAGTTGTGGGATCGAGAAACAGAGAGGGTCCAGCCAAGGTCACCTACGACCAAGGCTGACCGCCATCATGCATCGTGCTTACTCACGCAAGGTAAAATGTAATGTGCCTAACAAGGGCAGGAGAAGGAGATTCGATAAACGATGGACAAAGGCATACGATAAGTGCAGTGATAGAAATGATGTTTCGTTATATGAACATGGACACGAATTATTATAAAAATCTAATGAGTTAAGAAAAATATTAACTCTGGAACTAATGAAATATTAAAATTTAGATGGAAGGAGTGTAATATTTTTGGTGATTACAAATGTGAATTTTATTTGAAATTATTTCTTTACTACTTAGAATAGAATGAGTTGTTAGGTAAATAATTTTCATGTACCAATTAAATACTAGTTAGAAATAATTTTCTTAATTTTTGAGTGATTTTCAAACCAAATGTTAATGAAGAATTTGTCAATGAATCAGAAGATAACTGATTTTAATTAAGTTCGAAAAATTGAAAAAAACTGATGGACGCAATTCTGTAATAGTTCCCACTTTCTCTGGTATATTCAGTAATAGATCCTTATTATGGTAGCCTTGGTTAGTCGTCAATGTACCAGAATGCTTTCCAGGGGTTGTTGGAAATTGAAATTGCTTTTATTTTATGTTTAAAACAGGGCTTCCACCAGATTAATGTGATTTGACAGATTATACAACTCGTTTCACAACTTTGTGTCAGGATGAGTGTTTCTCTCACTCTAGAGGTTATACTCTCATATATATATATATATATATATATATATATATATATATATATATATATATATATGTGTGTGTGTGTGTGTGTGTGTGTGTGTGTGTGTGTGTGTGTGTGTGGTCATAGAAAAAACTTGGCGGACTTTGGCGGCAGTCTGATAACCTGAGGTTCGTTTACAAGTGAAGGGCGGCGCAGTGGAACACGAGATATATGTACTAAGAGTCCATGGAGTGAAAGCTATAGTAATTAGCCGATCGCATGTGAACCGAGATGCGAGTCAACTGAGCGTAAACTACCACTGCTCCAAACAGCGGTGAAATAGTACATCGGTCCAGATCATGTCATAATGGAGAAAAATAAATAAATAAGTAAATAAATAAAAAAAATAGCAGCCATTTTTCAAAAAATTCAAAAATATCATAGGGTTTTCATGTAAAGTACCCGTAAACATTAAGATTAATTTCACACTTCCAGGTTCTTGAGTCAGGCTAGAACTTTCGGAGAATTATTTTGGAGAAATTTTCAATCAATCAATTTTTAGCAATCAATTTTAGCAGCAATTTTTAGCAGCTATACTACGTTCAAGCGAAAGTAAAAATAAATTGCTATTGGAAATTATTTACATGGTACAAAAATGATAGTAAAATAATAAAAAAACTAAAATGTTCATTATGTTTATGAAATCGTATTATCATATTTTTTAGATTGATCCAATAATGCTTTCGGCATTTAACTGAGTACATGTAAAATAAAGCACGTCAGATAGAAACGGGTAGCGTATATGTCGTATTTTACAGTCTTTTATTAGATGAAAATATTTTATGGATTTCGAGTACATATTATGTTGAATAATAAGGCCGGTTTATGAATGAATAATTCTCAATAAAATTCGTACTTCTCATAAGCATCTCACAAGTTGAAGCATCATTGTACCCAGAGCAAACGAACCACGAAGCCACTGTTCTCTTCATGCAAAGAGAAGAGCAGTTGAAGCAATAGATGGCAGGGCGGATGCAGGCCCGACCTGCAGCAACGCAGCCTCCCTCAGCCCTCGCCCCACCCTCCTGCTTCCGATTTCGTGGCTCCGCGGCGGCGCGCTCAGTGGGGCGGCGCGCGGGGAGTGTCGGGAAGGGACGGGCGGGGAGGGGCGAGGCGAGGCGGGGGCGGAGCCGTCTTATCACGTCGGCCCTGGCGGCGGCGGCGGTTGGCGAACTCGGGGGCGTCGCGCCGCGGCGCGGTGAGGGGGCGGCGGCTGCGCAGGGGCGGCGGAGGTAGCGGGAGCGCGGGGCGGGAACCGAAGTGCGTGGGGTGAGAGAAGGCGAGAGAGCTGAGCCCGGGACGAGAGCCTTGCAGGTACGTGGGTGCGGCGGCGACGGCGGCGACAGCCTACAGAACATCAATAATTACCGTCTGCCCGCGCACCGTGCCCGACGCGGTGGGCAGCGGGCGGGCAGCGAAGAGGCGCCTGGGGCGGTGGCGGAGCGGGGGAGGGGCGACGCAGGCGGCGCGGCGGCCGCAGCCGGGGCCTGGAGCGGCGCCGGAGGAGGAACGCTATGGCGGGGCGGCGGCCGGGCCAAGTGGCTCGCTGCACCAAAAGCTGCGCAGCGCAGGGCGGTCGCTGCGCGGCGGCTGGGCGGGCCTACCCCACGGGCGCGCGGCGCGGCGAGGACCGGGGCGCGGGGCGCGGCGCGCAAGCTGCGAGCGGTCAATGAGGTCGTGAACCCCGCGCCAGACGATCCACCCCTGCCAGCCCCGCCGCCCCCGCGCAGGCGCGCGTTTTGCGTCGGCCGCTCCGCGCCGCTCCGCGCCGCGCCGCGCCGCGCCGCGCCGCCGCCCTGCTCCGCCGCCGTTGCCCGTGGCCTTTGATGTGCGCCCGCCGCAGGCGCTGCCTCCGCCAGGGCTCCGCTGCCCCGACGAGGACACTTGCGACTACATTTCCTTTCCATCACTTACAAACACACCCACTTCCCGCACGCAGCGGCAAGCAAAAGTCTTCTAAACTAGTGGTCTACAGCAGCACATTATTTCCCTTAGTATATGTAAAAGTTGCGCTATATTATAATATTGAGACTTAAATTCTACAAATACGAATGCACCAACAATTTACAAAAAAATTATCAAAAGATAAGTGAAAAATTCGGAGAATAAATGCATTCCTTCAAATGCCCATTTTATCAACATTAGGTTTTATTCTCTTCATTACGTATATGACAAAGTAAAAAATGTGTAAAAAACATTATTACTGTATTATTCACAGAACTATTAGTTTTCATTCATTTTTGAGGTTGCAAATTAGAACTATCTTTTGTTAAGAGGTCGAACATTCAATTTTTTTGTAAAATTCGATTCAGTCCTTGAAATTCTAAATGTTGTTGAATCTCTCTAATGTTGGGAGTGTGAAAGAATCTTTCGAACGAATATTCATATCAATTTATATTCAATACTAATATAAATATTTTTATTCAGCTGTACGAGTAGGGTACTTGTAAAAACAATCATTGTGAAGAAATTTTTGAGTTACAATGTACAGAAACGTATCGCAATTTATTCAGATTACTCATTCTGTTTGCTGTAACCACTGAAACAAAGTAGAAAGCTAAAATTTTCAATAAGTGATTGTGCATGCTGAAGCAAGGAAAAAAATAAATTAAATAATATGAAATTAAGATTCAAAATATTACCGGAATGAAAATCTTGTCAAGAATCCACTCAACAAAATTTTGAAACCGTTTAAAAATTCGTGGCATTTGAAATTTATATTTTCCAATACCTCTGTTATATTTGATTCTTTCTTTATCTTAACATCAAAATTATTCAAGTGTAGATTTTCAGAGAATTTTCACACAATTTTTTTAAAATGTGAAAACCTTTTACACTATTTACGCAAATACCAAACTGAAGAAAAACAGTTAAACGTATTTCCGTTTCTAATTTGTGGGGTTAAGAACGTCCTGTTCGAACATCCACGCAGCTACTAGCGGTTAATTGTCAATCATGGGCTTCAAAGTGACAATTTCGTGGCGCTGGAATAACATCCCGCTTCCGGAGGCTGCAACTGTAGCTTTTGTAATTTCGGTCTAGTTTTCCAACTCGTCAATGCCTCTGCACATTCTCCGCGAGCTCTGCAAAAAGCTGCCTTGATCTATACCTTGAATGCCTTGAATGCCTTCCACCCTCGTCTCTTCAGACAACTGAGACTAGGAGTGTAATACAGACCCATGTGGTAGTGCCAATCGACAAAATTTGTTCTTGATGATCAAAATGTCATTCTTCTTAATATTTTTAATATTATTTGTTATATTTTTCCTTATGCAGTTACTAGTTGCTAGTGCCTCAAAGGGTAGTGTGGGAATTTTTCCTCTTAAATTTATTTCCAAAAAATTTTTTTGAGACTTTTAAAACTTAATAAAATGTATATTTAATCCGATCATTAATATCATATCTTATTAACTTGTTTTATTAATAAAAAATTCAGCTTATTGTAATAAATTCTTAGATATCAATTGAAATTATTTCAAGGATTGTATTTTCTTTCACTGGATTCTTAGAATCTAAATAGCCTAAAAATATTTTTTCACTAGTTAACATTTATTTACTGAAAACTGTATCAAAATGAATAAAAAACAATTATATTTATTAATTATTTCATGCCCCCAAAATATGTGTTTAAAAATGTTCTGTAAGGCTCCAATCAAAGAAATTTATTATTTTTACTAACAATAAACGTTATTATTTATAGTAATAGAGAATTATTTAAATGTTTGAAATTAGACGTAATTGGGGTATTTCAAAAAGTTCCGCTAAATGAACGTGATGGAATCTAAGCTAACATTTGATTTTTTTTCACTCGTTTCAGAAGAGAATATTAAAACATATTATAAAGTAAAAATAACACTTCATTATAAAGAGTTGTTTCATTCAATAACGAAAGCGGATACTTGAAAGTTGTATTCTTTGCTGCATTTACAAAACTGTAAATAGCTGAGTTTAATTTCATGCAGGGAGGAGCTCTGAGGGTATTCATTCAATAATTTATTCGTCTTTACAGTCTAAACGCTATTCACTGTCATCCACCTCCATTTGTAGATCCCCCGCTTTCACTATCCTTGTCGCTGCGTCTCTCCCTTGCCGATTCGCTGTTCTCTCCCGCCCACTCCCGCTTCACTCATCGCCCCGCTTCCCTCACAACCCCGTCGGCTGGGTCTCATCACTCCCTGCCTGCACCGCTCCCACCCGCCACCTCCGTCACTCACAACGCCCTCGCCGCCTTCCACCGCAACGCCCCACCGCCTCCTATCACATTGCTCTCATCATCCTCGCTGCCCCACCACCTCAGCGCATCGCCCTCGCCTCTCCCGTCGCTCTAACCAGTTGCCTCTGTCGTTCAAAATGCCCTTGCGGCCCTTACACCTCTCACCGCTTCCCGCTCCCGTTCACCCACATAGCCCTCGTCTCCCTACCGCCTCGTCTCCATCGCCCTTGCCAGCAGCACCGCTCACGCCCCCGCCTCCGTCACCCACAACGCCCTTGCGGCCTCTACAGTCCTTCACCCCCCTTTCTCGTTCACTGCCCCCATCACCCTCACTACCCTGCTGCCTCGGCTCCATCGCCCTTGCATGCTGCACCGCCGCCGCCCACCGCCTCCCCGCCCGCGCCGCCCCCTCAGCCGCGGGCGATCGCGCGCCCTCGGGCGCCACCGCCGCCGCTCTAATGAAAATGGAACATCAATTTCCATTCTATTATAACTTCCTTTTTCCTTTTGTGCCTTTGTGTGTACTGCAAATTTTAATGGGCGGAGCGGAGCGTTAAACGGCACGGGCTCTGTAACGAGATTACGCGTATCTGGCGCCGCGCCGCCCAGCCGCGCGCTCAGAAGGCGCTAGGCACTGGACGGTTGAGAGGGGGGCGCTGAAGTGGACTACGGGTGTGAAGGGAGGGTGGTGGCAGGGTGGTGGTACGTGTGGCGATAGAGAGAAGTCAAATTGCAGAAAATGATATGGTTGGTGGGAATGTCTAAATGACGAAAGAAACGGGGTTATGAGTGATGTTGAGGTATCGCCGCCGTCGTCGAAGAGTGCTCAAACCAGGGGATGCCGGAGTAGAACCCTTACAAACGGGTCACATATCGCGCGCCATTTTATTTCCATTGTATTTTGATATCTTCATCCCTTAATTACACACATACATTCATTTGCACTATCGTATCTCACATGTGGGGCTTAGAATTTGTCCGGCTGGTCTTCCAGAAAGGGAATATCTTAATGAAGAAACCTCACCCAAGAGACAAGGTCGGCAGCGAATCTCTCCATCAAGCGGGTAGAAACATCGCCACCTTCTGGAATATAACAGCCACTACACTATAGGGATTAATCAGTTAACTTTTCTGGGGAAAAATCTGTCAGTCGATGCGAGCGCACAAGGAAAGCGGTGAGTTCGTCTGTAGCAGCACGGCGGAGCGGATTTAGCAATGGGGAAAGGCTAACAAGGGGGGCAGATGGTAAGTGAACCACCATAGGAATAGCGATGAAGCGTTGAGATGCATGTGGCTGGCGTTTGTGAGCAGCCAGGGTATGTTGCGACGCATATCTCAAAAGAGGCGAAGGTTTGGCACGACGAGAACTGCAGCGATGATACTGACAAGCGTCGGATGTTGGGAAGTACTCGTAAGAGGCAGCGGGAACCCCTTCGCGAATAGAATGGAAGCGATGCGAGGGTGGGATAGCTGTGGATCGGTTCAGGCAACGAGGGCTGGGCGCCGGGGAGGGCTGCATCGCGTCGCTTGCGTTGCGGCCGAGAGCCAGTTTTTACGCGCGTCGCCCGTTCGTCATTTAGCGCGGCGTTCGCGCAGAGTGCACATGCGCCAGCTGCGTAGAGCCAACAGCGCCACGCCCCTGCGAAAGCAACCCTCCCATTCTCTGTCCTCCCCAACTCCTCCATTTAAGGACTTCCACCTGCCGTTATCTTCTCCCTTCCCTCCATCTTCAAGATTACGCAGTTGTCTCTCTCACACGACCCCCCCCTCTTCGTACCCCTCTCCCTGCCCCGTACCCTTCGGACTCTGTATCCACCTCACTGTTATCAGTCCCGACGTCCTCCGCTCTCTGTCCTCCACCTTCGGTCTCTGTGGTCAGCTCCCGTTCTCGCTTATCGGCTCTCTATCCTCCATCCTTCGGCCTCACTGTCAAATGCTCTCGCCCTCCGTCCTGCACTCCTTGTTCTCTATTGTTCGGAATCCGTGGTTAGTTCTCTGTATTCCGTCTCCTTCTCATTGTGTTTAATCCTTAGGCGTCTGAGGTCGGCTCTCTGACGTCCGTCCCCACCCATCTCTGCGTCTCTCGTTTCGCCATTCATCATCCGCTCTCTGACCTCCATCCTTCTGTCTCGTTGGCCATCTTTGATAGCTCGCGGTATTAATTGATGTTACTCCAGAGTCATGTTCGTTCGTGAGGTCTTAGGGTTCGTGTCCCGACGTTGACAGAATTTTCGACGCCAGCAACATAGCTAGATGCTAATCAAACACTGTCTAGAGGAGAATTGGTGGAGAATAGCGGCTTTCAGCTCTGATCACTAGTTTTCCGAGTTTTTTCCAGTCAGCGCCAGGCGAATGTCGGAGCAGGTTCCTAACAAACGGGCCATCGACCGCGCGCGATCATTTCTTTCCATAATAATGGAATAATCCAGAAATACAGTTATTTAAAGTACCTATTAACTACTTATTGCGTGGATATAGTTTTTATAACGGAAATACATCTTGCTTCTAAAGAACAAATTATATTCTCTGGTTTCACAGTTCACAGAGCGAATAGGAGGAGAGTTCACAGCTGAAGGAGGAATTACTATAATAATTAAAAACTATTTACGTCATGACTTACTTCCTCTATAGAATACTCTAGGTCTCGAAAATATAAATAAAATCTTAACACAGCGACTTAATCTCTCAAGCAATAAATGACCTGCAACAAGACTTAAATAGATTTTCTGAATGAGCAAAATATGGGATATTACAACTAAACGCCTCAAAACGCGAAATCACAATTTTTACCTTGCGAAGAACAAAAATCCTTCCCTATTAAAAATAAATAATTTCCCAATTACATGGACCCCTTCAATTAAATCAATCTAAATATCTAGGCGTCTTTATAGATACTTGTTTCACATGGAAACCACATATTATCCATATACTAAATACATTTTATGAAGCTCTACTGAAATTATATGCGCTTATTAACAAAAACCATCTCTAAAAATGGAAAATTCTCTGTTGCTTCTCTGTGTGGGGGTGCCGCTCCTCCGTTAGGAAACCCTTCCAAATCTTCCAAAATAAAATACTTCGTACAATTATCAATGTCCCGTGGTATATAACCAATAGACAACTACATAGAGATTAGACATATAACAAGTTGCCAATTACATTTCCTTACTGTCGTCCAAATTATTTTTAACCTATATACTGCCCCTTGCACTTTACCCTCGGGAAAAGCAGCGTTGGTCCTACAAGATTTACATCCCGTCTCCCAAAAGATCTGTTCTGTCCCCCATCGTTAGAGAGAGTTTTGTACCACTTATCCCTCTATATCTTGCTTACTTTCTAATAAGATTAATTTCACAAAATTAACAAAAATCATCATAGAGGTTCCCAATGGGGATGTCCTCGTTCAGAAATAGGCGTATGATAGAGCGCTAATTTACAATTACTTGTAACTTCTAGCCATTATTGATTTTAATTAATGATAATATTCAGCTCTAAACTGGTACACAATTTCTCTTCCCATCCTTGTCATATACTCACCCTTTACTCACACACACACAACTACATTCCCTTCCCTACCACATCTGAAAGGCCAATCGGAAGCTTAGAGCTTACCTCGACTTGGACGAAGTCTTGCTAATGGGAGATATCTGGTTGGGGAAACCAAGCAAACCTATTGGTACGTCGACGACGGATCTCGCCATTCAATGGGAGAAGAACACCGCCACCTCTGGGGTTAAAACAAGCACTATATGGACTAATGACCTTAGCAGTTGCCGCGCCTGAAAACACTAATCAATAAATCTCTGTTCTCAGTTCTGTGTCATCCGCCCCGTTCTTTGTACTCCGCTAATTGTCCATCGGCTTTTGGTATCTATGATGTGCTCTTTCTTTCGTTTCTGACTTTCATCCTCCGCTCTTTAACCTCCATTGTGCGGTGTCTGTGGTCGGATCTCTGATTAGTCTCCGCCCTTTGTCCTTCTACTCCCCGTCCTTTATTGTTGCCTCTGCGTTGTGCTCTGTTTCCGTTGCCACCCACCAGCCTCTGCGTCCTGTCGTCCATCCATCGGCTCACTGACTTACGTCACCGCTTTTCGTCCTTCATTGCCAGTCCTCGAACCTTCGGTCTCTGTGTTGGGTTCTTTGTCTCCGCTGTCTATCCTCATTCCATCGGTCGTGGTGCTCCTTTCTCTGTCCTCCGTCTCGTCTCTCGTCCTCAGCGTGTTGTTCTTTACCTACTTTCGGTCTCTGTGATCTGCTCTCCGGGTTCCGACACCGTCCTTAATCTTCCGTTCACTATCCTCCATTTTTCGGTATCTGTAGTCGGCTCTCTGTCCTTAGTCTCTGCCGTTCCTCATCCGAACCCTGTCCTCCATTTTTCAGTGCCTGTTGTTGGCTCTCTGTCGTGCATCCCCACCCTTCGAAGCCCTGCATCCTTCGCTTTCATCGGTAATATCTCTGTCTTTCGTCTTCGACCTGTGTCCACCATTCTTTGTCATCCATCCTTCGGACTCTGTGATGGATTCTCTAGCATTCTCCCCGTCCTTCGTGCCCCGCCAATAGCCTTTGGCCCTTCGGTCTCTAAGGTCTGATTTCTGTCTTCCGTTTCTGCTCTTCATCCTCCACTCTCTATTCTCCAACCTTTGATCTTTGTGGACGGCTCCTTGTGGCCCGAATTCACCCTTCATCCTCCGCACTCTGTTCTCCATTCTACGTTCCTCGGCTTTTTCCGTCCTTGCTTTCTGATCTCTCCTCCTTCAAGATATGTCGTCGGCTCACATGCGCTCCAGCTCTTTGTCCTCCACATACTGTCCTCCATCCCTCAGTTTCTTTTGTTCCCACCCTTCACACACAGCTCTTCCACCCTTCGTCATCTACCTTTCGCCCTTCGCGTTTCCTACGCTTCTGCACCGCTCATAACCCAAGTGTCTTTCTATGAAGAATCTCTGGAATTGCGTTCTTCCATTCAAACGTCTGGATCTTTTAGAATTAAAGATACCACAATATAGAAATACTTAATAATGAATGCGTTCTACGAGCTTGCGTAAAATCTTTTGCATTTCAACGATGTTTTATTGTATCCTTCTAAATATTTAGTTTTTGAATGACGGGTTTGAGAGCTACTAAACGTTCTTATCTTGACTGTCCTTACCGGAACACCTGTGTTCCTACCACAATATAAAAAACCTTAGTATGTTTTATTAAACCTTTTATGGTCGGATAAACGTGATTTTTGTCAGCTATCAGTGATCCCAGGCCTGTGCCCTGTTTTTATTTATTACACACGCCCGGGAGAAAGGGAAATATTTCCGATCATGACGAATTTCCCATTACCATGTCAAGCGAAGTTGACCTGAATGAGCTTATCTTTCATCACACAGCTACAGAAATTGTGATTATTGTACCTAGTCTTCAGCTCTTCCAGGAAATACCTTAACATCTGACACAAAAAATAGCAGTGCTTAAGACTAATTCTTAGTCGCCTCTCGAACTGAGTTGCAGTTGTGTTCCACGCATAAAAAATCGATATGGTTGCAAATATGGGTTTGAGAGAGATACCCTAGTATACTTATTGTATAATTCGAAATTATGTGTGAATGAATATTGGTATGAATGCAGGTATGTTCTGCAAAAGCTTTTATATCACCTATAGCGATAGCATCTACATTTTGTACGAAAACTTTTCATCCTCCTACAAGAAAACGTATAAAGGGTTCAAACGATTACCTCCGCATGATTTTTTATAAAATTTACTTTAATGTAAATTGCAATGCACTTTGGCAGTGTTGTTGCCTGAGGTGCCGAACAAAAAGGAGATGAACGAATGAAGTGGGCAAGATGGACCTCGGCGGGACGGAGAAATTGAGAAGCCAACAAACTGGGAGGCATTTTTAATAAAGTTGTAAAAATGTTCCAGAGGATTAATGTACTGTACTCCCCAAATGTAAAAGACCTTTTACATTCGAAGGGAGTCAAGTTGGGCCATATCGATTGCGGAATATTCGTTTTGGGAATAATTCTATTTTTGGTTTAGGCGCTGGCATTATTCACATACTGGAAAACATTTTGCCAAAAATCAATTTTATTGTTTACTATTCTTTACTATCTTCTACTTCTTACTAACAAAACTAATTACTACACTACGTAATGAACAAAGTACTTTACTTCATTCAACACAAAAAAAAATAAAAGCAAAAAATTCTACTTTCCAGGTATCAGGGACCGAAAAAACGAGTGTTTCTGTCAAAAAAGACTTTCCCCTGCGGTATTTCATAAACTTTCCTTATTATAACATTTGCATAGGGAAAGTGAAAATGATGCAAAATTATCTTAATTTATGCCATTACCAAAATGTCAATAAATCGTATATTGCTTCTTGAGGATATTGGTGAAGCAAAGAAGTTTTTGAAAGTAGGGTTGTACTGCTATCGATTCGGAATTATTTTAATCCATGTTTAACACCTATTTTTGAAACACACAAAGCCAAATTAAAGGGAAATTTCTTATCTTTTTTTGCCAAATTAGAAAATAATCGTGAAAAAATGCATATAAGCAAGTGTGTTAGTGATTTAGCTATACACACATTCTCTGGATTAATCCAAGCGTTCTTTATTTTGCGCTGGAGCGCACAGAGAAATCACACAATTACATTTGGCGATAGCTGCGCTGTTGCGCACGCAGTGCAAAACAGAGGTCGTTCGCCCCTGCTGCTCCACCGGCCCCGCCCCGCCCCTGCTCCCGTTTCTGACCACGCTCCTGTCCACGCCCCTAACCACGCCCATAGCTCCACACGTCTCTGTCCACGCCCCTATCACCACTCCAGTCACCACCCTATCACCACCCCTATCACCGCCCTGTCCACGCCCCTGTCCACGCTTCTCACCACGCCCATGTCCACGTCCCTGCCTACGCCCCTGCCCACGCCCCTGTCACCGCCACCACGCCAGCTCCTACCCCCGGCCCGCCCAAGCCCTGGCCCTTGCGCCACCACCCCATTCCGGTACCAAGCCTCCGCCTCGCCCCCACTCCCAGCCCACCCGCGTTACCGCCCCAAGCCTCCACTGCCACCTCCCCGCCTTGCCCCTGCCTTCGACTGCCACCAACTAATACGCCACCCCCCCCGCCAATACCCTTTCCCCACCCTTGCACCCACTTCAACCACACCGCCACCGTCACTGCACGCGAAGCGGGAACGTGGAGCGGGGTCGGGTTCAGTGTGTGGTGCGGTGTGGGCGCGGGCGTGGCGGCGGTGGCAGGCTGGCGAGACGCGGAAACGGGCGCGGGCTGCCTCTGCGGGGAATTCGCGCGCAGCGTTCTAGCTCGACGCAGCCGCGCGCAGCGTTCACTCAATCAACCCTCGGCGGTGCGTGCCAGAGCGCTGCGCGGGGCGGAGCGTCGCTTCGCGTCGCAATCAAATATTGCGTAAATTGCGGCAGCGATGCGGGTGTTTGTCGGTTCTGCGACGCGCCGAAGTATCGTCCCTGTTCCGCCTCCTGTTTGTGGATTCGTCCTCACCGGACCCGTTCCGTTAATAAACGTACGTGAGTTGCAGCCAGTCGTTATGTTTGCAAGGTATTTGCAGTTCTTCATAAGTTTCCAGTGGAGGTAAAAAACCTAATCGTTACTTCGAAATGCCAAGTAACTGAAGTGCGCTCTGATTAGTTTTTGCTTTGGTAGTGCGCCTTTTTCTCTGTTCGTATTACGTTCAGTCGTTGTGCCTCCACTTCATGAATGTGATATGGAATACATGTCCAGCTGTGGAACACTCTATATGACATCTTTCACACATTTGTACACAGATTTATTCATGTTTCGGTCAGTACTAGCTCAACAGCTCCTTACGAGGCTGAGGTCTACCAGCAGCATCTCGACCTTGCGACTTGGTGTTAAAGGGTACGTGTGATTAGCACATAGACAACTCTACGCCGAATTCTGATATTCTCAATCTGACAAGTGAACTTTCTCATTGTCACACAGCAACTTATACTGGAACATTGCAAGGGAAGTGCACACTATAATCTGCCCCGACCGGGAATCGAACCCGGGATCGCGACATCGCGAGAAAGCGAGCACGCTGTCCATTGAGCTACGCTAAGTGGTGATTGATCATATACTAGTCTTAAAATTAAAGCTTTTAGTTCCTAAAACAAATGAATGGAAACTACGAGTCTTGTTATGATGCTTGATGTATTATAGGTCTGTTCTTTCCAATTGGTAGGCATAGCTTCTGTGTGGCATACGGAAATGAAAACCACACCAAAACACGTGAAAAATTAATGTATGTAATTTTATCAACATGTTATCTGGTCTGGTGCAATCAATTATCTAGTTAGTAGTTTTTTTCTGGTGGTAAAATATATTGCGCGTAATGATGTCATTGTAGTAAACGGTTTGCTTACGCCCGATAGTTACTGTTCGGCCGCCCGTTTTCCGCCTTAGCCCCGCCCACTTTCGCGCCGTTTCGCGAAGGGAGCGCCTTCTTTCAAAACACATGCACTCGGACGCCGCACACGATATTTATCGGCGAATCGCAGAGCCATCTTACGACAGCATTTACGCGGTGTCTGCAAGAACCACCTGCTACAGAGATGCGTGTCGGACGCGACTGGCATTCACGCTTCGCGATGCTTCTAGAATAGAGATGCAGTCGTGGAGCCGGACACCATCATTCCTGCTTCATTTGTACTATCGCCCTCCGCGAACGCCACCGCGACGTGGGAGTGGCGCATTTCTATACATTCGAAAATCGACGCGTCCCGCCCTATCTAAAACTGATCTCGCTTAAAATTCTTTCGTATGAAGCATTCTCGAGTAGACACGTCCTTCCGTCAACTTTTACTTCATAATCTTGCTGTTGTTGATGATTCGCAACATGAACTCTGACTACGCTGCACACGTGTACTGTCATAGCTGTACTGTCGTCACATTTCGCTCTGATGATCATCGGGCCTCAACAGCGTTTTCGTTACTAAATAATTAGGGGTATAAGTTGACCGTTAATGCATGCCTTACTGGCTTGAGATAGGTTTCATCACTCGCATACTTGCGAAACAACTTTGGGCGCTAACCGCATCGGCTGCATTGGCCGCGAATGTAAGTCTCCCGAAGTGCGATAGTGCGGAATAATAGATGGAACACAACGGCTGAACACAAGCTGGGTCATCCGCTTGCACAAAGTTTCTCTGGTGACGTCGTGATTTGGTCTGCTGGTAGGGAACCGATCAACTTGCAGAGAGATCCTTCCAAAGAATGTCATTTTGTTGGGGAAAAGGGTGACACGTATAAAAGTTAAGCAGTGAAGATACCCACAAATGTAATCAATAGCTTATTCGATTCCCCTCGTCATCACAAATCGAGTGGCATATTTCTAGCCCTATCCTTCTACAATATTCTGGAAGAACTATGAGGAAAACGTCTTTTTGTGAGTGGGGTTAAGGTTGCAGTGGAAAAACGCAATACTTACTATATTACTTTCCAATATAACACGAATTGTTACGATTTGATTCATCAGATTGCCGGTAATTAAAAATAATTTTGTAATGAAAGAGGAAAACGTTTTTAAAATTCTGTCGATAATTATAATTTTCCAGTAATTTTAGTCCAGAATGAGAGATATTATTCTTTCATGTAACTTTCTACTCGTATGCCCGAGGATAGAAGAGCCAGGCAACTATTACGTTTAAAATATCTTTATATTATGAACTTGCCTAGCGCAAATACATTTTAACATGAACATAGTCCCCAAAGGCGTCATGTTGAGCTAGTAGTATATGCAAGGTTCGCTTTATATATTCACTGTATTATATGGAAACAATAAATGAAAATGAACTTGTATGATATTTCTCTATTTCTAAAGCTGAATAAGTAATAATATTTTTCTCTGTATTTAATGAACAAATACAAAATATGAAACCATCTCAAATAGCAAAATACACAATTTTAGCAATGTGCGTCCCTCTTCTGAAAGAATTCAAAATATTGTACGTTTCCGGAAAATTGTATAATAATATTTATATTTGTGCATAACGAATGCAGAAATAATAGACAATAAAACTATCAAGCTTTTTATAAAATAGTAGTTCACAGAAAAATATGCTATCATAGATAATTTTACAATCCGCTTGAAAATGAATTTATGGAACTTCATGCCTGGAACCTCAGAGAGGGTCCACATTATTTACATAATATATTTAGTCGGCTGAGATACCCAGAATTGTTAGGAACATTGCTGCGTATATAATTTTATTATTTTTATTTTTGCCAATCTATCACAACTAAACACGTTCCTCGCATTCTAGCTTCCATTTACTATTTTACTTCTGCCTACTTGTTTTCTTCCTGGTTTCTTCCTTCCATTGCTTCATTTACTGCATCCTTCCAGGGCCTCTTCTGTCTCCCTCTTCTTCTTTCAGCAAGGGTCCAATCATTTGTTTATGGCAATCTTTCCTCATTCATTCGGCGCACTTGCCCATACCATTGTAGGCATTATCCCTCTACAGTGTCTACTATTGCAGCCTATGCTCAGTCTTGCCAACATATCATTTCTTATTCTACGCTGAATCGTAAGCGGACAACTATTTCGCCAATTACCCATTTCGGCTACTCTTAATTTTTACTTTTCCGTATACATACATATATATACCGAGCATTATACGTAGTATAGGAAAAATTATGTAATGCTTCGGAAAATCGATTTCAAAATTTCAAGGGAATACACGTTTCTGGGTCCCCTGATACCGAAAAAGTAGTTTTGTTTCAAAACGTCTATCTGTCCGTTTGTCTATCCGTTCGCTTGTGAAAAGTACTCGAGCCTAAACCATACGTAGGATTTTTTCAAAATTGAAGAAACCGGTGTCGATTTGGCTCGAGTCGAATCTTTGGGATTTTGTAAAAAAATCTTTAAAATTTGGGAGTACTTTACATGAATTACCGCGTACATTTTCAAAATTTTCTCAAAAATGCTCTAAATTTTGTCTTTAAATTTCTTGTAAAAATAGTTGTATGATACTCTTATAAAGCTGACATATGTACGATTTTCAGGTTTATCTCTGAATTTTCGAAAATTTCAAAATTTCGAAAATTCTTCCTACAACAATAAAAACGAAGATAGAAATGTTTCTATCAAATAAAATTTCTTCTCCATAGTGAGTTCTTTCATTAACGTCATGTAAATTTTTTGAAATTTTTAGCAGCGCAATACTGTTTGCAATATGTGCAATTTAAAAAAATAACAAAATCAAGATTTTTCTCAAAAACGGCTCCAAATTTTTTGTTTAAACTTTTGGTAGAAAAGTGCTAAAAGTACTCTAAAAGCTGACATAAATGCTGTTTCTTTTTTTTGTTTCTTTTGTTTTTTCAAAAATTACAAATATTTTTTTACTATTTTCCCACGTCGTTACATTAGCGGTGATTTGTTCACATTATTATAATTATGAGTATATGTGCTTTAAATAATGTCAAATATAGTGTCTCGAAAACGCGACCGTTTTCTGTTCTGAAGTAGCTCAAAATTACGCAATTTCAGAAAAGCTTAAATGGCGTTTTCTCATAAATAGTACTAAACGTTTTCTTTAAACTTTTTGAACGGATTGTACGTATTGCACTTTTTATTATGACGTAAAGTTCATTTTTCTGTATAATTGTATTTATTCAAAAAGTACACAAATGTATATTTTTGAAAGATCTTTCTCACCATTAATAAGCACATTTCCAGCAATTGGTAAACACTATTGTATTTGTGAGTTCATGTTTTTCAAATGACTTCAAATGAAATTTTTCGAAAAAAAATCTTAGAAAAAGAGCTTTAAATTTTGAATTTACAGTAGAACTTGAATAACATTTTTTTTTAAATGACTCCAATTTTTTCACAGGAAATTGCCATTTAGAACTAGGTTTTACTGTTCTGTATTATTCTTTAATTCATATTTTAGTTTTACTATTAGGAAACCTAAAAATTAAGAAAATATTTTTAAAAAATGAACTTTGGGAAGCGATAGTTCTCAGCTAGCAAGAGTATGTAGCCTGTCCAAAAAGCTAGCCGAGACCAAAGGAAATAGAAAACGAATACGGAAAAATCCGAACCATTCTGTAGCACCACTAGTTACTTTCTCGTATACGTACGTATGTACGGAGTAATACACGTAGTATAGAGAAATTAATGTTATACTGCGGCAAAAAATGACCATTTTTCGACAGAAAATCCTGTGTTGTGTAGCTTTGATACAGAAAAAGTAGATACCCTATTCTAATGTGCGGTAAATTACTCCCTCTAACACCTTAAATAGATTTCAGTAGTGATACCGAAAAAGTCGATTCTTTCAAAACGTCCGACCGTTTGTCACGTGAGAACAAAACTACAGTCTAAACTATGAGTAGAATTCTTTCAAAAACTGAATTCTTCCCAATCAATCTGTCATCACTCAGAGCTCTGCGATTTTGAATTACATTCCTTAATTTTTGGGGATAATTTGCAAGAAGCCCATGCGACATTTTCAAAAATTTCTCAACATTGGCTCCCATTTTTTCTTTTAATTTCTTGCGAGAATAGCGCAAAATATACAAAAAGGTGGGGTGGGTCCAATTTTATCTGTTAACTCTGAATTTTCGAAAATTACAAAATTCTTTCAGCGTCTTGTTACAATTACAATATTGAATATTTTGATTGATTTTTTTAATTGATTTTTTTCTTGAAATGTAATTTGTTCTTAAATTAATTCTGTCATTAATGTTCTGATCATTTTATTGAATATTTTGTATTTTTCGCGCATTTGAGAGGGAAATGTGGGTAATATTAAAATATATATTAAAAACTAGATTATCTCAGAAAATGGCTTCTAATTTTTTCTGTAAACATTTTCCAAGATTAGTATTAAATGCACTGTAACCGACGACATTAACGTTGATTATACACACAAATATTTTTTTGATATTTCTTTCATGTAGTTCATATTTACATTACCGGCGATTTGTATAAAATATTGAATTTGTGACTACAAACGATTTAAAAGATGCCGTATGAAGTTTCTGAAGAACTCAAAATTTTTTGGGGAAATGAACTCCAAATTGAGCATTTTCAGAAACTTTTGAACGCTATTTTCTCGAAACAGGTTAAAAATTGTCATTGAAAATTTGAATAGGTGCAGGTTCTTCTTTTTAAAAATATTCTTGAAATAATATTTAATTTTTATCTTTTGGAGACTGAAATTTTTTAAAAAATGATATAAAAATGTTCTTTAGGTGCCAGATGAGTAAAATAGAAAAATAGCGATAAGGAAACTAACTTGCTTGCTTATCGCTATTTAGCTTGAAAAGGAAACTAATGCGACAAATTATCTAATCTGTGCCACTGTGCAAGCTCCACGAATTCCTAAAGAGAAAGTCAAGTAATGCACCGGAAAAACGATTTCGAGATTTTAACGAAATGTTTGTGTGTGATTGACGTACTTAATCCGTACATGTTGAACAATGGTCCAATACTGGCGGATCCAAAGGAGTCATGCCCCCCCCCCCCGGAGGCCTAGTTTTAGTTTACTTATCTTTATTTGGAAAAATTCATTAAATATTTATTTGCTCGAATTATCTAATTATTTAAACAATTATATTGTATGGTATCATATCTATAGTACATAAATAATGCACAATACAATTTAAAATATGTTTATTATTTAACAAAAATCTACGATACCCC
>BOPP01000008.1:9480579-9503694 GCA_017312745.1 Gryllus bimaculatus
CCCAAATGATCTGCTGAATCCGCCCCTGAGGCGAAGCGCCGATGTTAGGCGGATCAAAGAATGCCAAGGGCAGCCAAGTAGAAGTTCGGACGGACGTAGTCTTTGCAATGTTCGGCTTGCGCAAAGTTGCTCCTGAGAGAAGCGGTTGGTGCCCCGAGAGGGGCTGTTAGTATTTTAGGCGCCGAAAAGAAACTAATGCGACAAATTCTGTGCCATTGTGTAACACCATTAATTAGATACGACTGTTCTCCTAATTTAATCTCCATATTCTTAATTTCGCTTCGGAAGTTTCAGCCCGGGAGGGGTGGCTCATTGCATCAACTGATGTCACGGCACTACACCTGACGGGGAGGCAGTAAGTTCAAGTCTCGACGGAGGCAGGATTGTAATTTTTGCTTTTGAAATTCGTACCACGTTATATCACATAACACATCTGAGCGTATATTGGTACATATCACTACGTGAGCTCTCACACATTGGATTGATTCATTGATTGTGTAAGTGGTTTCGGACACGTCATCTACCGGGGTAATTAGTCCCGTAAGAGTAGTGCATGTTTTTGCTGGGAGGTGGCGGTGATCTTTCCCTCGCTTGAGATTCGGCGCCGACCTACCGCCGCCTAACGGAATTTTATCCAACCAGGTATCTCCCACCAGCGAGACACCTCCCCAACCGGGATATTGTAACGTCATGGATACTCACTGTGAACACAGACACGAGCTTTCATATAAAAATATTTATTTACAAGGAAAACACAACAAATATTTACAATGAATTTCCACTTTCCACCCTGGCTGTGATAGACCTGCTATCTCCTGATTGCGGGAACGATCCTAACCGATTGATGATCGGTTTCAAATGTGGCACTCGCCACTCCTACATATGAAGAGCGCACAAAGCCAAGCTTCCGTGACCGGATGTCACACTGGGGCACAAAGTCCGTACCGGCGTTCCAACTGATGGTTGCCTCGATCGCAGGAGTGATCTTACCTGATTGAGAATCGGCGGCGAGTCGTGGCACTCAACCACTCCTCACTTCGAAGTATGCACACAGCATCTCCCCCACGTGACCGCAGTCATCCAAAGACACTAAGTCCTCCACAGGCTCGTTAACACGTGACTTGCCTCGCGAGCCCTGCCGGCCGCTGCACTGTCGTGGCGCCACGTTTTTGTGCAACTACACGAGGTTCGCCCACTGTCTCCAGAACCCACCCACTGGCTGTGTGCACTCCCATATATACTTGAGGCTCACGTGACATTGGAAATGGTAATGGTCTGCAAAGTCAATTTTTTGTATCACACATCACAATTGGCAGGATTTTAAGACGTGCATTCAATTCGACGGATGAACTTAAAACAACGATTGCCCTTAAAATCACTGGATCTAAAAATGTAATCAGGAAACTGGCATAGCAGCGTCTTTTTTCTGGAAGTTATTCGCAAGAGTCTCCTTCTGGAAGTTGACGGACCATCAATTTGTGCGAGCCTAGTGTCGTCAGACGAAATAAAAAATCTAGGAATGTTGTGTAACAACACTCCAGAGTTATTGCTTATTTGTTCGTAATAGAAGCAACTGTATGGTCTGGCACGTGGTCTCCTTTGATTGTAATTTAGGTTACCATGAGGATTGATATAAAGGCTTGAGTGTCCAATATATGAAGTTACGCTTCTGACCAGCACGATTTCCACGTCTTTTCTCTATAGCACAATCTTCTAAATGTGAAATAATATTTGAGTAACGACCTTCAGGAACTCAAGGCCCAACCCGGCGCTCCAACCGTGCGCTGCTCATGCTAAAAAAAATTCATCTAAATCTTTCAAACCTAAATAGTGCATTCTAGCTGGTCCAAGGAAATTATTTGAGAACGGTACTCATATTTTGACAATTCACGCAGTTTTGTACTTTCCCATATCATCATTATCTTCCTGTATAACTTAATTTTAAACACAATTTTAATCGATTATAATAATTGTTTTTATTCGGTTTTTAAATAATTATGCATTTTGGACAATACGAGTATTGTTAAATAAGATGCACTGATTTATTTCGCACATTGTAATCTTAATTGATCCATTGATTTATTCTTTCAAATCCGGTTACTTTCCGAAACATTCTGCGCGACTGTAATAGGATATTGTATTAGCAGAAAACAACCTGCGCAGACGGTACAAGAGAGACAGCGGGGTGGATGGCGACTGTGCGCCGGAGACGGCCAGGCCCTCCCCGCCCCGCGCCGCCCGTACGTGTCTGCGGCGGGCGACGCGTCATCCGCGAGCGAGACAGATGCAATGCACCGCCGCACCGCGCCACCCACGTGCCCCGCCCCGCCGCCGCTGCGGCCGCCCGCCGGGTGGGAGGGGCGGGGGCGGGGGCGGGGGTGGGGCGGCGTTGCGCCGCGCCCGCGCCGCCCGGTCGGTCGCGCCGGATGTCGGTCAAGGTCAGCGCCGGCGTCGGCTCCGGGTATTGAATCGCGCCGCCACGCCCGCGCCGCCCCCGTCGCGCCCCCCCGCTCCGCCGCGCTGCGTGCCAGACGACCCCGCCCTCGAACGAACGCGGCCGCCGCCGGGCGCTGGGACGCGGGGGCGAAGCCTGTCGCTGGCTCTCCGCCGGAAACGCGACCGCCGCCGCCGCCGCCGCCGAAACGGCCTCCGGCGCGTCGCAGCTGACTGGCTATTGATCGAGACGGCGGAGACGGCCCCGGCGCGGGGGGCGGGGCGGCGGTGGGCCGGCACGAGGCGAAGGCTTACACAAATACACGCGCAGAGCTCGCCTCCCCACCCCCTGTACTCGAACACGCGTGCGTCGCTGGCGGGCCCTCGAAATACTGCGGCGTGTGGTTTCGCGGGGCCTCCCGGCACTCGGGCTTCGCTCTGCGCTGCCCGCATTTCGGGTCTGCTCCCTACTGCTCATCTGCGTTCGCTGCGGCTCAGATTCGCAATCAGTGAAGCACCGCAGGCCACGCGGAAGGAGCAGGCGGTGCTCCACCAGCGCATGTGAACGATCTGAACTCGAGAGGGAGAGAGTTGTGGGCTGCTGCACGTGCTGTTTAGAATTACTTGAAGCATTACGTATTTAGTACTTGCTGGATGTACCATTTTGTAGGCATTCGCAATTCAAGGTTGCGTATCGTGAGTAATGTCATTATACTTAATTTCAAAAAAAATTGATATAATTACCTTCAATTTGACATTTTTATTAAGGCCATGCAAACAACTTTCCAACTTGCGCTTGTTTTCTCAGGAATTCCCTATTCTCGAAGCTGAGACCATGTAATTTGGAGGGTTCAAAAAGTTCAACACAGCTCTTCTCAAGGAAGACTCATTTTCTCCCTTAATTAATTCACTAATACCCGGGAAAAGCTTCTGGTTGCCATAATATAAGCCCTTAGTGACAAAATATTCTTAAAAATACATCTCTTGATAAGTTCTTAAGCAACCATAAAGAAAGCAATAGGACGAAAAGAAAAAAGTCTAATTATAAGGAGGCACACGTGCAGATAGATTAAAATTCGAACGTTCCGTCCATTAAATATTGCTCCACTTCTTCTTCGCAAGGTATGCTTTCAGTCGGATGGGTCCACAAATTTTTGCTTATGTAGGACAGAAAACGAGAAAAATTTAAGTACGTCACATTCTGAGAGTCCGCAGAGTATAGTATTTAGTGAACAAAGCCACTTACGTGAATGGTTAAAAACATGGAGTGGCAGAAATAAAGACGTTTCACCATGTAGAATCTAAGTTCTTAAAAACTGAAGATTAATTCAATAATTTCCAAATATTTTGGAGATAATATTCAGATTAAATCTCACAGATATGTAATTTCACGAACTCTTGGAAAATTATCGATAAATCTCTGAAGCGACAAGGAGATTTATCTGAGAATTTCTAATCCACAAATGGTATTTAGTATGACTATTTCTCAAATGAAATTTAAATTTGAGTAGCTAGTTAATTAATACTTGTTAAGTACGTTAATCTACTATGTTGACATATTTTAATGATTTCAATTACTACGTTGATACCTGCATTCTTTGATTATTTATGCAAGCTTATCTGAAATGTTAAAATCAAGGAGGTTAAACTTTGCAAGTAAAAATTAATACAGTACAAATTTAAACCAACAGAAAATGCATGTAACGAATTCTTATCATCACAAATATCTTTCATAGATTAATGTTCCTATGCTGTCATCGCTACGCATCTCACTTTTCGTTTCTCTGAAAGACTTTGAAGCTGTCTTCTCTTTGAATGCTTAGTGTCTCAAGCGTCTTTAAATTCTAAGTCTGGGAATGTATTAAAAAGTCGACAGTATTCTTTAACATATCTTTTTTTGGATATTCGCAATTTATTGTTGCTGTATCTTCTTCTAGTAAGTAGATTTGTTTCTTATAAACATTTTGAAATTGTCTCCAAACGTATTTTCAATTTTTCTTTGTGATCTCTCAACAGTGAGATCTCTCAAGAGTGCTTAGATGTGTATAAACATAAGGGTCGATACACATCGCCTTCGAAGATGGTTGAATCACGGGTATTAATTGGGCACTGCGGAGAAGGAGATAAGAACAATCGATAAGAAAAACTAATAATTGTTCAGTGAATCACTACTCTGATTTGACAACATCGTATGCATTCTTAAACACTATTGGTCTCAGTTTCATCAGTGTGTGTGTGTGTGTGTGTGTGTATGTGTGTGCGATTTTTCTGTTGGCTGACGCCGTCAGATTGGGATTGTCAAATTTCGACTCAACAAAGCTAGGTCGAGCCTCTATCTGGAGGAAAAATCTAGTGGCTGTCAGCTCTGATCGCTGATATTTTCTAATTTCTTAAATCAATACCAGGTGAAAGTCGGAGCTTAACAAATGGGCAAAGGATAGCGCACAATCTTACCGTTCTCTTCCTTATTATATAACTCTTACTCTCATTCACTTAGATTTACATGCACTACCCTAGCGGTGATGTCGGGGGACCAATAGCGAATTTAGACATTGTCCCCGCTGGGGAGATACCTGAAGAGAAAACTCAAGCAAGCAGATGTGCTGGTCGGCTACGGATCTCTCCATCCATCGGGGGAAGAACTCCGCCACCTACCAAAATAAAAATTATCACTACACTAATGGGTATAATCTTAGCAGTGAACGTGCCTGTAAACAATCAGTGAGATATATTAATATATGACACATGGTTTGAGTACAGAATAAGAATTTTTGAAATATTTAAGAAATTGAAATGGTATTTTTTTGTGATTACGGCAAGGGACAACTACTGCAGCGAGCGCAGAAGTACACACGTGGCCTAGTTTTTCAACCAGTATATCTCGCAGTAGCGGTGCACCACAAACTCTTGATAGTACAAATTCAAATGGAACTTTGCCTTCACTTTTAAATTATTTTGATCATTTGATTACAGTAATAGTAGTAGTAGCAGTAGTTGCAGTGGCAGTAGCAATAGTAGCAGTAGCAGCAGTGGCAGTAGCAGTGGCAGTAGCAGTGGCAGTAGCACTAGCAGTGGCAGTAGCAGTAATAGTAGCAGTAGCAGTAGCAGTAGCAGTAGCAGTAGCAGTAACAGTAGCAGTAGCAGTAGCAGTAGCAGTAGCAGTAGCAGTAGCAGTAGCGAGGTTCTTTACGGCTGACGCCGCTTCTCGCATCCCAGTCGCCACGTCCTTCTATCTTCCCAATGTCCTCTTGAAGATCTCGATCCTTCATCGCCTTTTCTATATCATTTTTCCATGTTTTTCTTGTTGTGCCACGCTAACTGTTTCTTTAAGGTAACCATTTTAAAATGTTCTTAGGCCATCATTTTTCCGTCATCCTTTGGATATGATCATACCATCTCAATATTTTAGCATCAATTACATCCATTGTATCAATATCAATACCCATTTAATTTTTGATTTTAAAATTGGGTAATTTATTCAGTAACGTAATAATACATTCAGCATCTCTAAAAGTTGATTTCCATTGATTTTAATTTTTGCTCTTCACTCTGACTTAAAATCTAAACTTCTGAACCGTATGTAGATATGCTTTCAACCAGCGATTTGTACATTATTATCTTCGTCTTGGTTGTTATTTTTTGGCTACACAAAACATTACTCAAATGTCTTGTCACTACACTCCCTTGAGAGATCCTATATTTTACTTCTTCCGCACATCTATCCTCCTTTCTTATACGCACACCAAGTTACTTATAAGCTGTTGTATTTTAATACACCTGCTCCCAATTACTCCTTTGTTCCTTGCGACTCCACAACAACATACTCTTTATTTAGCAGGGTTCATAATTAAATCCCAAGATATATATTCTTCATTTAGTTTCCTCGACATGTAATCTATATCCTGGTCATCCTCGGCAAGAATAACCTGGTCATCAGCGAAGTAAAGATTCGACTTCTATCCCCATATTCCGACATTTACGACTCCAATTTTCAAGAGCAACATTTCAATACATTTTGAAAAGAGTAGGAGTGATACAGTTATCTTATGCGTTAGCGATACAATTATCTAATTAATTACATCTATCTTATATTTATACTAAAGAACAGTGACTTAATTTTCACTTTGAAATAGAGAATATTTTCTTATTTCTTTCAGTAGTTTTGTCTATCATTCTACGAATGTCGGAATAACACTCCACTAGTGGGCCGCGAATCGCGCGAGATTTTTTCTTCCCATGATGATCATCATCACCGCACCCAAGCCGAACTGGGATGCCGTGTGGGAGTAAGACATGTCCCAACTCATCCCCTCATTATTGGTATACTCTGGCGGAGAGGCCTTACGAACATTAGAATTGCGGACAATAACGATGGGAAAAATAATATATTTTTAGGATTTTTATTGAAAAACAATATTTCGGAATGTAGACGAATAAAAATGATGAATGTTAAAAAAGTCACAGTTGAGGATTTTTACATTAGCATTTACGATTGTCAGAGAGTTTTGGTTGACAACTCCTGTGAGGGCGTTGTTTGGCCGTCCAAGTAATGATGCCATCACCATATCTGACCCTTCGGGTGTTCAGGGTTAGTACAAAATGTTAACGATCTCCCTCAAAACCTTCAAAATCTAAGGGCGAGTGATCGCGGCTATATCTTTTGTATTTACGCCTGGCATGAATAAAATGAAAACAGCGGCCAGTCGAACGGGCGAGTGGATCCCTACGACCGACACGAAACTTGGACAAGCAAACAGCCGCGAGCAAATGGACAGGAGAAACGAGCACTTCAAGCGATCTTTTGCAGAGCGCTCAGGGAACTTTTGTGGGCAGAAATGTGCCACAATTGAGGACCTTGGGGGACGCCTGCGGCTCGCCGGTACGCAGCAGTGGCCCATGGCTGCGAGGCGAGGGCAACGGAGCCTGAGGCAGGAACGGCGTCGCGGAGGCGGTGGCTTTTGCGGTGATGGGGTCAGCGGTTGCGTAGGGAGGGCGGGGACGGGGCGGGGGGGGGCGGGGGGGGGGGCGGGCGGGGGGTTGGCGGCGGGGGTGGCGGGGGCGGCGGGGATGGCGAGGACGATGGGACGGGGAGTGGCGGGGCGGTGGGGGCGGCGGGGGGGGGGGGGGGGGGGGTGACGGGGGGGGGGGCGGGGGGAACGCTGGGGGCGTCAAGGATGGCGTGGGCGGCGTGGGCGGCGGGGCGGCGGGGCGCGGGGGCGGCGGGGACGGCGTGGGCGCGCGGGGCGGCGGGCGGCGGGGGGCGGCGGGGTCGGCGGGGTCGGCGGGGCGGCGGGGTCGGCGGGGGCGGCGGGGGCGGCGGGTCGGCGGGGCGGCGGGGTCGGCGGGGGCGGCGGGGGCGGCGGGGTCGGCGGGACTGGCGGGGCGGCGGGACGGCGGGGGGGCGGCGGGGACGCCGGGGGCGGCGGGGGCGGGCGGGAAGCGGCAGGCCCGTCCTGCGCACGCGGTGCGCGCCACCCGCCGCCCGGGGCGGCCTCATCGCCTGGCAAAGCGCTGTCGCTGCTTTGTGGCCGGATGCTCGTCGAGGCTGACGGCTAGGTTTTTGTGTTAGGACGCCTTGTGCAGAAAACTCCTATGAAAGGGGCGATGCTAAGCCGCTTCTCTGCGCTGCCTGGGGCCAACAGTCCTTTTTGCGTGAGGTTAGATTGCGGTGGTTGTAGGTTCTTGAATCTATCCGTTCTTGGTGCTTGTTCACGGGGTATAGGGGTGGTAACCTAAAGAAAATAAGTTTTATTTTTACTTTTTAAATTTGTTCTTGAATTATTCGTCATTCATCGGTTATTGAGTATATATCAAATATTTGGACCTGGCAAACGATATTAGACATTTTGTGTGACATCTAGCAGTGAATTATCAGCACACGGTGTGATGTTAAGCATTATAGTATGTATATGTTGCTTGTTACTGATTATCCGCGGTGGATAATTGAAAAACGTATTATAGTATTAACGAGAATTGCCTTTTACGCTAGCTTGATATCGCGATAAATTATTATAAACGTATATTTATTTAAATGGTCATCAATTGTCAATTACTAATGGCTTATAGCAGCAAATATGGTACTGAACAAATTAACACAGGATGTTTCTAAAAAATTGCACACATCCTGTTTAAGAACAATAAATAAAATACTCGCCTGCAATAAATAAGACTGCAATGAACGAAATATTCTATCAAAGCACTCTTCACAAATACGTGAATAACAGAATAATATGTACATTTACGGTAAACCACTACTTCGTATACCAAGAATATACAAAAATACTTTTCTACGGCCCGCAACACCTAAATAACAAAGATTTACAGACGGGCTGCCTCTTTCTTGAAGTCTTGCTGTGTCGTAAGCAGTAACGCACTGAGTATGATAAAATTGAGGCGGTATGCGCAGTATGCTATTAGCGGAATAACACAATCGAATATTTGCAATTTCCTGTTTCATTGTTTTTGTATTTTGTACCGCGTTCATGGGTATCTAAGAAACACATAGACACCACTCACATGGTCAGGGTCTGGACAGTTTAATTCAGTTCCTACACGCATTGAAAATTAGCAATGTATGAGATTGATATTTTATCATAAATTAATAACTATAACATTTAGAATTTATTTTCTCTTTCAAAATATATCTGTACAGAACTCACTATAAAAAAGTAGATAAAACATGTAAAACAAATGAATATAAAAAATTAAAAACTAGATTGATTTGGGGTGGGTTATTACTAACCGCGATGACACCACAGGACTTAGCTATC
Organism: Gryllus bimaculatus; assembly: GCA_017312745.1. NCBI lineage: Eukaryota > Metazoa > Arthropoda > Insecta > Orthoptera > Gryllidae > Gryllus > Gryllus bimaculatus. The sequence continues at coordinate 9,489,783 of BOPP01000008.1, forward strand.
ACAACGACACGGAAACTGGGTGATGTTTCTGATTTCTTATAATTTTGAATGATGTTATGATTCTCAGGCAGCCTTTCTGGTGTAGAAACATACAAATACCACTACAGAATACGGTGTCGCAGTTTCATGTGTCTCAAATATTACGAAGAATGCAAAAATAGATGAATTAAATATGAATGAGTCTGAAAAACGCATGATAACACATTACATGTCATTGACCACGGTAACTAGTAGTACTAAAACAGCACGCATTTTCTCACCCATATTTTAACGCAAATTTACGAGAAAAGTACTCAAATTTTTATGTAACTATCAATAAACACAATAAATAACTGACATATGAGGTATCGGTTATATTATTTTCTGACTACGGAATGGAGAAAAAGTAATGTAATGCTACGCGAAAAAAAACGACGAATTTTCGACAGAAAACTCGTATTACTGGGTGCTGGTAACGAAAAAGGGAATAAATCCAATTGCTAAATTTAGAAAAAAAATCCTCTAAAACGTGGTGTAACCAGTATTCCTGATACCGAAAAATCAAATGACCACAAGACTTCTGTCCGTCCGTCTGTGAACAACGCTAGCAGCTAAACTGTTCAGCCGATTTTCTCCGAAATTGATACCGATACCTCTCTATCAATCTGGCATATGTCAAATCCCCTTGAATTGAAAATCTACATTTTAATTTTAGGAGACACTATTCATGAAGCCCAGGGATTATTTACCAAATTTTCAAAAAAATGGCTTCATTATTTTTTATTAAATTTTGTTTTTGGATAGTGTGAAAGACGTTTACGAGAATGATGCAAGTTTCAGTCGTTGAAAATACTAAGTTTTCGAAAATTGGAAAAGTTCAAAATTTTTTCGGTGTCTTCCTACAGCTACAATCATAAAGATAGAAATTCTTCCCTTAATGAAATCTGAATTTGATTCCCCAGCCACTGAGGCGCGCTGCCATTCCGTCTCGCAAAAGTGGCTAGACAGATTTTGAGATAAGGGCATTGTCAATTTTTCAAAAAGTTGAGCACTTTTCTTGAAATTTTGTGTGAAAATATGGGCGAGAAAATACGTGCTGTTATAGCACCTCTAGTTTGAACTCTCCTTAACGTTTCACCAGTGAGTATTGCAAGAGGTATTTGCGTTCGCGTGTATGTGAATACATACTTGTAATTTGATGAGTTTTCTAAACATCCTAAGCAGTTGCGTAGCTAGGTTCTCGGATGCCCGGAGTGGAAATTATAGATGACCCAAACGGCAAAAAATAAGTTTTAAGAGCAGTTTTAAGAAATTAAGTTTTAAATGTACTAAGTATAAGAATATGGCTGGAGCACTTGGAAAAATAAGTGTGAAGTGTGATTTATTTTATTCTTTGTCAATATCCGTCCACAGAGACAAATGAAAAACTACAAAAGTACATAATAATTTTCGATTTTATTCAAGTAACATGTATTGTCAACCGTTGCAAAGTTCATGGAAGAGAAAACTACATTTTACACAAACATTAAACTACCACAAATCAAAATATATTAACAAATAAATGCATCAGTTCTCCAGACTTGCATGGATTGAAAAACAAAAGATCAATCAAAACATAATGCCGTGGACTGAATGTACAGCACCTTCGGAAATATCGTTTGAACCTATTAAATTTATTTTATTTGTTTAACAACTTGTTAATTGGAGGTCCAAGAAACAGGTAACTATGATGTTACGAAATGTTCATTTAATGGTTTAACGATTACAATTAAAAAACTTAAGAGTCTTATTACCTAATTATACACACCCCTACTAGTCTCTGGCGGAACATATTAGGAACCAACCAACCACGTATTAGCGGCAGATGAAAAATTATGATCATGGTGCATCTACCAACATATAAATTAAATCCTTATTTTCCGCATTTGTGCTGTTAATCTTTTCCAAACTTTGCAAGGACACTGCGACAATCCTCAAGAAGACCCCGTAAAAAATATATCTATTAATACACTACTTTTTGTGGGATCGATATCAGGCACATGTCGCTGAAAACACTTTTATTAGTAAAGAAGATTAAAATCATTCTTTACTTTGAGAAAATAATGACTTAAACTTCCATACACCACCGTTTTGCAGCAGATATTCGTGTCGTGAGTCGTGAGTGAAACGGAGGGGTAGGTAGAGCTTGGGATGACACTTGCATTATAATTTCAATTTGTATTAAATGTTGTACAGGAGAGAAAGACTGAAAGTTCGCATGCAGCTCTATTAAATTACAGCACGGTTCATGTGAGCTATGAGAGCAAATATGTACCAATAACAGTCAATGAAATGCCAGTCATGTTACCACAATAACTACAGTATGCAACTGCGACAAAGTAGGAAAATTATTATTTTTATGTGACAATTTAAACATGTGACATATATAATTATGATACAGTGAAATCTCAACGACCGCAAAATTAATACCTTGATGTTTTCTATAACTGTATCTTTTTAGCCTTGCTGCACATCCATTTTATATTATCGCAATATATTGAGTTTAACGAATTATGAACCTGGTGATAAGAACGTTGCTCTCATTTTGAACCTAAGGTTTTGAAGTCTTGCTGAGAATAAAACATGATACTAGTTTTTTTTCTCTGGATAAAGAATTTCAAGAAAAGTGGACGGAAAATATCTGCATGAGAACAGGCTTTTATGTCAGCAGCTTTGAAAATTATTTCGAATTCCTTCATTTTCAACCTCCCGCGCACTTTCTTCGCGAAAGTGAGCCAAAACGCGTGAACTTCTCATTACATTGCAGAGAACATAAAGTAATCACCGAGGCAATACCCAAAGAACAATTTGTTTTTGTTAAGGAAAACTCCACGCAACTTCAGCTCTTGACAACCACGGAACACAACTCGAAATCCTATTGAAATATAAATAAAAAAACATTGCAGAGAATAAACACCTCCTCTAATCCAAGTCATAACCGTCAGCAACTATAATCCGAGCAACGAGTGTGAAAGTATTAATTTTTTTGTTTGACAATAGCTTAAAAGAAACAGAAACAGTTCACAATTGTGTTATAAATCAGTCTGTCTGCCCGTCTGCCAGAACCTCCGTTCACCTGTCAGTACGCCCGTCTGTCTGTCCGTCTTTCCGTCTGCCTCTCCATCCGTCCGTCCGTCTAACCACCCGTCTGGCCGCCCATCTAGCCGCCCGTCTGGCCGCCCGTCTGGCCGTCCGTCTGGCCGCCCGTCTGGCCGCCCGTCTGGCCGCCCGTCAGGCCGCCCGTCTGGCCACCCGTCTGACCGCCCGTCTGGCGGCCCGTTTTTTCTCTGCGCTAGCTCTTCGATTCTGATGTCTGAAAAAAAGCTCCTCACTGCCAGAATGTAAAGCGAAACATTAAAATTACTTTTCCTCTATATATTTATTCCCATATTATATATATTTTGCTTCTACTTACTTTGCTTTCTAACCAGCTCATTTAATTTTCATTATTTAATTATTGAAAGGCATTTAAATATTTTTATTAGCTACAATGATATGAATTTAAAACCACTTTCAGTTAACCTAAATGTGACATATTGTATTTTTGTGAAATATGACCGTTCAAAGTACAACACTTTGGATAAAATTAATATATACAAATAACTTTTCATTGTATTCAAACGTTAAATATTTTTAACTATCTGAATATTTGTATACGTGTGACCATAGAGACTAAAACTCTACTTAGAGATTTAGTTGAAAATTTCATAGTTTGTTCTCAGATTTTGTGTCAGGAGTGTTTAGACGAATCAATGGAAAATCAATAGAGTGGAGTGTTTATTGAAGATTTGCTGTATGCACATTTCAACTTCTATAACGGTGGCGGTGGTTCAATGTCATAACTGGGAGATTTAGGGATTTGTGTCGCAACGGCTGTGGATTTTTGAAAAACCTCTAAACATTTTTTGTATTTAAAATACAGAAACATGCGAGTAAAAAATGAAAATATTAAAAAAATGTTCATAGTGCAACACCTTCTCCTATCTACTTTTGCACACTCAATTAACATAGTGCCATTCTCATTTTTATTTATTATTTCTAGGGGGTGGATTGTAATGAAATGTCAGTTTTTTCTTTTCACTTTAGAACAATGCTGTTTAGTAGAGAAATTAATTTTATGTTATGTCATAACGAAACTATCTTTTTAATTTTTTGTCCATTTTGACTAATTAGTCATTTCTTATACTTTTACGTACTTTTTAATGCATTATTCGTTTATTTAATCGATTTTAATATCATATTAATGGAACTTCCTTCAAACAATATTTACGAGATACAACAATTGTTCTCCACAGAATTCCTGATTAGCCTATTCGAGTTCTTCGCTCAGAAATTGTAATGTGAGCCGTAGTTTGTAATCTAAGGTTCCTGTGACGCGTATCCGCGTCATTGTTGGTTTGGAAATTTTCGGGATAACTAAAGATCAGAATCCGCCCCCTGATTATTGCCATGGTTAAAAAACATGCTTATAAAACAAATCTTGAAAATCATATCATCGTTAAGCTGTATTAAAGGTTTTTGAATATTTGAAATGAAAGGAGTTGATAAAATTCTACCTTGAAAATGATACAGCACAGCAAAAATCACTTGATTTAACGCCTCGAATATTCAAAATATGATTTATTCAACTTCGCCTCAGCGCTCACCATCGAAGGGCTGTTTGCCTGACTGCAATTCTAACATTTTGCTCTGCAGGGATTTAGGCGTCTCATCATGAGTTCACTTTACGGTCGTGTCTCTGGACATTTGATATGTTTAAGGGTTTTTCCGATTTCATCATTTTCCCACGTGTGCTTAACCCAATACAATTCACTAATTACATTTAAAAAACACAAATATGTGCAAGCATTATTTGTCTTTTTAATGCAGAACTCTAATAAATTATTGCGGTGAAAAAATTTAACAAAAAGACTGGCAGCCAAAATATGTTTCACATATCATCTGTTAAACTATATTGTCCCAGATTATCGTGTTTTTCAAAGGTAGACAATGTTTATACTAATTTGAACAACAATAATATATTAAATTATAAAACAAAGAGGAAAGAACATCTTCATAAACTTCAAATATTACTGGAATACTAAACAAAAACAGTGACGTGAATGGGTGTCGTCTGTGTTCGTTGATCCATGAGGAGCATTCTCGTACATCAAAGTAATGCAACCACTCCCATATTCGCTCACACGCGCGTCATACATAACCAATTAAACTTAAAATTTGTTCTTAAAACTCCTTTCATTATCCCGCAAAGAGCACGCTTGTTAACAGACATTGACGACAATGCTGAACGACAAAACGTGGATGACAAACGATGTTTACACTTTTCATCCTGTTTATGTAGTATGAATCACTTATCAATCCGACCATAAATACTAGACTCTGCACGCGCCGCCGCTGCAGCGATCGATGAGGGAATATTTCCCTTTGATGGACCGCGAGAACCCGCCGCCCAACTCTCGCCTCCTCCTCCGCCACCGCTATCCCGTCGCCCCACCACCCACCGCCCGCCAACCTGCCATCCACCGCCCCGCCACCAGCCGCCCGAGATCACGCCGCCCCAGATCTCATGCCCACGTTCCGTCGCCTGCCCGCTGTCCCGCGTCGCGCCTCCACGCCCACGCTCACGCCTCGACCCCACCCCCGCACCACCGCCGTCAACGCGGGCCACCACGGCGGTTTCGCCTGCCCCTGCCCCGTCGTCGGCCACGCACGCACGGGGCCACCGTCACCGCAGGCTCCACTCTGTGACTTCCCCTCATCCCGATACTCTGAGTCGCCACCCACACTTCTACCACGCCACCCACCATTTTTCGCCGCCATCATATTCCCGCGCTCCCATTCATTCACACCGCACCAACCATTCCCCCGCCGTATCCACATTGTCCCACGTCACTACCCAGTCCCTGCCGCCACCCATCCATTCCCACCGAGCTCACCATTCAACCGCGCCACCCATCCATTCCTCACCCCACCCATCCATCCACCCGTCACTCCCCATTCCCCCCCGTCCCTTTCGGACCTCCCGTCGCCCATCTCTCTGACTGCCGCTCCTCGGTCGCTCTCCGCTGGCGCTGCCTTTCGACACCCCCCTCACCCGGCACCCCCCAATCGACCACTCTCCATCCCGCCGCTCTCCAACCGCCGCCTCTGCTGCCCGCGCTACGGCCGCCGCCGCCGCCCGCCACCCCTTTCCCCCGCTCCCCACCCCCGGCCGGCAGCCCCCTCCCGCCACCCTCCACCTCGCCGCCCCGCCGCCCCATCACCCGCCGCCTCCCGGCCGTTCGCCCCGCCGCGCGCACTGCTCGTGCTCTTTGTTTTGCGCGCGTCGCGTCGCGCTGCTCTAATGTCCGCTCGGGCGCCGCGCGCCGTCATTCGCGCGTGTTAGACGGGCACGGATTCCGCTTAACGAACGCCTAGATCACCCGCTGTATCCAATACGCCGAGTTATTGGTCCGTTTTGGGCGCCGCGAGAGCAGGCTCATTTCTGGTTATTGTTGTCAAAATTTGAGTAATACGGCGAAATGGATGGAATACCGAATGCTGTGTGCGCGCGGATAATCTGTGCAGAATGTAGATCCGAAAGAACTTGTATTAGGGTCGCTTCGATTTGGCTGATAGTTCATAGACATGGAACATTTGCTGTGTCGTTTTTCGAAACGTTTTTTCAGTGATGTAGTTTATATGTAATTGTGCTTTCAGGGTTCATGATAATGCAGTCTACCGTTCTGACTTCTACTTTATAGTTCTGGTGACTTGCTAATTTTAATATTTGATTAAAAAGAAATAATTGTAAATTAAGAAATGTAGGTGATCCCAACTTAAGTGTATTTTATGATTAGGATGTATTTTTATTGAGAATGTCTTGAAATCCAGTAAATATTCTGGTGTAGTAAACAGTAAGTAGTAGCTAGGGGGATATTACTGTTAACTTAATTTTAGTTTAGCAAAGCGAAAGAACCATCCAGACTTTTTGAATTCTATGGGAGACTTCTTTAGAATGAGGATTCCTAGGCTTCCGCGGACGCAGTCATTTGATAATTAGCAATCCGGAATGATTTTAGGCCATCATATTTGGGCATTATTCTGAGTTATTCAGAAATCTAGCTCAGAAGAAGGCCAACCACACGATGGCCGACACGTGAGCGCGAGGGACTGTGACGCGGCTCATCCCGGATAGCTAAGCAATATATCAGACTTCTTTAAAAGTCCTCGTACACGCCATAATATTACAAGGTTTGTATTTTAAAATAAGCCTTTGTTATAAGTCAAAAACAGCAAAAAACTGTTGAAGCGTTGGGGAAGATTAGCTACATTTGCTACATTTGGTATCGAACATTGTGACCTACCTTTCGTTCACGTCACGTGCTTTCTTCGCAGCCGCGTAACGACGGCATGTCAACGGCGCGTGTGGAAAACACGAAAAGTTACGAAACACGAAAAGAACTTATAAAAAGGGAAAATAACGCGAAAATAACTTGATATCAATATAAGTCTACGGATTTCTATCTCATTTAAAATTTTCAGCAAATATTAGTATTTCAAATTGTTTAGATAATCATTGTCTTGTAAAAGCAAAATAAAAGTGCTTCTTAAAAGAAAAATTGTAATTTCATCTGAACATTCTGTTCTATCTAGGATATCCTTATCGCATGAATTGTGGTAATTTATAGTCACCTTATAATTTCTTCACAATATTTTTACACTTTCCAATTTAGTTTACTCAATTTTATCAATTTGTTAATGGAAAATTATTTTAATTCGCCTCATATTATGAGTTTATTCATTAACACCCTCAATTTAACGTAATGAAATTACATTCTTATCAATTGTAGATGAATTTTCAAGCATGGACTCCTCTGAATATTATCATTTTCGTACTAAGACAAGGTTCAAGTTTTTTCATTCATCATGAAGTTTACGTTTTGAACTCAATTAGAAGATACAGTAACGATAGGTTGCGACAGTTGTGTGAAATGTAAATAAATCATTGCACACAGTGTTGTGTTGAAGGAAGCGGAGAGTTTGTCGCTGAATTTCGGTGTGCAGTCTTCTGCTCAAGGTAACTTGTACTGGGGGCTCTGTCTTCAGAATCTCGTCGTTTGAGTGATCATTGTCCTATCACTTGTCGGCGGTGACGGTGTAATGGTTAGCGTATCGGACTGTTATATGGCGTATTCAAACCCGATCGAAGCCGTGGATTTTTAAGGGCGAATAAATCCTTCGTACGCCTTTCGGAGGGAAAGTAAAGCTGGCTGTCCCGTGTTAGTACATTTACTTGCATTTAAAATATCTTCAAGCCTAAATGACGCCTCTGAGCAAAATTCAAATCGCCGGTTTCGCCGGCCAATTGTGTTCTCTGGTTGGTGAAAAAAGCGAAGCGAAATTTGTGTGGACAGACGGAAGAGCGGGCCTGTTGACCCGTCTCGACACGTAAAATAAGGCATCAATTCAATTCAATATATCACAGTTCTCACGAAGTTGTAGTAGTTCTCTTCTAAGCCTTCCACGTAGCTGCAAACAAACTGAGTCACCCGCAACTCGTCGCAGACGGTCTTCACAGTCCCTGACTGGTCGGTTTGCGATGAAAGATTCTGGTCGCTTTCTGTCCCCTTCTGAACACTGGCTTTGGAACTGTCATTCCCTATTCCTCCGCTTGGCTCTTCTCTCTGTTAGAAACAGACGCACATTAGACATTTTAAATATACTGTGACGGACTACTGACCGAACCTCGTGAGAGCTAGTTGGGGACGGGTGGTAAGGGATTAGGTCCACGAAAACGTCTCGACACAGGAGTGAGAGAAGGGCTTTTCCTTAGGCAAGCACGTGGCAAACAGACACGAGGCGCTCTGGGGTTCTCCAATCTTAGGGAACGGAGACCAAAACATCAGAGCCACGTGCAAGCATAACCGAGATGCGGAGGCGGCGTGACGTAGTAAGCCACGTGAGGCAGAGGTATGTAAAGGGAGGACAGAGCGAGTGGGTGGGTTCCGGAGAAAGGGTGAGAACCTCGTACTGATGCACAAAACTTGCGCCAGGGCAGTGCAGCGGCGAGCAGGAAGGCGAGGCAAGTCACGTGTGGACGCGCCTATAGGGACTTTGTGTCCATGTGTGACTGCGGTCACGAGGAAGCGATGCTGTGTGCGTGCTCCGAAGTGAGTTGAGAGCCACGAATTACACCTATCATGAATGGGGTAAGATCGTTCCTGCGAGCACGGCAAATCATTAGTTGGTACGCCTGTAATGACTTTGTGTCCTAGTGTGACATTGAGTCACGGAAGCTTGGCTTTGTGCGACCTTCAGATTTTGGAGTGGCGAGTGCCACCATTTAATCCGATCACCAAGCGGATTTGAATCAATCCAACGATCAGAAAGAGCAAGTCTATGAGAGCAAGGGTGTACAGTGTAGATTCAATTGTAAATATTTGTTGTTTTTCTTGTAAATAAATATCAGAAATTGTGAAAGCTCTTGTCTGTGTTCGCTGTGAGTACCCATGACGTCACAATATTTTTCGAAGTCCTCTTAGTGAAGTTTGTCTTCCCAATTTCAAACTCTACTACAAAGTCGCTTTTCCTGCATGTCCACGGTACTTTACTATTATCGCATTATTTTACTGCATTCAGTGGACAACGATCGCACAGAGTAACTTCTATGACCAATTACGTAAGTTGTTCGTATATCGGAACGTACGTTATTGACGAAATAATAAGTACGTGTCGTTTCACTTCGAAAAAAAAAATCAGTCGGGTGCTCGAAAGTAACTGCACAGTTAAAATAAAAACTTCGAATGGAAGCTCGGAAGAAACTTCTTTTTCTTCTTCTTCTTCTTCTATTTTGTCTTTCTATCTAAAACCTCAATTTCCCCCCTACATATTATCAGTTCTTGTTCGGAGTCTAAAGGCTTGAAAATAACAACGTACACTATCAAAACTTGTCGAGTCCTTCCTTTATTAATACCTGTTGATGTGGAACTTCACTAAAATCAGGAGAGTACTTCTACATGATCACTGTCAGAAAGAATGGGCTTATCATACAAGCGGTAACATTATACGTAATGGATTCAAGCCTCTTGTCAGTAGTATATTAAAATACACTTCTCGTGAATCTAAATGATATGTTGATGTGATTATTACTACATTACTTGATATATCTGAACTCTCACTGTAATGTATTTGAAGTAAAATGTTTTATACATTATATTGCCATCAGGGCTTGATACGATTTTTTCTGTCGGAAAGCCGTCGATTTCTCCCGCAGCGTTACAATACGTTCTCTTTAATACGTGCAATATAATTATTATTTTTATTTAGAAAATAACATTTCATTAAGGGAAAACTTCTGACACAGGGAAAAGTGTAACTATTTAAGCTAAGGAGTAGTTAGGTTGGCTGATTCATAATTGTTATAATTAATTTTAACAGTTGCAAGTAATTATTCCAACAGTATTTTGTTCACACAGTTAACACACACTTTTCTTATTCACAATTAAATTGTTAGGTTTTTAATTAACGTAACATGCACAATTTATAATACAATTCTATAACACAACTAGACATTGTTCGTAATGAATTTTGTTAGTTTAAAATTAATTCATAATAATTTGTAGAATCTGGACTCAATTAATCTATAATGGTTTTGTTGTGTGTATTTCGTTAGTCCAACTGGTTCGGTGTGGTCCACCGATTTCCATCTCGTTCAGTCTCCTTGCGATTTTGTCTTCTAAGTATGTACGTACGTACGTATTTAGACTATTTCCTGGGAGAGTAGGCTGGGTGCGGGAGTAGAAGTGTCTCGTACGTGCGTACTAAAGCGAGAAATTAATAACACGAGTACCAGACGCTTTCGTGCGGGAGTCGACCACGGATACGCCGCCTCACAGGCGAGAGGGCTAATTCGGTCGCCTCCATTATCGGCACATGAAGGACGCCACCGGCTTCATTGGTCAACGATACTCGCGTATTTTTTTTTTTTACTTTCTCGCGCTTAATTCTTAAGAAGATAAAATATTGTAATCGTGCGCCGGAAAGCAGCAATTTTTTTTTTACAGAAAAAACACTTATTGCTGGGCTCTGGTAAAGAAAAAATGGATAGATCTTGTTCTTTCATATAGTAAGTTACGACGAACTCTGTACTTTTTTTGCAAATTGCCAAAAGGTAACATTTTAAAACTACAGAATTTGAGATAAACTTTTCGTTAAACAAAATCTGTGCTAAACACCCAGCTCTTTAGAACAGTAACTAACATTTTTTACAAACAAACGAATGGCGTAAGTCTCATAGTCGTTGAATACTGAATTTTCAAAAATTGGTAATTTAGGAACAATTCGAGTAAGTATGTGCTATTGAAGCATCAATATTTAATGTTGAAAGGCGACTCGGGATGCGCAATGCCGCTTTGCTGCGCGCGGGCGGAATACGTCGTTTCTGGAAAAAAGATGGCACGGGGGCAAGTGCAGTCTTTGCCACCACCGTCGCTGCCCCAACGCGCCCAAAGCTCAGGAAGGCCGGGCAATTCCACCGGTTTAGGTGGCTTAGGTCATCAACTGATGTCACAGCAGTGCCTCCGACCGGGAGGCCCTTAGGTTGCGAGTCCTGATGTTCGACACTGGCTAGATGGCTAGAGTGAGCTCACTGGTGCCTGGAGGAGAATTCTACCGATCGGCTGCTGTGATCAGTAGTTGTCCGTGGTTTCTCAGTCGAATGTCGGATCAACACTCGTAAATGAACCATGGACCGCGCACGACCTCACCTTCTTCTTCTGTGCCTTATCCTCCCCCTTACGTACGCTTATGTTCTCTACACTACAAACACGTCCGGCGACCAGTCAGGAGCTTGTCCCGGATCATACGTTTGCTTCCCAAAATTTCGACATCAAGTTTGTTTCCGTAATTTCTTCCAATGACATTTTCCATTTAGTCAGTAAAATAAACTATAAATGTTCGGCTGATTTAGATGAATTTACTAATTATTTATTTAAATATTGTGCGCTTGCATTTATACAGTCGTTAACTCATATTTGTAATGCCATATTTGTAATGCGCATATTTGTAAGACAAACAAAAATTAAATTAAGAATTATCGGCCAATGATCGTTTCTCAGTTTTCTAAAAAATAATAGACTTGCTTATATACAAATGATAACTTTTCGTAGTAAAAAGAAACCGTTTTAAGTCTATATACATGGATTTAGAAAATCAAAATCGACAGAGGCAGCAACGTTTTCTTTTCTTATCGATGTTGCTTCATCAACCGATCAAAACGAAACGCTTACTGCAATATATTTTAATGTTTCGAACGTTTTTGACGTCATTGACCAAAACATGTTGCTTTCAGCTGTTTGATTGATTATTTAGTTTTCAAGAAGCGTCAATTGCTATGGTCTGTAGTCCCGGAAGTGACGTGCACATTTCCCTTCCAGCTATCCCGCATCAGAAGGCACCGTCCCACTCGGGACAAGTTCTGGATCGGTCTCCCAACATGTGTGATAGTAATCATGTAAGTATGTACAAGTAGGAGTGAAGATAGGACAAGGAAGGGGAAGGAAAGATCGCGGGTGGTCCGTGGCCCGTTTGTTTGGGCACTGCTCCGGCCTTCGCCTGGAACTGTATTCTTGGTAGGAGAAACCACGGATAACTGACGATCAGAGCAGCCGGTAGATAGAATTATCTTTCAGAGAGCGAATTAATTCAACCTCTCTAACTAGTCGAAAATGTTGACTCGGGACTGAACCCTAATATTTCCCGAATAGAAAAAATAACGTTTGTGAATGTGGCACAGGACCTATTATCATTAAAACCTCTGGAATTTTGAGAATTGCAAAACTTGAATATTTTAGGAACCTGTCTTATACCTTCATTAATTAAACTAGTGGTTTATTTTTTAATGTAATATATTCCTTAATACAACTTATTTAATTTTTTTGCTATATTTTGTTTTGGAAATATAAGAGTTTTAGCGTAAGTAGTAAGATACACGTTGCGATATTGCATTACATAACCGTTACAAATAATTCAAGGAAATACTGTATGTGTTATTATAGCATTACTTGATTTCAGAATTACGGTATGTCCTTCACCTTTGTTTTCCACTTCGTGGCAGTAGTATGATTTACTTCGTATAATTATTTATGTATTTACGTGAGAAATATCCTTTTGTCATTGTGGCGACAGTGCGCACTTACACTCTTATGTTTTGATTTTGCATTGGGAGTCATATTTATGGATGTTCTTGTTTAATTTTCTGCTGGGACAACTTAATTCTAAGTGCATATGATTCACTTCATCAAAAGTCATTTCCTTATTTTCTCCATTATGATAATTCTTATATAAACTTGATCCATATTCAAAACATTGACATTGAACTTCGGCATTGCTCTATTCCTATATTCATTAGTTTTTAATGACATTTATATAGCTTTCCGTTGGATTTTATTCTTTCAGTTAATAAATATTGAAGTTCTAGCGCTTTTGGAGCATTTGTAAATCTAAATAAAGGGAGTCAGTTTGCAAGTAGATTTTCGAGTTAAATTTCCAGTATCAAATATATCTCAAACTTTTTGTGATCCTGTAATTCGAATCTGCAGCGCTTTCATTCGTGAAGTTTTCCTAATAATAATTGTGATTTCATTATGTAATGCAGTGCACCTTACATTCATCAAGTTACAATTGCATATACAATTTCGGTTATTCCAGACGTATCGAAAAATATTCTCACGACGTGGTAGCTGTAATTTGATAAGCAATTGTCCCGTATCCGTTGTTCGACGTATGCGAGTTGCCATTGTGTGAACCGCGTGACAAGCGTCGAGGCGGATGCTGAAATGCGGGTGCGATAGGCCCTCCACCTCCCTCCTTCCGCCACCGCCGCCGCCCCCTGCAACTATGACACCGACACTGG
>BOPP01000008.1:9503783-9514203 GCA_017312745.1 Gryllus bimaculatus
GCCCCGTCACCGCCCCCTCCCACCGCGCCACAATCCAGCACAGGCGCACCTAGTGGCCGGCTCTCATACGCCGACAGGCGTTTCGGTGCAGTGCCAACCAGGAATAGTATTACCATGTAAAATTGAATATATCCATTCAGTTATTTTATTTGTTCCGGAATACTTTGTAATGAAATACTTTCGATGTTATATTGGTGAAAATTAGATATTTCACTAAGTTGGAGATGGTGGTAGCTGTGAAATTCCCAAGCAAATTGTGTGGCTTATCTCGAAAGTTAGTATTTACAATTCATTGATTCCTCGATACCCCCCATTGATCTCAAATGCAAGGTCTTCGATATGCACCAGAATGCATTGTTCAAAACTCTGCCTTTCACGATCACACTAGTTCTCGGTTAGTGTTCTACTCGTACTGTTCTTGTTAGGACTCTTATTCTTTCTTGGATTAATTTGTGGATCTTCTACAATATTCTAGGCTGATTGCTTACTCTGCGTAAAAGCATTTCTCAATGGCCTTGTTGAGCGGAGATTGAAGAAGGAGAAATCAACTAGAATCGCGATTCCTTAACACGTTCAATTTTCGGCGACAAAGTTCAACGAAACCACTGAATTACCATTCCTTGCATATTATTTTCAGATTGTCAATTATTTTTTATTTGTCTTCTACAGAGATGAACGCCACAATCTACCTTTAATTCGTCTTATGATGCAGAATAAGAACGCGTCTTAAAACGCAGAATAAGAATGTCGAAATAATAAGAATTTTTTGGATGTGCTATTTTAATTATAATTATGTATGGCTTAGAGAAAATGACATTTCCTGAAGTGAACTTCGAGAGTATTTAGATTATTTCGAGTTGGCTTGATGAGTGTATTGGTGCGAGCAAAATGACGTAAATGATTTTGGTAGCAATGAAGATGTAGAAGATGTGATCCTCTAATCGGAGGAGCAAGGAGTTAATCATACGATTTCGCTAGGACCGTATGCAACTTCCTGCAGTGATAGTGACTTGAAAGTCCGTGCTAGAATGGCAAACAGACAGTATGTAATTCAGTCGCGCCAATCACAGCAAAGTTAGCTCCCGTACACGATATTCGGTCTTCAAAACCGTTGTAGGGAACCGGCGTTCCGTATTTCTGACATACGATGCGCTTCTATCCTGCATGGGATTGATGTGTTCATATGTAACGAATATGTGTCTGTGAAATCGACATACATTGATTGCAATAAATAGTAGATATTTTGATGCATACAGTTTTTACACTTGTCTGCTATCGTAACTTCACTACCGGGTGGCATGGAATTTTGCAGTATTAGGAGGGATATTAAATTACATTCGTGATTAAATTTCCTCTGCCACACGCATGGAGCGTGTAGTCACGTACTAGATCTAATATTGCATTCCTAGCACTTTAGTTCAAACCGTGGACGATGTTTCAACCGAATAAGATAATTAAGACCAACTGCTGCTGGTACTGCAGTGTTTTGATCCAAAGAGTCCTAGTTTTGGAGTTCCACGGCGAATTTTCGGCATGGTCATTGACTGTAGACCCCACACCACGCTGCCCTATGGGCGTCCCTTTAAACACCTGGGTGTGATTCTCACTTTTGTGAGTTGTCGGTCTCAGTTGACGATATCCCGGCGTTCTGGTTAACAGAACGTGAGATCTCGTTAGGACGGCAAATTACCGGAGGGATTTAATTTTACTGGGCACATGACAGGGTTCCTTTACATGTCATAAACAAGACATGGCCACTCTGGGATTTTTCACCCTTCGAAAATCCATGCACCTCTCCCACGGTCAAACCTTGGGAGCACTGGGAGTTCAGAAGCCAGTTATCTGTCCGGTACCCCACAAAGACGCACAATAGCTAGGTCTGATTTAGCCACTGCCTGGAAGAGAATTCTAGCGAACGGCTGCTCTCTGGTTTTCCGTGTTTTTTTTTATCAATACCAAGCGAATGCCGGAGCACATAACTAACATACGGGCCACGCTTAATATTCCCTTCCTGATATTTATCCCCTCTTATCCCCCGACATACGCGCACTTACATTTACATGCACCCCGCAGCAACACGTATCGGGAGACCACTTAGGAGTTTAGCGCTTGTCCCGCCTGGGACAGCAACAGATCTCACGTTTCAGGCCGGGGGGGGGGGGGCGTCGTACCCTTTCGAATATAAGATGCACTACGTTTACGAGACTAGTGGCTGCATCAGTTGCCGTCCCCGGAAAAACAAAATAATACATCGTTGTTTTTGAGAGTAAGAGGTCTCCTTGGCTGCCTGTGCGAAGTGCATGCATAGCGTCGGCGCCGCTGGGTGGACCGAGTGCCCGGGAAGCGCCGGGAGCATCCGCTTTAACCTCCACTTGAGCTCGAGCCCCTTGCGCCGCCCCTCATGCAAACAGCGGCGGGTGGNNNGCGTCGGCCGATGGAGCGGGGAGGTTCGCATGACGGCGGCTGTCGGCCGCGTCAACGCCGACGACAGCTGCCGCGCGAGGCGCGAAGCTTCCGTCGCCACCCGGCCCATCCTGGCCCGGCCCGCCCTGTCCCTCTCGTGTTTGGAGGGTCCCTCGACGGTGCGTCGGTGTACGCAGTGTGTGCTGTTCAGCCCCCGAGGAATGCGGTATTTCTAATCACGGCAAACGTTTACTCAGGGCGCGCTTTTCGGTACGTATGAGGAAAATTACAGGAAAATGGTCATTAAGATGAAAAAGTGGAATGAATGTGAGATGAAGTAACGCGATGACGTGAAGTGAGAAATGAAGTGAAATTCAAGTGAGAAGTCATTTTCAATAGTATGGATTACGGAGAAACGAAGTATTGAATAAATACAATTGAAAAAGGTGCGGTGCTGTGAAGTCAAGTGGAAGTGATTTTCCCCTCTTTATCGTTGGTTTTTGGTTTCGCGTTGCTAATGTACTTCTTTGCTAAGCTATTTTGATACGCAATTTTGTATATGCAAATTTGTAAATTAGGTGTTAGAAACTGTACGAAAGTTGCATTATAGTTATCTTGTGGTGTAGTGGTATAATTTTTGCTCTCTGTTATTTGTGTATGTATATGAATGAATATGTGCAAGCATGTTTGTATGCATATTTATGAGTATCGAGATAACATGTGTATGTAATGTACATATATATATATATATATATATATATATATATATATATATATATATATATATAATATGCTTGTGTGTGACTGTATGTACGTACAAGTGAGTATACAATTATGTGCATCTGTGTATGCCAAAGGTCACTTGCGTATGCTTGGTAGAGGGCGTGGAATAATAATTGTAATTTTACTGCAATTTTTATTTGTAAATTTCTGTAGTTTATATTTCGGTATTCGCCCATCGTGAAATAACCCCAATTATGAAATCAAGTCTCTATCTATAATTCAACAGTTCAGCTGATTTGCAGCAAAGGAAAATGTACTAAACGCTGTTTTACTGTATACATCGTTTTGCTACTCACAGTGAACAGTGACACTGGCTGATTCATTAAATATCGTAGTAGCCAATAGTGAGTCAACGTATCTCCAATTGGCAAATTATTATGATAATAATCTACTAGACGCGATATTTTTCACATAATTTTGGAACGCGTCCAATTCCTATAGCTTTCTATACAAAAATGTATTATAGTTGGAGTACATAGTATATAGTTTGAGTGCATTTTGAAATGTGCCGTAATGTTGGTTTGTATATCAATTTTGTTCTTTTAAATATAAATTGAGTAACATGAAAGTTACTGGTGTATCGGAGCTAAGCCTGAATGATGGGGAAGAGGGAGAAGAGAATTGGGACCCTCAAGATGTGGTTGCGGCGAAATATGTTTAAGGTACAGTGATCAAAGATAAGTGAAGTGGAAATACAAAAATACATAGCAGAGGCCCTGACCAATCGTGCCGAGGAAATACGTCGAGAAACCTTCCAGTGTTGAGCATCGCAGTTGCGGTATGCCTTGAGATACGCACCTCCGGGCGGGCCTGGAGGCTCAGGTTATTGCGTAAAAGACGATGCTACCATGCCAAGTGGATGACACATCCTGATGAAATTGTTAGTTGTTCCTGGAATACTGACATCGCGTGACAAAAATTTGAAAGTTTAATGTGGCCAATATAGACGCTTCGAGACTGACACGACTTCAGGTAATCAAAATCATCCTATGGACGGAAAAAAACTTTATCAGAAGGGGAGCAGAGGAGCAGAGACGCACAAAACAGATGTGTATGGCGCAAAAAGGTCACCTCGATTGTTATATCTACGGGAAAATTGTTATATCTATAAACGAAACGTAGCTAAATAAAAAAAAGCAATAAAAGCTAAGAGTACCGCAAATGAGCAATGAATACATGATGCACACTCAATACGTTCAATGAATCCGCGTTGTACCGTGTGTGTGAACACTACGTGTAACAGTTTTTTTTCAGTGGGACGGAAGTGCGGCAGTGAAGGCTGAAGCTGCGGACAAAAACCAACCCCTACTATGCACGACTGAATGGTTCTGCGGTTCTGGCAAACGCACTAACCCAGACGTGTTATTCACAGACGGCACCATTGAAACCAGGCGACGGTGATCAGGTCAGAGGGCCTACCCGACATCATATAGAGTGGAAACAATATCATGTTCCAGAGAGATTATCCGATGAGGATGATCAGAGAATCAGCTGATTTCACTGCATCGCATCGGTCCGGGTGGCCGTAGGGTTCAAGTCTCGACGGTGGCAGGCTTTTCAACACTAGCTAGATAACTAGTTCGAATTCAGTTGCTATTTGGAGTAGAATTCTACCGGCAGGATTTTCTGATTGGTAGTTTTCCATGTAATTTTCCGTATCAACTTCATTGTAGTAGTCCTCCGATCAACGTCAGCGAATGGCGAGGCAGTACCATAATAAACATGCCACGGGCCTCACGCGATCTTTCCTTCCTCTTCCTAGTTCTATCCTCACTCCTTACTTACATGCACTACACTGTCACACATGTCGGGAGACCAATAGGGAGCTAAGAACAGCAGGTGGGAGAAACCTTGATGGGAAAAACCTCGCAAAGCGGCGTGTGGGTCGGCGGCTGAATTCATCATCCAACGGGGGAAGAGCACCGGTACCTCACGCGGTAAAAATGTGCTCTACACTTGTGGGATTAATGCCCTTAGCGGTTGACCGGAAACGACATAATCCACCAATCAATCCCAATGAGATTGTTTAATACGTGATCGCCTACTCGCTAATGATTCGCATTACATGTAAATAAATGTGTGTACAAATGCCAATATCGACCATCGATTATGACGGGTATCAAAATATCGGTCATTACCAATGCATAGTTTCTTTATTAAGTTGTTCAGAATACCTGTAAGTATTCCCAATTCGCTCGAGCCTACGATCGATTCTTTGCGATCTGCGTGATATTGCCTAGAGAAAAACGTCGGCTGATTGCGTCACAAAATGTTGAATGTTGAAAAAATGTTGTGTTGTGTTGAAATATCGTTGTTGAAAAAATTTATGTTAAAATGTATGTGGAAAAAATCGCGTATACGTATTTAAAATAAGACTTATTTGGAGTTCCTGCAAATTTATGTAATGGAAATAATGATTCTTAACTCGCAATGCAATCCTTCACTCTGCTGTAAATGCACCGTGGTAATTTGCTAACAAGCAATTACATTGAGAGATCGGTCTACCCACAATGATCATTGCATTACATGCTAATCTAATAAATTCATTAATTTTCTACCTTCTTCTCTAAGAACTAGATTCTTCAAGTTAGGAAAACCGATGGACATCGCAGAAGAATTCAAGTTCCGACAAATAAATTAAAACATCCATAAAAAATCTCATGGTTGAAGTAATTGACGATTAGTTAGTTAATACATTTGTATGTGGAAGACGCCATAATGAAGTTCCACAATATTTCTGCGGAAACCACCGACTTCATTTAAATATCATGATGTGTCTATACTTACTTAATTTAACGTTTGTTATGCCTATCTGCCCCTATTTCCGATTCCAGAAATTTTCCCAGAAAGTTTAGAAATATTAATTGAGAACTGCAGTGCAAGTGCTCTCATTATTATGAAATCCTAGTGCTAATTTGCTCGGTTGCAAATTCTTTAACAACTCTTGTAAATACTTATCTCGCTTAATTTAATTAAGAAAATTTAAATTAAAAAATAAAAAGCCCCTTCTTACACCATCAAAATGTTTGGTATACGAAGAATTTGAGATAAAAACGGTTATGCTCCTTACGTTAATTTGTAAATTCTAGTATAATAGCAACATCGTGTTGCAATGTATACTACGATAAATTTTACTATTGAAGAAGGATTAAGCGTAAACCAAAAACATCGAAAAAGTTTTTTGGTCTTTGATATATAGACGAAATAGATTGAGCTTCCAACTCGCAGCTGACGTTTATTAAATTGAGGTGTAGTAGCTTCCTTCCCCAAATGAAACTATGTGACAGAAGAATATGAATAGTGTGACAGCAAATGCATTGAAGGAAATGTATGAAAATAGTATCCTGACAGGCGCTCTCATTTATTGCAGGAATAAAACCTCTTTTCTCTTCCCGTCTTTAGAGAAAAACATTTCACTGACAAATGATTCTGTCAATTGTCCATTTACCCACAGTTTAGCTCGTGTATCTTCATTGTGCTGGCCTCTTAGGTGGGCATTATTTCGCTGCTGAAACATACTCTATTTCCTATATATTTTGAATAAACAAACTGTCAAAGTTTAAGCTTCACTTGAGAGGAAAATTCGATCCTGCACGATCAATGACAGATACAAATAAGTTTACCTTATTGTTGGTTTTGTCAATTGAGTCACTTCGCAAAAGAGAATCCATAATATGTGCTTTACTGAAATTGCCTAATTACGAATATTACGAATATTGTTGATGCAATTTTATATTATGAATTTTATGTGTGGTACAGTATTTGTCTATGCATATATATTCAATTATAACTCAGGCTTCAATATTTAAGGACAACTGCACTTATTTATACTTTAACTACCCCTATACATATTAGTCATTGCAAAACGGTATCATTTACCCCATCAGTATTAGAACTTATTCTATTGTTGTATATGTATTTCTACCGTCTTTTATTGATCTTATTGCAGATTAAACTAGTAGGTTAATCATTGCTTACTAATATACCGAAAATTAATTGTAGGTTTTTGTTATGAATCATTTCATCAGATAACTATAACAGTTTGTCCTGCAAGCCAATTATGATGCCTTTAAAGAAAGGCTGCCCTATTTTTTTATCTCCCACCAGATCACTAATAGAATAGGTAAATTGTTTAAAGAAAAATATTACATTAACATTGTTGACAAACTTACTAATCATTTATAAAAATATATGAGATGTACAGTAATGCGTATCAGTTAATTTTAATGTTTATTAACTAATCTATGTCTGCTCTAATCTATCTTGGCGTGTGATTTAGGCTAATGCAATGGTAATCGATAAGCGACTATGTTTACATGGACTTTTATGTTCGATATTTACTGGATGGGTAAGTTATTAGTTTTATTGCCCAAGTGTTTAATATTGGTATTTTCACAGAACTTGTTTAGTATGTGAATTAGGAAAAGAAGAAGGAGAAGATGGAGACAAGAGGTTCTCCGAAATGTTGCTAAGGAGAGAGATGCGTTTTTCGATAACTAATATGTATACGATCAGTTGAAGTATAAATAAATGCTGTTGTATTTAGATATTAAAGCCTTAATTATGATTGAATTATGAATTTTAATTAATCTTGAAATTTGAATAATCACGGTAAAAAATGCTGCCTTGGAAGTTTTAAATGCGTAGAAAACGTAATCATTGGGCCAAGTGTAGTAGAATGTTACATTTAAAATCATTCAGGAATTAACATGCATAATAGAATCCACGTTCCATCAATATATTAATGCCAAAACAGCTGTTCATATAAGAACTCTAACCCAATTTGGGACAAATGCCTTTACTACTTCGACATCTGTAACTACCTTACTATCTGATTAACAATCGACTGAGCAAAGTGTTGCGAGTAGGAAACCTACATCCTGTTAAAGGCTGCTCCTTGTGGAACGCATTTCGAGCGCTCCATCCATAAGTTCGCTTCCCCAAGTTCCGATAAAAAATGCCGGCGGTGCGGAGCGGAGCGGAGAAGATCCTCCGCGAGCCAATGAGCGGCGCCGCCCTGACCTACATGCGCTTTACGGTTCCTTTGTGCTCCGCGCGCGTGATAAACGCTGCGGCCGCCGCCAGGGGCGGGGCGGTCACTACACTGGCCCGAAGGCGGCCCCAGCCGGAAGGAAGGGTAGCCAAAAATAAACAATATAGTACTGCATATAAAATTAGATTAATGCAATAAACGGAGAAATTTAGATGATCAATTAGTATATAAAAGTATATTAAAATAAAATAAATTATTAACAAGAAAATAAATAAACAGCTACACACGATAATATATAATAGTTTATTAGTTGTAAATATCTAATAAATTATCTTCTTCTCATGAAAATGATTCCATTCAATTTTAATTGATTTATTTAATGGGATGATTTTAATATTAATTACTTTTGTAATATAGGTTGGAACTGCTATTTCAAAATTCAACATTCTGGATTTAATGAAATAAGTTAAAAATCATTTCCACAATTTCAAATTAAGAAAAAATTAAAAAAAAATATTTCAATATAATTTTCCCTTCAGTTATGTTATATTGTACGACTATACCAGTAAAATTAGAAATGGTGCGTTAATTTTTGAGGTATTTAGGCTTCACGGTAATTATGTTTTGAAGTGTTGTAGACGTGTCTTTATAAGATTTTGGAATTGCTTGTTTGAAATTAATTAATATTCTGAAGACAAACGACTTTTTCAAGAAACTGACAAAGTGTAGTATCTCTGATAATATTTTAAATATTTATTTAAAATTTTTCTATACGTACGAAAATATTTCTGCAAGTCATATACGGTCATCTCTTACCACAAAACAACCTGAAGTAAAAGTGTTTGAGAAACGTTCAATACAAAAGGAAATAGCAATTATTTACTTCGTTTTGTAATATGCCAGTCAAGAAATCATAGAACAATTTATACACTCCCAGTTTAATGTTCTGCCACCAATCCAAGGGAAAATGCATTTCCTGTGCTCCATTCGGTTGAACTAAATAATAATTTCCAGATTACGTACGCACGTATAATCAACCAAATACATACGTGGATTAAATCTTGAGCAGGCTAACGACATGCTTGGCCCTCCAACTAAATATGAATATTCTATAAAACTTTAAACAAAATTAGATTGTAGTTCTTAAAGGCGTAAAATTACGTTAGTGTTAAATTCTTAAATTGAATATGTTGCATTTTATTTCTGTATTCATTTTGATTCAATTATTTTTAATATTATCAGTAGTCTCGATAGTTGAACCTCTCTTCAGCATCTTAACTTATTAAATCGGCCCTGAACAAACAGTTATAAACAAAGTAATATCTAAAAAAAACAACTTTTCGAACCGAGACGCCCATATTCGCCACATTCAGGTCCTACTGAATTTCGTTGTGAGTTCGTTTCACCGGTGGCAAACAGGAGAATCTGCGGTAATTTCGGCGTACTTAATTTGGCCCACTGCGGGTGGGCGTGTGTGGGAGTGGGCGTGGCCGCTGCGGGAGAGGCGACATTTGGACAGCCGGCGCGTAAAGTTTATGGCGCGCGCGGGCGAGGGCGTGGGTGTGCGCGAGGGCGCCGGCGGGGGCGGGGGCGCCTAGGCGAGGCTGCCAGTGCATTGAGAAGTGGAGCGAGAGCGGAGTTGGCGGCGCCCGAGCGGGGTGGAGGGGCCGCAAGTGGGGGGAGGGGGGCGGAAAGTTGGTGCTCCGCGCAATGGCCAGGCCAGCAGGTGCAGCGCCGCGAGGTGCCAGGGAGGGGAGGTCCGCAGGGGCCGGAGCTTCATGACTGAATGTGCGTTTGAGGGTGCGATATGGGTGTACCTGCGGCGCCGAGTGCCAAACGTCGCCCACTACAAGCCTCGAGCAGCGAGCGGTTAATGAATCATAGAGCTGCTGCGACCTACAGCACGGAGAGAGAGAGGGAGCCATTTGAGATTTAGAATAAAGCGGGAATGTGTTGGTGGGTTGTTGGAGACGGCAACTACAGCGATCACAGCTCACCGCGACCTGCGTAAACGCGCTGCTGCGTCAACCCACACTGCGGCAAACAGTGCCCGCAACGCAATTCTTCTCCATGACTGTATTCTGCCACTGGACGTTTTAGAGGACGACGGCTTTTGATGGCCACGCTATCTACAACCGGCGCTTACTCTTCATTAGCGGGAGGAAAATTGAGAAATGATCCGCGGGGGGCGCGCGCGCCCTGGCTCCGCCGTGGCGGCGTGCGGGCTGCGCCGAGTGGGTG
>BOPP01000008.1:9514228-9529582 GCA_017312745.1 Gryllus bimaculatus
TTATTTGATATATACTCTTTAAAAAATCGATTGTTCTCAGAATATTGTCTTTAGAAAAAAATATTTTTTCGCATAAGTGTAACGAATGGCATAATTGGGATAGAATCGTTCGGAGCCGTTCCAGGGAAATATACCATCACCATAACACTGAAGATGTTGCAGCCGACCCGCCACAGCAAAACAAGCTGTTTCATGCAAGGAGTTTATGTCGTAGCCAATTATTCTCATGAAGAACAAGTCACTGTCTCTATAAAAGAATCGAGCCTCATGAAATCTACTTCCAACATACATCAATTGCTGTTGGCGACAGACTCGACCAAGAAAAATCAGTGAGCCAGATCCTCTAATTTACTAAAGACCTATGTCTTTCCAAACCACCAGTTTTTTAATCGCACCACAATAGAAAAATATATAATAGCATAACGTTTTACTCTCGTAATATCTGTCTGATCGAATTTTTGAATTTCGAGTTTTGAATTCGAGATGCTAATTAATCTCGTTGATTTACGTCCGAATTCGTCTTTTCATTTCGGACCTCAGTACCTATCTCTCGACCATCCATCAACTCTATTTACCTATACCCAAAGATAAGTGGATTAGATGATAATGAAGATACCTTTTTCTTTTTTGGTGACAATTAAGATAGAGCTATTATCTCTGATTCACAGGCACAGTGTTGGGTCCATTTAATCTGACGCCAACAGCCGCAATGAAAGTCGTTTAGTTCCACAGAGCCGGGCCTTGTGCCCAATCAAAAATGGGCAGTGGGCGTCTCCACCTTTGCCGTGCATTGAGGGCAGCGCCCTGCGGCCGCGCCTCACCTTCCGGCGGAGCCCTTCTTTCGGCCGCACACTGCCCGGCGAGGAGCCCTCGCAAGGCGCGTTGGCAGCCCCTGCCAGGAAGTGGGGGCGCGGGCCGCACGACCCATCCTAAAACGCAGCCGCCGTAAACCCCGGCGGCGGGGCGGGGCGGGGGCGAGGCGGGGAGAGGCGGGCGACGCGGGGCGGGACGTGGGCGGCGGGCTTTATAGAGGCCGACCTCGATCCGACCGCCACCCCCGGCGCCTCCGCCCGCCCACGCTCCACCCTCCTCTCCCGCCCCGCCGCCGCGGGGGCCGCCTGCGAGGAGGGGCCGGCCCGCAGCGTGGCGAGGCGGGGAGGCGAGCGGCGGCCGCGCCGCTGAAAAGTTAGAGACCGTAAACTTTACATGGTCCCCCGGCGCGGGTGGCGGCCAAGCGGCGTGGGCGGGTGTTGGGAGGGCGGGGCCGGGAGAGCCTGACGGTCCCTCCAGCCCCCCGCCCCGCCGCCGGGGTTTACGGCGCTGCGTTTTAGGAATTGGCGTGCGGCCCGCGCCCCACTTCCTGGCCAGGGCTGCCAACGCGCCGGCCGAGGGCTGCCTCGCCCCGGGCCAGGTGCGGCCGAAAGAGGCTCGCGCGGGGGTGGCGCCGGCCGCGGGCGCTGCGCTCGATGCACGGGAAGGTGGAGACGCCCACTGCCATTTTTGATTGGGCACAAGGCGGCTGGAACTAAACGACTTTCATTGCGGCTGTTGGAGTAAGACCCACACTTGCGGATGTCACAAAGAAAAGATCTTCATTATCACTTCCACTTATCTTTCTGATGAATAAGTTGTGGAGGGAGAGGTACTGGTCCGAATGAAGAGACGAATTCGACGTAATCAACGGAGATTAATTAGCTCGAATTCAAAACTCGAATTCAAAATTCGATCAGACATATTAGGTAAACTTTCATTATATATTTTCTGTGGATTAAACTGGTGGTTTGGAAGACATGCTTAGAATGGTCATGTTTCTGTCATCTGTCGTCAAAGAGATGTTTGGAAAATTCATGCGATCTTTAGGAACGTGACTGGAGAATTGCTACGATAAACTCCTTGCATGGGGTCTGACACTTCGTTGGTATATTTCCTCCCAACATCCCTAGAAAAAATATTTTTCTAAGACAATATTGAACACTTTAGTATTAATAACAATTTTCATGATTCCTAACAAAAAAATTAAGATATTACAAAGTGTCGCTAGTAGTTAGTGAACTTGCGAGGACTCTCTTTCTGTATCTTCGGGCCTTTAGTCTTTATTCTAAACGATGTAAGTCACGACTTCAATCAGAAAGTAGTCACAAAGAAATAAAACACTTAGGAAAATTTCACTTTATTAGTAATTGTAAAAATATAATGCGTTGTTTTTACTTGAAACATTAAAACACTAAAACAGACGCAGCAAGAGACCTTGTTATTTTAATTTAAACTATATTCTTCCAATAAATATGGCTTTTATGTGGGTACTAAAGGAATAGAAGTATTTTATTTCCAATAAAAATGCATGTATGAATACTTATGTATCGAAAAAATTGAATACAAAAACAAACTAGTTATTTATAAAATAAAATAATGAACATTTGTTTCATTGATAGGGTTGTCCCCAAATTGTAAATATTTAAAAACCGGAACATAGGTAAAATATAGCACAGCCAAAATTCATCGTAAATATTTTACAGGATAAAAATAAGTAAATTTTTAGTGTTTTTAGATATGAATGATTAAAATCTATGATGACGTATTTTGGGAATAGAATATTAAACATTTTGTATATTTTTGAATTGTTAGTCATAAGAATGATTTCCATTGGTGAATATAATATCTTTTTTTGTTTATTTGGATACACAAGAAACAGGTAAAGCAGTTCGTTGAAGTTACATATTTAATTTTACTAATTTATTCGTTAATTTGACAACAAAAGTACCTAAATCGTTAAATATGGTGAAAAATGTATTCTATTAATTTCTCGGCTAACAATCTCATTTGAACTTTCAGAAGTATTTCCCGTGTTTTTTCATACGAAGAGACCACAGAAAGCATCACTAGCTCAATCAGAGAGGTAGTTCGTAAAACTGACCTATTGAAAAAAGAATGTATCTTTTAATATGATCATTATGCTAAAATACGCGTTTTCCTAAAAAATCGATGCCTGAAAATTATACAAGATCGTATAGCATGTTTGGCATATAGTGCCTTGGCTTGTCATTTAAGATTATTTTTTGGTTACATATCTGGTCGTCTGTTTTCTATATTTAAATAAATTCCATAAATAGAGGAATCAATTCCTAACTAGTGTTGCCATTTCTCACTATCTGCCAATCTGAGTAGCTGTGGTCGCTAAGGCGGTCGCTCCTTGACAGTCTCCACAGGAAGGGACGAGGATTTGACTCCTGCATCAGGTATGGATGTTACTGTGGATTCTATGTAGTGGCTTGGCCGTAGCTTTTCCAACCTGCCGTGCACCACCGCAAGGAGTAACTTTTCTTTCTCGTCTCTTCTCTCGCCCTGGCTAGAAGTAGGCAGAGTTGCCTGCGGAGAGGGGAGTGAAGCGAGATCGTGAGGGGAGGAAGGCGCGCCACCTGTCCGCTACCTTTCTCCTGCAAACACGTGTCGCTATGGGCTCATAGGTCACAGGCGACTGAGGCGAAGGAGTGGCTCGTGAGTTGGCGAGGAGTTGAGACGGAGAGGAGAGGTGTAAGGGGGCAGCGTAAGGTGCGAGGAGATCGCAGATAGGTAAGAAGCGTGAGGAGAGGAGAGGAAAGTGGGTGGGTGGGTGTGGGGGGGTAAAGGCAGGGCGAGAAGAAAAGACGGCTGCCACGAAAGGGCGTGTATTAGCCGCTGTGGGCCTAAGGACCTCAGCGATGCAAAGGAATGACGATGTTGATCAAAATGCCAACCGTGCCAAATACTGAGGGAGGCGGGAAACGTTGGTGAATCCCTAGTGGAAATATATCGAAGTTAAACGTAGCATGATGACTATAAATTACTCGCCATTCTCCGTAAGATTGTTTGTGGAAAAAATAGATAAATATTTAATGTCAGTCACTGACAAAATAACAGAGGACAAGATACGTTGGAATACGATTGCAGTATTTCAACCAGCTTGGAAGGAAATTCAGATTAGACTAGAAAAAACAAATTATTTCGGCCGAAGCGATCACACCCACAAAATTCGAGCAAAGAAACAAAATTCAGATCTTGGGAAGTTTTCCTTTTGTAACAAAATAATTAGAGATTGGAACAGTTTACCTGCAGCAGTTTTCAAAGCTTTTCCTCTCAGTGTCCGAGGTTTTAGAAACAAATTAGAACAAGATGACAGTAACAGATATTAAATGAGTATGTGCTGTGTAGTGCGGTGAAGTGCTGTGATGTGCTGGTCAGTGTAATTCAAAGCAAAAAAGTGTAGTGTAGTGAAGTGAAGTGCGGTGAACGTGATAAATGCACTTTTCAATGCTGCTTTTCGTCTTGTACTGTATTGGAAACTCATGGAAATTAAAAGTGTTTAAACTATTAAGATTTTTATTCACATAATAAATTCACAATTAATTTTTAACAAAATAATGAATAAACATGATACAAGGAAATTAATATAACAATACACGTGACTATGAAGGACTCGCTGCGATACATTTCACTGTCTTGTGCCAACGAGTATAACAAAGAACCAGAAACTAGTGGTGCTTCATAATGGCACATGCTTTCTAAAACTAGTTAGTTTACAATCTCTTGGATACAGATGTAATTCATGACCCAGCACGGAATATAAACAAATGAAAACGTTCATTCCTTACGCGGGTTCCGAATCCACAACTTTAGTGTCCACGTTCACGTGCTCGGCCTGTCTCAAGCCCGTCTCAGGAGGCTGAATATCTTGGCCGTGTTATTTGTAAGCAGGTAACCATCGTGTAACTTTTGAAAAATCAAGCTGTTACAAATTGCGGATATAACATGTTTTTTATTACATTTAGTCCCCAAAATACATAAAGGTTAAAGAATAAAATTGGAGCCGTTTTTTGAGATAAAAAAGCCCATGTTTCATTAAAAATCACGCGAAAACTATTATATTTAAAAAATATGGCATTAAAGAATTTATTGGGAGTAGAAAATATTATTTAAATAAAAAATCTCTATCGTCAGTAATGTAGTTGTTCAAGGAATCCACAAAAATTAAAGTTTTGCAATTATCAAATATTCAAAATTCAAAGTGAAAATCTTTATACAAGTAAATACCATCATTATACTGCATTTTAGCCTATTGTTTCAATAACTTTAAAGAAAAAATTGTAATCCATTTTTGAGAATACTGTCGTTTCGAATGTGCAGTGCCTCGAGTCGGTCCAGATCCATCGGGGAATATTAGTTTTGGAAATAATCCAAGGAACAGTTTACGCGTTAGACGAACTATCGGTCTGTGGGCTGGACGGACGGACGTTTTGAAAATAAACTTTTTAGATATCAAGGGACCCCAAAACGTGATTTATCTCAGAATTTCGACATAGATTTTCGACATCATTTCATAACTTTATATTATACTACTTATAATGTAGCATCGATGAGAAAGTAATGAGTAATTTTGAATGTCGGAATTCATAGTCGAGAGTGGTTGGAAGACCAATTAGAGAAATAGTAATTGCGTTGAAATGGAGAAATTCTGGCTGTACAGTGGACTTTTTGACGTTTTCTTGATGCTCCATTTTATTATTACATTGTCATCACCATGCATTTTCTATGGGGGGAGCTGGAAGTGTTGAGTTCATGTGACTCGTCGTTTTATTACAAATAACCTTTCATTGATGGAGAAACTTAAATGTTATTTTATTTGCTTAGTTAAAGACTTATTTAAAGCATCTTCACTTGAGATTCTGAATGTCTTTATTGCTACAAAAAATAGTTATAACAATAGTTGTGAATATGTTTCAACGGCCTGTTATGGGCCGGCCGGCTGAAGTCCCACGAGCCTCGTTTTGGGTGTGCCAATGTCTTATTAGTTATTGCAATTAAACTAACTTCAGACGAGCTTAGTCGTAATTGGTCATCTGTAATGCACCACAACCAATTTGTCCTTGGCCGCGAGAAGAGACGTAAGTGTCTCCGGAGCCTTTGATGTCTGGGGCCGCAAGAGCCCCTCTCCGCACCGCCGCGCCGCGCTCACTTCGCGCCGATTGCAGTCCGTCGCATTCTCTTTAGTCGCCACGTTCCTCCCCAGATGCTGCATGTTAAGCTATATCCCCCTTTAAAACGCGCTTATATCGGTAGGTCACGATTCAGTGCGACCGTCCGGTCGCCCGCGTGTGTGCTTTGTTTCCATGCGGTCGCCGCGGAGGGCGGGCGCGAGGGAAGGAGAGACGGATACGAAGAAGAAAGCACTGGAAGGCGAAGAAGTGGGCGTAATGATGCCACGCGAAAATAGACATTAGTGGTTACTCCGTGTTGGTTTTTACAAAGCACCTTTTTTTCAATTTAGTGTTAAAATTATTGTAATTGCATTTAGCTTCTCTCTGCTCGAGGGCAATGCCAATTATATGTAGAGAAAACGTAACTGAGAAATTCAAGAATTTTTAAACCTCATTATCATAATAGTTTAACGTTCCGCACTTTCTCTTTTAAACAGTTATATCTTTCTTTAAAGTAAAAACACGTGGCAGCATTCTGTAACTTTAAAGCTTCCCTGCTTATTTACCGCAATACGCTGCATCTGTTAATCGTCTTTAGTACCAAAATGTAGATGAGAAAATGTTTAAATGATAAACATTTAAAATATATTTAAATAAGTACCTTTATGGTGATTAAATAAACACGATAATTTATTAAACTTATTAAGGCGAATATTTGAGTAAGCAACTAAAAGGTTGACATTGTTGATACGAAACGGAGACTCTCGGAGAAGATCTATGCAAACGCGAGATGTTTATCAATTTACTGTTGGCAACTAACTGATAGATCCCAGTATACATTAATGTCCGCTTATCTCCATGCGAACTCTGAGATCTACTACTGTAAATGACTCATCTGCACCCAACCACTTGTGAATCCCCGATTTACACCATCAGCTGTCTTACTCTACTGGATGCCCTACGGACCGGTGAAGGCTGTACTAACTTTCAGTAAATGTTAATATAAGACCATAGATACGTACTGTATTTCCTCCTCAGAGTAACATGTAAGTGCTACTGAGAATAAGCCAAATTTTGCTGTCTAATCAACAGTACGCCTTCAATAATGGAAATTGGTTTTATTGCTTTAATAGAATTTTACCATCAAATCATTCTTTAATACTATATTTTCGTCTAATGAATTAAATATACTCATTAATTTCATAAAAATATTTGATATATTGACTATATTAATCGCAAGCTTGCAATTCAAACTTCACCGTGTAATTAAATCTCCATAACTACCAACCAGAATTCAGAAAAAAAGATCTAAATCGTTTAATTAGTATAACACTGACGTGGCCAAGGTATTTCCAATCGGCCATAAAACGTGACCAAACACGTATATTACAGATTACTTTCCTACATCAACTACAGGTATAAACAATGATTGAATAAAACAAAATTGGTGATGAAAACTTTGGTTCGACACTAGCGAACTATTTTATTGACACTAAATATTTAACATGGATAAATTAAATGTAAAACATTATCTTTCGTGGCAAGTAATGTTTTCATAGCTTTGTCACCTTCTTATATTTCATCCCGAATGTGTTCAATATCTTTTATTTGCAAACATTTATTTATCCTCTATCACTATGGTGATCAAAAATATACAATGCAAGACCCACTAAAACAGGTCTTTTTCAGTCAAATGTATGCCTCGAATAGATGATATGTGCTTAATTTCTCATTTTTTAAAAATTATTCTTAAATGGTAACCAAAAAATATTGAACGTAACACGTGGTTAAGGCGTATGATTGCACTCGTGGTAAATAAGGCAACTCGCTCCAATCACCGCTCTTTTTCTTGAACACATTGTGCAATTATACTCCTCGTCCACTCGTTTCGTTAATTACTATTATCTTGAATTTTGTATTTAAAAACTTTTCATTTTACAATGCTACACTTGCAATTACTCCGAATTTGCGTATACAATGTATAGATCTGTCAGCATTTATAAACCACAAATAAAAAAATATTGAAATTACTGCGACCCAAAATTAAATTAAAAAATAAAATTCTTGAAGAAAAAATAATATATCATTTTCAAAATTTATTCGTGAATTTTTTTATTGAAACATTGCAATACTGCAGTTTTAATTGTGCAATTGCTATATTAAAACCAATACTGACATCAGCAGAAAAGGAAAAAAATAGCCTACATCTTGGTCAACACGATGCAACTCTGGCTACTCCACACTATTACATTTTTAAACGGAATGGAAGAACTTGGAAGTTAAAATAAGTATTTCATAAAACCAAAATCAAGAAACATAACTGTCAAAGTAGTTTTCAATCTGTTTAAAAATGCATTGAGTAGCCCGAGTTCCATCTAAATTTTTTTGGAGTTACCATCCTCTAACACAGAACAATAGTTAAAACTCATCGGTAAAGTTAAGAAACCAAATACGACTTAAGGATGGCCGTATCCTAATAAGCTGTATCTGATTATGTACCTCAAAGCCCTCGAAAGACATGAATGTCGAACGAGAAGTAATAAATTATATTAAAAAATGTAAATTATGATAAGACTAAATGCCACATATATTAGACCTAGAGGAAGTGGGACAAGGGGAAAGATAGTAGAATAATGGGAAAAGGTGAATAAGGTGGGTAAAGAAATGAGAGGGAGAGGAAACAAAAGTGAGACAGAGATGGACTGAGAGTGAAACGGAGAAGACATAAAGAGACAGAGAGATAGGGAGAGAAACAGATACAGAAAGATGTACGTAGAGGAAAAAAGAGAGATGAAGGCAAGGAGACAGAACCATTAAGCAGTGCGCCAGCAACTTCGCTGAATGTGCTCCTCCCGCCCTGGGCTGCACCCGGTTGGCCCGCGCGCCGCGAGGGGAGTGGAGGGCGTGTGGCGGGGGCGGGCTCGCCCATTCAAGCGCCGCTCGCTGCTCCCTCCGTCGCTTGAAGAAAGCGCATCGCTCTGCTCCCTCATTCGCCGGCGAGATGGAAAGCAGGTGAAGGTTTCCATCTCGCGAGAGCAGAGAGAAGGCGAGAGCAGAGTTGCGCGAGTCGCGGTCGTCCTCCTGCCCTCTCGCCGTCTCTCGTTTTCTCTCTTCACACCTACGCCTCTTGTTTTGTCACGCTCTCATCCTTTCGCTTTTTTGCCGTCTCTCGCCCTGTCTCTCTGTCTCTGTCTCTCTCTCTCTCTCTCTCTCTCTCTCTCTCTCTCTCTCTCTCTCTCTCTCTCTCTCTCTCCACCTCTGCGCTTCTTGTCTTTTCACGCTCTCAACCTATCGCATTCTTGCAGTCTCTCGCCCTCTCTGTTTTGACATCGAGAAGTCTCGTAGTCATGAAAAAAATTGCATCCAGATCTTTTCGATCAGAAATGTGTAACCTTACCTCTCTTCGCCCCTACTTCCCTTACCTCCAAATTTCGATAACTGCGGAATATGTTAAAAATCAACGGAAATCGACTAGAAAAAAACTGTAAAAACTGAGAAATATTTTTTTTTCACTCTATCTCTTTCTCAACTCGTAACTTCAACAAACGCTAATAAACACACTGCTATTAACAGGGCTGGATATTCGAGTGGGTAGCGCATTGGCGTTCACAAAATTAAAAAAAGCTTTGTAATCCGCCCACTCGCCAGGTGCTCACTCGCCTCTCTAGGATTGCTCACCACCCCCACGCCGGATAACTTCGTATTCTCATCCAACCATTCTCCACACCCTCAGTCACTGAGGGTCCTGGAAGAGAGGTTTTTAGTATTCTAGTCCTATCGATGTTTCGCATCTTGGTCTCTCTCACTTTCACCCTCTCGCCTTTTCTCTCTTACTCTTTCATCCTCACGCAAATTCGCCCTCTTGTCTTCTCGTTTGCGAGTACTACTTGTATTATAAACGTCAAAACCATTAAACTAAGTCTTCAGCATTTAAATAGGAGGTAGCAGAGCTTGTTCCATGCCCTGCACAGAAAAAAACGCCACTGTAAAAAGGCTGAAAGAAGCACCAACTGAGCTATTGCATCTGAACAAATTACCTGACAGCTGAAATTTTAAAATTGCCGCTCAATGCTGCATTCAGTAATGAAGGCTGTCTAGAATAGAATCGATAATTTTTAATGTGTCCTCTTAGGTGACTTATAGTATCAGTCATTAGAATAGATTTGTCTTCCTTTTCGTACTCTATAGATCTTCATGAGCCGAGTTGGTCCAGCGAAGTAAATCAAATCGTTGTCATAATAAATAATGCTCTATGATTATTGGATTACTAATCTACTTTGTTACCAATTCTCTGTCTGTCTCCTGTCTCTGTATACTCTTTCTATTCAATGTTTCTGTATAATTATTTTTCTCAACATCTCGTTCTTCATTATTACTTCTTTCCTTAGAATTCCAGTAGCAGACAATTTACGATATTAGATTGATAGTTTTTCTGTTACTTAACCATACAAGTGAATATAGTCGCGTTTATTCACCCCTATAGTGGACGCTTTTTATTTCATTTAAGAATTTAGTCTTCCATTCCATTTCAAATTCGAAGGATTGGGAAAACTTTGTGGATATTTAAGTAATCTCAGCAGGAAAAAATATTGTACTAGCAATATATTTTATGGAATTACCCATTGTTCTTTACATTTAAAAATTACTTTTCTAAGAATGTTACCTTTCTAAAAAAATCTATCACTATCATGGAATTTCGGGCGTGAAGTTTGTGTCTAATTTCAAAAATGCCTGGTGGTGATAATCTGCGGAGAGTGTTGTTGTGTCTCTTCCTCTCCGTGAGCCGTAATGAGCAATGAGCCTCCCTGGGGTGCGCGGGGGCGAGGCGGCGCATCGGAAACTCATTTGCTCCCCCCCCCCTCCCCGAGCGAGGGACACGCACTTTGCTGAGGAGGATCCAAAGCTAGATCTGAGGTGGCACTACGCGCCTAAAGCTCCGGTAGGAACTCAGGTGAGCCATGGCCTGAATATGAGTTGCAGATACCCTCAATAATTTCAGATAATCGCCGGAAAGTATCTTCTTTCCTTAACATTGTTCAAGGAACATTAATCTACTGGTGAGGTGTTGTTGGCACTGAATACGGGTACAAATGATAATATTCACCAACATTTTAATTTAAGAGAATAGCAGCTTTCGAAGCCACTATCTTAAGATCTGGTGAGTAGTAAACGCTGGCCTGCAGACGGTAGGTCTGAAGATGGGGGCTCGGCGTCAAAAAGTGTCAATATTTGAAAGAAAAATATTTGGGTAGGAAACTATTATCATTTGTACTCGTTTACTTGCTAATGATATTAAAATGTACTTCAAAGTACTTTTTGGTTAGGTTGAGAAATTAACTTATTTTTGTACACAGGGGTAATTATGTTGTTGCAGTGATGATGGCGGTTTATGCAGCAATGAACTTAAAAAAAACGTGATCCGTTGATGGAATTGTACTTGTTAACTTAATTGTTTTCCGGCGTTAATTTTAGGTTTGATATTTTTGTTTCATTATTCTCTTGTTAGATGTTCGTATCGTAACAAAGTACCGCTGAGGAAGCGC
Organism: Gryllus bimaculatus; assembly: GCA_017312745.1. Taxonomy (NCBI): domain Eukaryota; kingdom Metazoa; phylum Arthropoda; class Insecta; order Orthoptera; family Gryllidae; genus Gryllus; species Gryllus bimaculatus. Next base: position 9,525,723 of record BOPP01000008.1, read on the forward strand.
TGGTTTGGTTATCACTGCCTTCATAAGACTCTTTTCAACAAACTTCTATTTATAATCCTGTAAACAAACTAAACCCCACAGATTTGTCGGTTTCAATATCCCTCCGTGATTGGATTGGTTTTAAAACTTAAATTCCAATTATCCAGGAAAATCCATTGAGAGTCTGAATAGATTTTCTAAATGTACTGAACGAATATTCTGTACTCTCTTCTCTTGTGCTCTTTCTTACTGCATGCAGAACAAGAAATATGTTGTTTAGAATTGTTGAATACCGTGAAAATAAAAGCAGCACTGACGTAATTAGAGAAGAACGACCTGAAACCCAAGTGTAATTTAAAAATGTACGACAATCTCGAGACAGCATGTTTTGAATTTTTGCTATGCAGAACTTGTTTTAAATATTCATTAAAACGGTGTTTGCTCTTTCCTATACAAATGTTTATTCCAACATTTGTGACGTTCCAATGAGAACTACAATATGTCTAAATATTTATGAAAGTTTAAACTTAAGTGTATATATTACAGAAAATGTTGCATAAGAAATATACACATAGACAGTATGTTTTCAATTTGTTCTATGAAGAACTTTTAAATAATCATTAAAGCGATGATTACACTTGCATATATACAGATGTTTATACTCACATTTGTGACGTTTCAAAAATGCTACAATTTGTCAAGAGATTAATGAAGGTTTCTTATTAAGTGGACATATTACAGAAAATATATAAGAAATAGAAAGACAGTTCTCAGTGTAGATACATCACAGTGGGGACTTACACAAGAAAGCAATTTTCATTGCTGAATGGCATGAAGGCGTGCAAAAACTATTGTTTAGATGCGGTAGATAGGGTGGGTAGTATTCATAGAACTGTAATTATTAGAGACGGGATTTCGGAATCTAGGCAAAGAATGTAGGTTAATTACGGAGGGTGAACTCGGAAAACAAATGTAATGAAGAAAAGAGGGCGTGGTATCATAAGTTATCTCTGTGGGAGGCAGCTACTTCAGCGACACCACAGGCCTCAACAGCCAGGTATCCGATCGCTGCGCTGAGCGTCATCGTCTCTCCCTCCTCCCTCCCTCCGTCCTCCGCCCCCCTGTGCGTGCGCCGCTGCTAATTTACGGGCGCTGTCATCGGCGCCTCGGGCAGAGGCGGTGGTCGCTCGTCGCATGGCTTCCAACTACGCAGTACACTCAGCCGTCTCCCCCACGCAGACTCTCTGACACGCCTCTTCGAAGGTCGCACTTCTCTACAATTTCTGTAGGTGACAAACTACCTCTGGAAACAACCGGACAATATATTTGTCGTTCCTTCACGTGTTGGTAAATGGCGTTTTTGATTTGAATTGGTAGGATTTTCGGTAAATGCTTACACGGTCCTTTGGGATTTAGTGGTAATCCTGTGATAATTCTCATTTAAACTCGCCTTGTGAAATGAACATTTTAATCTGCGCCGAGTTCCATGCTAAACGAGAAATTAATTTACACCCTCTTACACAGATGTAATGTTTAATTCCATTTCTAGCCCGATGTGGAACCGCACGCGAGAGGTCGAATTCCTCGGGCGGTGGGAAGGGCAGGGGGCTCCGCCGGCGCAGTTAGCCTTGCACGCACGTGTTGGGGGGCGGGGCGGGGAGGGGATGGAAGGGTCGTGCCCCTTGGCCACCCTCTCCGCCCGCCACCACTCGGGGGGGGGGGGCGGGCTGGCGGCGGTCGGCCGTCATCCGCCTCGGAGCCCGGACCAAGCTTCCATCGCCGCCTGCGATATCGCGCGAAAATTCGACACGCCCTGCGTCCGGCGTCGGGGTTGCGGCAAGCGGCCGTATCGAGCGGGATGGCGACCTCGCCTCCCGCCCTCCGAGCGCCGGCGCCCGCTGGCTGCGTGCGGCCGAAGCCGTCCGCGCCCCTCCACGCCCCGAGGCATTGCGAACTAGGCTTGCCAGCGTACCTGCGCTTGCAGCGTCTCTCCGCCCGCCCCCCCCCGCCGCGCAAGCCCTTTTGCGCGCGAATCCGTCTGCGCGACGCCGCGCAGCAGACAGCGCTTAATCCGCCGCAGCACCGCAGCGCCACGCAGTGCGGCGCAAACCGCATACATCTCGCGCCAGCGAGCAAAACGTCGGCAGCCGCTCTGTTCCCGACCAGTGGACAGACGCTCTCTTTCCACCTCTTGCGTACCGAGACCGACTGCTAAATCCCGGTCGATCGGTGATTTGTGGTGGATGAAGCGAGCTCAATATGTCTCGCGTTCCAATTGCATCAATATTCAGGAGCATCCGGCATATCGTTGTATACTGAAAACTATTCTCTCTCAGATGTTGAGCAGAAACGTTTAGTTTTGAGAGCCCTAAATGTCCGTGTCTCTTTTCGCGAACGCCACGTAAACGCGCCGCCGCATCGCAAGACGCGGTTGCTCTTGTCCATTTGTAGCACGCGTGCACTGAGCTTGCTGTGCAGCTGCGGCATGTGGGAGTTCTGCGGGCCGGGGGCGGCGGGGCGGGGGCGGATGGAGGCGGTGGCTCGCCCTAAGGCCGCAATCGATGGGTCGTAACACCTAAGGCGCACGGTTTGGCGGCATGGCGGCTCCGCCGCCGGCTGCTTCCTCCCCTTCGCCCACGCCGCGGGCCTTTAGCCGCCCCTGAAATGGCGCCCCAAAAAAGGCCGCCTGCCCCCGAACTTGGCCAACCGCCGGCAATGAGGTGTCCTCAACTAGCGCGCCCTCGGGTCCGACCCCCTCTCATCTGCCGTCCGCCCCACGCAAACGCGGCCAAGGGACCCGCCCCAACGACCTCCCAGGCTCTACGCCTCGGACTAATGACACGCCTAAAGAGGCTTGTATTTAGGTTTTATGGATTAAACATAAGAGTTCGTTTTTTAATTAAGGTTTCAGTTTACCGCCCCTCTAGCTAAGCTTATAAAGCTATCGGATGAATCGATTAAAAGGGCGATACACAAGGTGAATAGAAAACCCCATTCTCCAGGTATGAGAGGAGAGAATGAAAATCCTTTCACTTCGAGAATTTTTGCCTGACCTGACTATCCTCAACACACTGCTGAACCCTGTTCGTGAATCTTTTTTAACCCATTTGAGGAGCGCGCTCTGTGTATTTATAGGAACCATTTTCAGTTTATGGTGAAATTTAAGATCCAGTTTTTCCTTTACTTCATTTTCTGAACTTTTTTCTATTCGTCCGTTCTCCTCTTAGCCATCACGTGCAATCTTTATCTGTTACTTGTAGGGTATTTATTTAACTCTTTAAGCTCCAGATTCACAATATTCACTCACATTTTAATTACACCTCTTAAAATTATCTCTGCATGTCTATATCATAAAACTCTCGCCCATTCTCACTCCCAACCTTTCTTTATAAACCTATCACCTGCAACTTCCCATATCCGACTTCTGTATGATCGTCGTCCTTCTCTCGCCACCATCCTAATATCGGAGTTGCAGATCCGTTGAGGAATATCACTGCCTGTACATGACACTAAAGATGCCTCTTGTTTGAATGTGCAGTGTGTGCCAAAGAGTAGCGAAAAGGAAACGTAAATGGTACTCATCTCAGACGAATCCGATTTTCATTCCGCACGATGTATTCTCACTTGATGGAATGGGTACGCCATCCGTCTAACGCTCGTTATCAGGACGCATGTTCTGTTTGAGCCGTGCTCCAAATTCGCGACGAGTGCACGTCATTTCGAGGTCTCCCCTCGGCTCTTAAGCTCCCAGCTCTCGCTAGTGTCGCCTTGCGCCGCTCGCAATTAGCCTCTCGCACGGCCGCTCTTGGGTGGCTTTGTCTTGGTCGCGCCGAGGAGGCGGTATTGACTAGAAAAACTGGCCGCGCCTGCCCTTGAACGCT
>BOPP01000008.1:9529607-9544609 GCA_017312745.1 Gryllus bimaculatus
AGAAGAGTGGCCCTTTAGCCGCCCCCTGAAATGGGCCCCCCCCCAAAAAAAAGGCCGGCCCCTCCCCCCGCTTTTGGCCCCGCCCGGAAAATTAGGTTCCCAAACGCCTCAGCGCCGCCCCTCGGGTTTTTCCCGAATCCCCCCTCTGCCGGCGACCTCCTGCGCCGCCCCAAAAGCAAACGCGGCCCAGGGACCGCCCAACGACTCCCAGCTCTACGCACTCGGACGTAAATGAACACGCCTAAAGAGGCTGTTGTAAATTTAGGTTTTATGGATAAAACATAAGATTGTTTTTTAATTAAGTTTCAGTTACCGCCCCTCACTGAACCAGTTAATAAAGCTATTCGGATGAATCATAAAAGGTGGCGATACCAAGGTGAATAGACACCCATTTAGGCTATATGAGAGGAGAGAATGAAAATCCTTTCACTTCGAGAATTTTGCCTGACTGACTATCCTCCAACATCCACTCTGACCTGTTCGTGAACTTTTTTTAACTCCATTTGAGGAGCGCTCTCTGTCTGCTATTAAGAACCATTTATCAGTTTATGGTGAATTTAGACCCATGTTTTCTTTACTTCATTTCTGAACTTTTTTCTATTCGTCGCGTTTCCCTCTTAGCACATCACTGCAATTTTATCTGTTACTTGTAGGTGATTTATTTACTCTTTAAGCTCCAGATTCACAATATTACCATACATTTTAATTACACCTCTTAAAATTACTCTGCATGCTCATATCATAAAACTCTCGCTCCATTTCACTCCCAACCTTTTTATAAACCTTATCCATGCACTTCCCATATCCGACTTCTGTAGACGGTCGTCCTTCTCTTCGCCACCAATCCTAATAATCGGAGTCCTGCAATCGTTTGGGAATATACTGCTGTACATGACACTAAAATGCACTTGTTTGAATGTCGCAGTGTGTGCCAAAGAGTAGCGAAAAGGAAACGTAAATGGTATCCATCTCAGACGAATCGATTTTCATTCGCACGATTATTCTTCCTTGATTGGATGGGTCTCAGCCATCCGTCTACGCTCGTTACAGGACCGCATGTTTGTTTGAGCCGTGCTCCAAATTCGCAACGGAGTGCACGTCATTTCGAGGTCTCTCTCAGGCTCTTAGCTCACCAGCTCCGCTAGGTGTCGCCGTGGCGCGCTCCCCAGATTAGCCCTGCACGGCCGCTTTGGGTGTGCTTTGTCTTGTCGCGCGAGGAGGGGTATTGATAGAAAACTGCCGGCCTGCCTTGAACCGCGGCCCTCGGCCCTCGCACACCTGCCCAACTCCCACCTCCGCCGCCACTCGCCCGTCCCCGCCACCGTCCGCCTCCGAATTCCACCCCCTCCTCCCTATCCTCTCCGCCACACCCTCCTCCGGACCTGTCCCGCCCATTTTGTCCGTCCCGCATTCCGCCCGCCTCGCCGACTTCCCACGCTTCCCGCCACTCTACATCCGATCGCCCACCTGCCTATCTGCGTGCCCGCCCACCTCACTGCGCCTACCCTCCTGCCCCCGCCACCTCTGTCCGCCCACCCCTCAGCTGCGACCCTCGCCCGCCACTCCCTCTTTCTCCAATCACGCTACGCTCTCCCGAACTTCCCCTCCGCGCATCCTCCACCGCCCACCCGCCTCCTGCCATCACTCTATGCCGCCCTCTCTGCCGTCGCCTGCCGCCGCCGCCGCGCCGCCTGCACGCCCGTCCGGCCACTCACTCCTTCGCTCACTCAGCCTCCCGCCCCGCCAACGTGAATGCTCGCCCATCCAAATCGCCCGTGTGCCCTCCTGCCTGTCCGCTTCCCTCCCCCTCTCCTGCCCTGTTCCGTGACTCTTTTTCGACTCCATGTTGTATTTAGCAGTCATTAGTCCGTACGCTCCGACCGTCCGCTTTCTCGTCTCCACCGTTTTCGCCCCCGCCGTCTCCCCTTTGCCCTGCGCCACCACCCCCTCCCCTACAGCTCCCCGCTCCGTGCAGTTCTACCCACGCCACTCGTGTGCTTGTCCGAATTTCTTCACTGGACCTCTTTGCACAGGCTCTTGGAGAGCAATCTCCTTTCCCTTATATCGGCTTATTTGCAGTATCTTTGGCCTACTCAACTGCTTTGTGATATCGCGCAGATTCTGGTTACACGTGTTTCACTCGGTTAGGTCTCATGACCAATTTCATACTCATTATAATTTGCAATAATTTTCTGAATTAGAAGAAGAACTAACGAACAGTAAATGTGAGAGAAAACTGAGACTGATAACATCAATATATAACTATTAAAATATCTCCCAATCGAAGCGAAGTACAGATTACTATAACAATTGTAGGACACACAACATAATACCGATGAAAGGGAAAACAACCTTAGTCATTCCTATTTTCAAAAAATAACTTCATGTGATAATTAAAGAGATATAAGGCTGCTAAATACAACATTAAAGTGTATTAAAAAATCATTAATAATAGTTTTGTAAAGTTTAATGCGATAAGTTGAAGATCAAGTAGACTTTAAAAAAGGAAGATCACGCCCTGGCAACATGTCAATGAATGTTTTGTGTTCAAACTGTTGATTGAAAAGAAACGAGAATTCAATCTGAAAATATGTATGGTCTGTATAGATTTCATACAATCTTTTCAGAATGATCTGAAAGGAAAAGTGTGGTCGATTATGGACAAAAGAGTAATAATAAAACACCTAATTGCAGTTATTCAAGGTATGTGTAAATATACCGAAATTAGTATAAGAAAAAAATCAGGCCAATCAATAAATGAGTGAGATAAGAGTGTAGTTCACTCACACTGTCCGTCCCACCACTTTTTATTATTTATCTGGATGATGCTTTCAAAATGTCGTAGCAAAATATGATGTCTCTAACTTTTAGAAATAGTTTTAATAACAAAAAAATTAATAATAACTACTTTTTGCTGTCGACCAAGTTCTGATATAAAAAATCGTACATGAAAGGATGTTGGCTGCAAAACATTTAATTTTGACATATCTGTCAATGATATTTCAAGGGAAATACTCAGTTAGATGTAAAGTAGACATTTATGACAAAAAATAGAATAATTGAGTTGTTGTAAGTTCCTAGGATTTGACCTTTTGGGTAAAGAAACAAATTACAAAATTAAAGAATGTGCGAAACTATTGAAAACAAGGCCATGAAAGAGACATTTATGAAATTTTACAAAACCATGACTGCCCCTGGTGGGATATATGCAGGCAAAATCTGGAACATGGATACAAAAATACGAAATGTGATACACACCGCGCAAAATGAAGTTTTTAAGAGGCTGGATTGACGACAAGGAGGGACAAGATCCAGACAGAATAAGGGACTTCGAAATTACCTAACAATTTATAATCTAAACGGAAATCTTAACGGATATAGAAAAGTCTGGTGCGATAACTTCGAGAGAATGAAGAACACCCGAATACCAAAGAAAATTCTTAAATATAAGCTGAGGAGAAAAAGTGATATTCGAAGACTGAAGAGGAGTTGTATGGACCAATAATGAGACACAACGGAAAGGAAGTTCTAATGAGTGAAGAATAATAACAAAATGTGTGTTTCCATTAACGACAATCTACAACAAATTTTCTATGTGTGTTGTATAAGATTAATTCACCTCTCCCCCTCCGGTGGCTCATGATATGTTTGAAATAATTTATAAAATATTAATCTGTAAATGTATAAAATGGCTCGAATACAAGAAACGAACAAAGAAATATGAAAGAGTGTACAAATTCTAACTTACAACGCATCCTGATGGAATTACCTCTACTACGTTCACGAAGTGTAGTCAATTCGGAGTAGGCTATTTGTCGGGAAATTACACGAAAAATACTCATATTTTCAAAAAGTTTCAACATGACCTTATTTGAATATCTGGTTTTTATAAACACATTTCAGTTTTTAAAGAAAATGTATCTTCACAATTGTAGTTGTAGAAATATGCCGACCTTTTTTTCAAATTTTCACAAAATCAAGTATTTCAACCAACATGAGATTGCACCATTTTCTTATACGTTCTTTAGACTATCCAACAACTAAATTTCATCAAAACTATGAAGCCGTTTTTGAGGGAAAATTGTTTAAGCAAAATTAAAAACTGCCTATATTCTACTCATAATATCGCGTAAAATACTAACATTTTCGAAAAATCGTACATGACGTTATTTAAAAATCAATCTTTAAGGAACAGATTTTATTAGTAGAAAAAATCGCTGTCTTTAATATTTTAGTTGTAGGAATGCGCCGGAAAAAGATGATTTTTTTCAATTTTCGAAAAATCAGAATGTTTAACGATCATGAGACCTGCAGCATTCTCTTCATCGTTCTTTACACTATTTCAACAACAAAATTTTATTGAAAACGATGGAGCCATTTCTTTGAAATTTTTGAAAATGTCTCAGAGGTTTTATTTAAAGTAGCCACCCAAAATAAAAATTCCAAATCAAATTCAAGCGGCCGCGATATCAGTCAAATCGAAGGAGAATATCAATTTAGAGGAATATCAATTTTGAAGAAAATCAGCTGAACGGTTTAGACCCTATCGTTCTTCCCAGTCGGACAGACAATCCGACAGACGGACAGACTATCGTCAATCGACTTTTCTGTATCAAGGACCCAAAAAATACGGTTTCTGGCTACACCACGTGTTTAAGAAGTTTTTTTCTAAATTCAGCAAGTTGATTTTTTCTGCCGAATATTCGCCGTTTTTTCACGCGGCATTATATAACTTGCTTTCTACTTGTATAGCGGTAGCGAGAAAGAAATATAGACATTATAGATTATAAAAAATATAAACATTTTAGACAAATTTGATTTTTGATTGATTGATTAGTCATTCCGGGTTCGTCTACTGCTATGGCCATGATCTGTTTAAGTGTAGTGCATATTTTATCGGGGGGAGGTGGGTTGAGCCCCACAGGTTGGTGAGATCCGATGCCGACCTACGTCGGTTTTCGGGGCTTTTCCCCAACCAGGTATCTCGCTCCAGAGGGGCACTCCCCAACCGGGACAAATTCCAGGCTCCCGACCGCTCTCCCGGCATGTGTGGCAGTGCAGAGCATGCTAATGTAAGTGTGTGTAAGTAAGGAGTGAAGAAGGGACGAGGGTGAGTAAGGAATGATCCCGCGCAGTCCGTGACCCGTTTGTTAGGGTACTGCTCCTACATTCGCCTGGTGTTGATCGAAGAAAGGTAAAACAACGATTAGAGAAGCCAGCAACTAGAATTATTCTCCTCCAGACAGCGTATAAATTCGATCTAGCTGAAAAACTTGTGTTGAAAAATCCTGCAACCATCGGGACTTGAACCCTAAGGCTTCTCGGTCAGTGGTACTGCGGTGACACCAATTGATGACCTGTGCCAACAATGCCGATATTTTAGAAAAAAAGTTGAAAAGAGTATGTGTCATAAGGAAATACTGTTTAGACCTGAGCGTTAAAAATGTAGCAACGTTAATATATTCAACCTTGTGTATTACTATAAAGGTGCTGAGACGGAGACTGTAGGAGTTACTTCTCTAGAGAAGGGCGGTGAACATTGAGCAGGTGCAGTTACAGTCTGTTCTCATCTTTAGAGGGTATTTGTTCTTGTCCAAGGACTGAATGGTGTTCCATAGGGCAGTTCTTAGCTAAGCGTCCATGTTGTTTGCTATGAAAACACATAATATTATCGGAAGGTATGTATACCCAATGTGGAACCTATTCTATTGTGACTTTCTATTCTATCGTAGTAAGTACAACGCGACCACTGTGCAGGAGATCACAAACTGACACGTTCTAACCTCCCGAGAGCCAGAAGGCTACTCAGCTTGGATTCCTTTGAAAGTTAAACCTCCCCTTACCCTGTACAAACCATTTAGTCACTCTCCGACTTATAATCGTGTCAGAAAAAAAATGCAACGCATTACTTTTGGGACAAACCTTGAATGTGAGTTTATTTTGCGAATTGTTTATTCAGTGTCTCGTTACTAACTACTCGTCATTCTTATCTTTTTTCTCACCATTCTCCATTAGCACTGAGCGTCCATCGTTTTCAACACTCCGTCTTTCACAGTAGATCTTTCTCCCTCCTTCCTTTGAGTCGCTGCCAAGCCCATAATTATTGTAGCTAACTTTAGTCTGCAACGTGAGCGCAAACCGTTTTAAAGCTTTTTTCTTTGAAACTTCTACAATTTTTATACTTATTTCAACTCTATTTCTCTCTTCGTTCCGTAACTTTTCGAAACCTGTTACATTTTATAGATGCGGTCAAACGCAGTCTCTTTAATTTTTGACTCCCTCTTGTTACACTAGGTACTTGTAATTAATGGCATTAGAATTTCAATTCAGATACAGAATCAGTTTTGTGGCTAAATATTTCTGTATGATATTGTTTTAAATATTAATGTAGATTCGGAAAAAGAACTCTTGCGATATACGCGGGATAACGTTAAATAAAACCTTTTATACCATTCGTTCTCTATTCCCTTCCAATTGAATGTTGTCACTGAAATTTTTATTATTCGTAGAACCGATAAGCTGTTTCGATGCATCTCTGTCAATTTAATTTTAATCAATGTTTCAAGCTCGCAGTCAATGGACATAATGGCAGACAAGACTCCTTGTAAAGTAAACTCTGTACGTGTTTCTTCTTTCATTGATAATATTATTAGAGTTAGTACAAACATTATGTGGACAAAACTTAAAAACATAATATTTAACATTCATAATTTTCTATTTATTATTGTTGATACTAACACAATTTGCATTTTTGTTATTCTCTAATGTTATCTACTCATTCCACTCAGTACTTACATTATTCGTATTGTATCAAACTGTGGAACCATGCAAGTAAGAAGTATCTTTCGAGTGACCTTTTTGAAGTCTGATTTAAAGAGTGAAAAAAGCAAATTACGTTTCCTTAATCCTATTTAAATTCATTATGGTTAATTTCTTTGTTCAAAATGAAATTACATAATTCCTCACATTTATATTATTTCCTGCAGCATTTCATTGAAATGGTAACATTCCCTTCTTGGTATTGCAATAGTAATTCATTTATATAGACATCAACTTCTGGGCCATCTTATCTAAAAATATCAGTTACATACTATCTGAAAGACACAAAATATCCAATGTAAGTTGGACACGGTTTACATTTTACGAAGCTCATTTTTACAGAAAATATTTGCCCATTCATTTAGCAGTTAATGTCGCGTCCGATTAATGAGATTCCGCAATTACCCGCCATGAGCCGTAAACAGTGCTAAAAGGCTCATTCGTCATGCGCGGGCCCGTGTGTGGGCAATTGGCGCAGCGCTCGGGGCCGGCGGCGGGGCGGGGAGCGGAGGGGCGCAGAGGGGCGAGGGCCGTGGCGGGGAGGGGCCGAGATGGACGTCGGCCATCAAGGGGAGCGCTGCGGGGAATACGCGTGCGCCCCTCCGCGCCCTCCCCTTCCTCCCCCCGCCTCGCCCCTTCGCCCAGCCGCCCCGGCACTTTACGGGCGCCGCGGGGCGGCTAACGGCCAAATCTGGTTTACGGCGTCCGCGACCCGGTCGCGCCCTCCGCGGCCAGGCGGCGATGGCGGCCCGGGGGCGCAGGGGACGGGCGCGGAGCGTCGCCGGGGCGGAGAGGCGTGGTCAGATCGGCGGTGGCGGGGGCGGGGGCGGAGGCGGCGGAGACTGCGGCGCTGACGGGGCTCGAAGCGAGGAGGCGGCCGGGGCGGCGGCTGGGAAGGCGAGACGCTCGGGGGCAGGGGCTGCAGAGGCATAGAGAGGCCGTAAGTGCAGTGGGGCGCGGAGGGGGCGTCCTGCAAGCCCTGCTGCCGCCGCCGCCTCGCCGCGCAGCGCCGGGTCGAGGGCCTGACACCGGACGCCCTCAAACAACCGCGTGAACCTCGTGTTCAGAAGGTCGTCTCGGATGCGACACACGAACTAATGGCGGCGTTAAAGGCCCATTGGAAGTGACGCTTCCTTTATTCTATCACTTCATTCATTCACAATTGAACACAAGTTTGCAGTATTTGTTAGTATTGCTGTCCATTATCTGTACCTATACTGCGATTTTCGCAACTCTGCCCCTGGCAGGTATCATCTGTTGACGGTTTTTATCCAATTTGTAGCTTGAACATCACCATAGTGATGTCACTATGGTAACGTTCAAGCTACAGATTGGATGAAGCTGTCTATAGCTTTATCAGCTGTTGCAGCCAGGAGCAGAGTTGCATATATCACAGTATATCTAAGTTTTCTTTCAATAGTATTCGATACTTTTCTTGCGCATTGTGATATCTGAATCAAGATAATGAGTTTTGTTTAAATTTTTTCGTCTCGAATCATATCTTGAGCACGTTGATTACTTTCTCGGCTTTCTGAACGCGATGAACAAGTATAGTCTTCTGCTTAACTTTTGTACATTATTAGGAAAGCAACCTGTATTATTCGTGGGGTAATTCGCAATACAACCAATTAAATTCTTTAACTTTAAGATTACTAATAAGCACAATTTGTTAGTTAAAAACAATTGATACCTATTAACTCGAAAGGAAAATAGGGTTAAGGTCAACGAAAGAAAATATTTTTAATGCTATACTATTACTATTTTAATGCTATTACTTTTAATTACTAATTTCTTGCTTGATCGTACTGGATCATTAATAGCATTTGTAATTTGAACCAGAATATGACAAGGATCTAGTACTGTAATCATGTTGATTACAAACTACTTTCACTGGATGAATATTATTCATCACTGGATGAATCTTTATAACAGTAACTTTATTGTCAAACAGTGAATTAAATGCAGTGCTTAATGTAACGTTTTGTAAAAGAGAGTTACAAAAATTCGCTAGAAGTTTGAAATGGAGTCAGAGTCATCATGAAATTGCTGGAATTTCACTTACAAAAAGTGAAGTAAACTGTGCAAGCTTTTTTGAAACAACATGCGTGTGAGGCGAATATATGGAAGGGATAAAGAAAAAAGACACATTTTTGCACATTATTTCGCAAGACTATAAATATTGTCTCAGCTGTGAATGAAATAATCAAAAGAGAAATTTACAAATAGGGTTGAGAATAGGAATTTTTCGCGGATTTTTCATCACTTGCATTCTAACGAAATTCATATTTCAAGACTCGTGTATTCACTCTTACCTGTGTGCTCTATAATTCTATTGTCAAATAACATGGAATTTCAAAAATTCTACCCATTTGTGTCCACAAGGATATTGTGATTTCGAAATGAAGTTGAACGTATATCAAAGTTCAAAGTTTTCTGAAACAATTTTTTTCGTCTTAGTAGTTACGTTATTACAAAGTAATCACAAAATTTCTTATCCTTCTTCTTCTTCTTCTTCTTCTTTGTCTTCTTCTATTATTGCTGCTAATACCACTATCAATACTACTTCTTTAGGCTTTCAATCCGTTACTTCAGAGTGTTTATCCATCTCTTCAATATTCTCTCAGAACTCTCTTCTATTCGGGATGTTCTTCCATATTTACCATTGTACGGAATTTCGACGGATGTAGATGTTCATTCCTCTTCTTTATTGATTGATTGATTGATTGGTTGATTAGTGGTTTCGAGCGCGTCAACTTGTGTCATTAGTCCAATAAGTGCAGAGCATTTTTTTAGCATGGGAGGTGGTGGTGATCTTTCCACAGCTGGATAGTGAGATCCGGCGCTGACCACAACGTCGGCTTACTGGGTTCTCTTCAAAAAGGGCTCTCCCATCAGCGGGGCACCGCCCCAGCTCAGGCAAGCTTCCGACTGGTCTCCTAACATGTGTGGTATGGAGTGGATGTGTGTGTGAGAGAGGTAAACAGGACAAGAAAGAGGAAAGGAAGATCGCGAGCGGCCCGTGGCCCGTTTCTTAGGGTTCTGCTCCGACATTCGCCTGATTTTTATCGAAGAAACCATGGAAAAATACCAATCAGAGGAATCGGCCTCTTGAATTCTCCTCCAGGCAGCGATTGAAACCGTCTCAGTTATCTAGGTAGTATCTAAAATCCTGTCACCGTCGGGATCACTAGTGGTGAGCACCAGAAAAATCTGCGACACATGTAAAATACTTACGAAAAAAAGCTTCATTCCTCGGGTGCTGCAACTCCGTTTGGGTATCGGACTCACATTTGCTGTGGCAGTCCCCCGAGAGAATGTGTGATGAAAAGGGGGATGCGTCCAACACCAGATTTCAAGAATGAGAGAGAGAAATCAGCTTGGTAAAGGAATAATGGCGTGCACTCTGTGACCTGTTGTTTAAGTTACCGGCATCCCCTTAGAATTAATCTGAGGAAACCGCAGAAACGTCAATATAGTTGAATACAGAAGTGTCATGCCAGGTCTTGACTCCGTTTCTTGAATCGAATGAATAATTTTTAGGAGTCGAAGCTGGGACCTTCAAGACAACGATGTTTTGGTTGCGAACTCACAACTAAATGATATGACAGCTGACAATAAACCTATGGATGATAAATTTCTAATTTTTTCAATATCTCGATGTAATTATGAATCGAATGAGACATATTTCAGTCGCGTTGTTGCTATGGGTATCGTACAATTTTAATACTATTGGAATTGTATGTATATAAATTTTGAATGAAAATATTCGAAAGACTTTAAATTTAATTAATGAATTAATGTATTTATCATTATTTCAGGATTGGAAAAAAATCGTCCTACTTTCAGTTTTTACGTCTCCTCAACCAAGAGGTAGATTGAGATAAGGTAATAGTAACCAGAATGGAGCCAGCAGCACGGAAAAAGTGGGCGTGGCGGCCAGCGGTGCTGCGCCGCTGCGGGCTCGCCACTTTCTATTCTACGCAGCGTTGGCCGGCGCCTGTTTGTCCGGGTCCGAGGCAGCGGATCCTACTTTACTTAGCGCGCCGAGTCAACAGCCTCTCTGATTGCCTTCCCTGCGAAGCGGGCGGCCCCGCCGCCGCACCGCACCGCCGCAACGAAAATGTACTACGGCGGGGCGGAATATAACGTGGACAAATTGACCAGGAAGGGCCGACCTGACCGGCGTGCGGAATCCCGGAGGCGATCTGCAACCTAATGGCAAGACATGTCCACCGGTATTTGCTCGCAGGCGGCAACAAATACACCCCGCCCCGCCCTGCCTCGCTCGGCCCCGCTCCGCCCGCCCGGCGCCGACGCACAGGGGGGGGGGGGCGGGGTGGCAGGCGTTCGGGGCCGGGAAGGGGATGGCCGGATATCGTTCGAATCCACATCCATCCACGCGTGCCTACCTTCCAATGAGTCCACATTTACCTGCTGTACGTCTCGTCTAATCCGTATTCCCTTTGATTGCGTTTCCTTGAACTAATTAATGGAATGAAACGTACATCTTTTTGGATGGATTTTTTCATATATTAGAGCAGTTGATTCTATTGGATTAGGGTGTTCGTGATTGTTATTATTATTATTATTATTATTATTATTATTATTATTATTATTTTATAAAAAAATAAAGAGCTTGTTTGTTTCCATTATTTCTCTGTAAAATGCATGCAACATTTTTGTTGCTGGAGTTCGATAGTGCATAGACTAGTGAAAGACGGTATACGAGTTGTTTGTGTGAAAAGTTTTAAGTATTCCCCCTTCAATATATGAGTCAAGTAATTTGTCAAGAGGACCGCCAGGTAGCGTGTCCGCGTACGCGCCTCTTAAATCACTCGCTCCTGCGTCACTACCCAGCGGCCAGATTTGGGAAGGAATTACTATAGGGGTAGGGTTTAGTTGGACTAGCCCCTGTGAAGCAGGCAAAATCATTTCATTGGAACAAATTTCACATGAGACTGTCCGGGAATCAAGCCTGGACCTCCTTGGTGAAAGGCAGGGAGATCTCTGCCACATCTTGTGTTGAAATTCTTAAAAGATATAGCGGTAAAGGTTGATTCGAGGAACGGCTTGCGCCGTGCAACACACACCTGAAGGCCACATTATCATATTTAGACGGACCTCGGAGATCGGAGCCATACGGTGAACGAAAGCGTGTGTGACCTGCCTGGGGTAGCCTCGCGAGACCACGCCGGGACTGCAGCTGATGACTTCCATAGGTGGAGGCCAACAGTTGCAGCGCCTCCGCCGTTGTTGCACACCAACAGTTGTAACCGTTTGTGTATTCTAGTCAGCGGGCTTTAGAGATGTACAAACGTGATGTACAAAAGATTATCACAACTCCGTTCAACAATGATTGAGAGCCAATGGCCCAATGTCATAATCCAAGCAATTCTGAATCCAGTAAACTCGTCCCGCCAAACTTGTGTCGGAGGTCGCAAGGGATGGGAAGCCAGGCAAACCTATCTGTGCCTTCCGAAAAGACGTCGCATTGCCTCGGAGGAAATAACTGACTATCTATATGCCAAATAAATAAAGAGTGGATCGAGTCAATTGAACAGCGCAGCAGGGAATACCCTCATCGGCGTTCGGTGCTGGCAAGTCACAATACCTCAGAGGTTCTTGAAGCTATTATCTCTAAAGAATGTCTCTAGATTTGCTCCCACAAATAGAATATTTTAAAAAGTTGTTCATTATGAGTAACAATGATTCTAATTTTAATCAAAACAACAAAAGGCATATAAATCTGAAAAAAAAATGATGTGGCTTTTTGGAAGTTTGTAGAGGTCTGACTATTCACTGCTTGTTCACTGACTGCTTGTTGACAAGTATTTTTACCCTAAGCTGCACCAATTGTATCGCATACGTTGTTACTTTACTCATCTTCCCCACCATTCAATCACCCTTGTAGGAACAAACGTATATTTTACATTTATAAAACATTTGAAATCGGTCACCATCTCCTTGTGTCACTTTTTCCACTTTTCTTCCCACTGCATTCCCCTTCATTCTAATTACGATCGCCGTTCTAATCACGAATCTCAACCCGTCTAAGCAACTCCACTGCTCTAGTCCTCTAGCTCCCTCGCTCACCATCCTCTCTCCCTTCATCCCGTATTCCACCGCACGCACCCTCTCGCCTCTCGCTCTGCGCACGTGGTCGCGCTGCTCGCGCTGCGCTTCATCCACTCTTCCCGCAGGCACTTCCCGTCTCCGAAGCAGGCAATCATCTTCTATTGGAAACACATTCACATGCACGACACTGTCCGGAGAATCAAGCGCTGACTCCTTGGTGAAAGGCAAGGGAGATCTCTGCCACGATCTTGGTGTTGGAAATTCTTAAAAGATATAGCGGTAAAGGTTGATTCGAAGGACGGGCTTTGCGCCGTGCAACCCCCTGAAGGCCACATTATCATATTTAGGACGGACTCGGAGATCGAGCCATACGTGACGAAAGCGTGTGTGACCTGCCTGGGTAGCCTCGAGAAGACCCCACGCCGGGACTGCAGCCTGATGACTTCATAGGTGGAGGCCAACAGTTGCGAGCGGCATCGCGTGGTTTGCACACCAAACAGTTGTAACCTCTGTGTATTCTACTCAGCGGCTATTCGAGATGTACAAACGTGCTGTCAAAAGATTATCACAACTCCGTTCAACAATGATTGAGAGCCAATGGCCCAATGTCATAATCAAGAATTCTGAATACCAGTCAGAAACATCGTCGCCCGCCAAACTTGTGTCGGAGGTCGCAGAGGGATGGGAAGCCAAAGGCAAACCTATCTGTGCCTTCCGAAAAGACGTCCGCACTTGCCTCGGAGGAAATAACTGAACGTAATCTATATGCCAATAAATAAAAGAGTGGATCGAGTCAAATTGTAAAAGCGCAGCAGGGAATTCCCCATCGGGCGTTCGGTGCTGACAAGACTCAACAATCCTCAGAGGGTTCTTTTGAAGCTATGTATCTCTAAAGAATGTCTCTAGATTTGCTCCCACAAATAGAAGTACTTTTAAAAGTTGTTCATTATGAGTAACAATTGCATTCTAATTTTAATGCAAAACAACAAAAGAGCATGATAAATCTTAGAAAAATAAAAATGATGTGGCTTTTTGGAAGTTTTTGTAGAGGTCTTACTATTCACTGCTTGTTCCTGACTGCTTGTTGACAATATTGGATTTAACCCTAAGTGCAACCCAATGGTATGCATAACGTTGTTATGTTAACTCATCTTCCCACCATATCAATCACCCTTGTAGGAACCAAGTATATTTTACATTTTATAAAAACAGTATTGAAATCGTACATCTCTTGTGTCACTTTTTCCACTTTTTCTCCACAATTGTCTTGGGATATACGATGCGGAGCTTGGAGTAGTCTAGACGTCGCACACGAGCCGCGGTAGAGTGACACGAATGGTCCGTCTTGAGTGTGATTAGTGACACATTTGTAGGAGCTAAGTCGGGTATTCGGCGTCATGCTCAGCAGCACTCCGGTGACGTAAGTGCTGTAATATGCGATCATGAGTGATGATACTGTAAAGAAGGCCACTCTGCGCGCTGATAAGTCTATGCGACTGTGTAGCTATGTAGGATTCAGAGACTGACGCTCGCCCGCTATTTCGAGTTAGACCGCTGTGTGGACACTCGCGTATGATTTCAGAGCGCGACCCCCCCTCCCCCCTCCCTTCGCCCGCGCCGCGGCGGCCGCTGCAGTGGCGCCCACCGCCGTTTGTTGGGGCGGCCGCGCAAGCGCAGCGAGTGCAGCGGGTGGCGAGTGTTTGCGCGGGAGTGGGCGCGCCGGGCGCGCGCGCAGTGCCGTCGACCGTCGGCGAGATAGTGTGCGTCGACTGTTGACGCGGCGACGCCGCGCGCGCCGGCAAACGCACGTGCTGTGTGCCCGCGCGCAAGCGCTCTGAAGCAAAGGCGGCGCCCAAATTTGCGCAGCCAGCGGCGCCGCGAGCAGCGCCCGCTCCCCGCCCCTCCCCGCTCCCAGTCGCCGCTCAGCCCTGCCCGCTCCCGCCGGCCGGGGCTGTCGCGCCAGCGCGTGCTGCGCTCGTCGGGTCGGAGCGAGCGAACGCGCCCGAGAATTCGAATGCAACCGCACGGGGCGACGCAGGCAAACTAGCGCGGGCAGATGGGCGAGGCGAGACGGGGCGGTGGCTGTGGCGGTAGTGGCGGAACCGGGC
>BOPP01000008.1:9544634-9567722 GCA_017312745.1 Gryllus bimaculatus
GAGGCGATGGCGTTGCAGAGGAGGTGACGCTAGTGATGTCGGGCAGGGGAGATGCGAGCGGTGGGGTGCTGGGCACGTTGTGGCGTTGGCAGCGGTGACTGAGAACTACCGCAGCGGCGGTGATGGATTCTAGGGCTGCGGGTTGGCTTGGCCGTTGCTGCGAGAGGAGTGACAAGTTTTGTCATTAGAGGTGAAGGTGACAACACTGACGATGACGAGGGCGGCGGGCAAGGCGTCTAAAGCCTACTTGCCAGTGGTGCAGACACACAAGTAGGGGGGGGGGGCTTGGGTTCACAGTATCTACCTCGTCATCTCTAGACAAAGGAGTATTATAAGGATTGTCAGAGTTCGTAACTGTATCGAGTGTTTGGGACATTCGGAATACGTTAGACAAGCTTGTCTGCAAGAGCTGCATGAGAATTGTAATGGGTGTGCTGCGAGCAGTAAGAATGATGAGACGTTGTTAATGGGGGTGCTGTATTTCGGAAGGTGACGAAAGAGGGTAGTAACAGACCTCTTTTGGGGCGGCAGGAGAGGCGTTTCAGGAGAGTTGACGTGGAGAGCGTTGAGGATGAGCAGCAGCCAGGCTGATGAAGCCAGCGATGTAGGTCCAGCGTTTCGGCAGACGTTAGTGTCTGTCGAAAGAGAGTTACATTCCGGAGAAGAACACCGGAAAGTACCGACAGGGCAGGAGAGTTCTAGCCATGATATCATTGAAGGGATGATAGGGTTTTGAGGAGTTAGGGGGGGGTAACGGAACCGCTGTTGGAGGGGTGGCAAGGAAGTTGTGGCAGAGGCAGGGCGGCGCGGTGGGCTGGCCGAAGGAAGAAGGAAATGGCGTCGTGGGGGGGGGGGGAGACGCAGCGCAGCGGGGAAACACGTGCGTGCTTGGGGTCCGGGGCTGTGTGCCTTGCGGCCGCGCGCCCGGGGGCCGCCGCGCCGTGTTGGTAGGCGAAGCAAGAGCGCGGCGTCGCTGCTTTACGTTAGGCGCAGCGCGGCACCCGAAGCGGCGCGGAGCGGTTGGCTGCGTTCGCAAACGCGCATTCGCAAACGTTCCGACACTGCTTCTTCAAGTATGTATCCGCTCTAAAGGTATTCCTTACATTTACAACTTACAATTACTTCGGTATTTTTGTCATTTAATTTTTGTAATCCATATTTACTTATTGTAATAAATTGTTAATATCCATTTATTTATTTAACGTCAAAACATGATCGAACTGTGTGACGTAATATGTGGAGAAATGCAATCAAGTGCATTCAAGTGCAATACTTTTTTACCAACACATATATGCTATTTTGATGCTATTTATTTGGTATTTATTTTATATCTAACCAGTGTATTTCAATCGCAGGGTCCCAATGTAATAATTATTTTCTTCACTGAAATATTACGTGTCATGGATATGTATTGTATGCGTGCTTAGAATTGGAAAGCGCTGCAAACATACATATAAATAAATTAGAAATCATTCCAGACTAATTCCTGAGAGTCGTTACCAAAGTACCCTGGTTTGTTCCTAATGCACAAATCCAAAGAGAATAAAACATTTGTTGCATTAAAGTTTACGAAAATTTGATGTATGAGTCATCGAAGAAAGTTATCTAAATATTTTATCTAAGGATTCAAGCTTGTTATAGCAAAAGAAATTTCAACTTTGGACGTACATCTTACGCACCATCCAGGATATTGTCAACTATTCGATCGCTTAACGCCATCATGGAAAAAATTGGCGAAACATCGGATAAAAGGAAGTCTAACGCTTCCGCTGCCGAAGTCATGTGTGGCTGTCCGGAAGATGCCGCGTCGAAGTCTGTGTTGCCGACGTTTCGACCATCGTATCGTGGTCTTCCTCTGGTCTGCGAGCTCTGACCAGCCCTGAGGAAGACCACGATAAGATGATCGACGCGTCTGCAACACAGCCTTCGACGCGGCGTCGCCCGGACAGCCAAGATCATTCACATCGGATAAAAGATCGGTTAAAGTCACCATGAACTGCTGGTGATAAAGTTATTAACATTGTATGTGATTATAAAATCTGTTTTCATGAATTGTTCACAAGTGTGATAGTTTGCTTAATATTACAATATTATGTTAAATGTGAACAGAAATTGTGTATAGATTAAAACATAAGCTCAAGTAAGTGTACTTGTGCCCTGATGTAACTGAAGGAGACTTATGTCTTCGTGTAATTTATATTTTGTAAGTAATAATCTCCAAAATGCCTGAAAAGCCGAACGGGTAGGAATTAAATTAAAAAAAAATGAATATGTACTTGATGATGTTAAAAAATACTTTATTTTTAAAGTAACTTACAGTTTCTCGGTATAAAATTAATTACACAGACTGAATAATCTTTTCTTTGCAACTGCCTTGAAATACACTCGTATTAAACAGTAATCTGGTGACTTAATATCGCTAGCGATCTAACTAAAAATAAATTGTAAAATATTGCTAAAATACTTTGTGAAAGAGAGTAACTTTCTTCACAATACAAACGTTTAATTGTGGATCAATGCATTGCCCTACTTTGCTGTCCGCAATCATCAACTTTTCGCTCGCGCTGCCAATGTGCATCGAGAAGCACTTCATGTGTCTGCGCGCTTTCATGTGAAGAGCGCCGCTGTGCGTCATAATTGTAATGATATTTTGAAAAGCTCGACACCATTTATTGAACGCCCGCATATTGAATATCCTATCCATGCATTCGATGGTTCTCGTCAAACATGCAGTGCGCGGCAATTGGGCAGAGAAACAAGCTTCTGATCAAACATGCATGAAGCCTGCTCTAATTTCGGATCTCTGTTCCGAAATTGAGGCAGAATTTACTTGTCTAACATTAAAGTATTTTTATTTATCTTATATTATTATTTTCTCAGAGTTCATAATAACATATAAATATTTATTTAATATTATTTTAATTTCAGCTCTTATTTTTCACTTCAGTCTTAGTTCTTGCGTATGCTATTTGTCATTGGTACTAAGAATAAAAATGTGAAATGTTTGTTTTTTCACGTATGAACACTAATGAAGTAGCTGTATCCGCACCTCATTTAAATGGAGTCGTGAATTAATTTAAACACGTTAATTAAAAAAGTTAAAAATAACTATTTGAAAGTGTTTACATTAATATCACAATGAAGTCTTGAGTAAAAATGGTTTTTACAATATTTTTTAGTTTTACATTCAGGAGCAAGGAAAATACTTCTGTGGAATCACTTACTCGATGGATTAGTGATTTCGGGCGCGTCAACCATTAAGGTCATTAATCCCCTAAGCGTAGTGCAAGTTTTGATATCGGGAGGTGGCGGCAATCGCCCCCCGCTGATTGGCTGGTGAGATCCGGCGCCGACCTACGTCGGCTTGCAGGGATGTTCCCCAACCAGGTATCTCCCACCAGCGGGGCACGCCCCAGCAGGGACAAGGGGTAAGCTCCCAACTTGTCTCCCGACAAGTGTGATAGTGCAGTGGATGTGAGGAATCAATCCCTCGAAACGTGTTACGTGTACCTATTACTAAAACAATTTTTAAATACATCTACTACTACTTTTAAAACATCTGTAAAGTTCTACTGGATAAGGGATTGTCTCGTTTTGGTTACACTTTGTATCGATAAGTAACTGTCACTTATTATGATTTGTACGCGTGATTATGCGTCTAGTAATTTTTGAAAGATTTTAGGATTAATATAATTTATTTTATAATTTTTCGGTGCTAAAATTGACCTCTTGCACGAACAAGAATTATCTTTGGTCTTATGATATTTGGTGTATGTGTATTATATACTTACCCTAAAATTCATATACCACTATGTTAAATTTTCCTTATTCCCACATAAAAAAAACTTTGAGAAGACAGTGGGATGTCGATTATCCGAACTAATTGGGACCAGGTATAGATCATTTATTCGATAATTCTGATAACCGAAGATAAAAATGCCAAGGGTACATAAAATGCTTTACGTATAAAGTTTCTTTAATAGATCATACCATTAAAATACTACACATAAAAAGCCACATAAAACACTGCACATAAAAATCCTGTAGATAAACACTGGCATACTGTAACACTTAAAGGGGTTGAAAAGCGTTTTCTGCTAATAACAAAGATTTCGAGTTCTTAAGCATGTATTTTAGGATTTATCAAAGTTTACTAAAGTCAGATGATTGACTACATTAAGCATCTCGTTAATATTTTATCACTGAAAGTCATGTCGGGGATCATTATCAATATTCAGTATTACAAAAGATAATGAATACCTAATTAAAAATATAATTATTCTGAGAAAATATGAGTTCATATATTTGACGTTTCGGATGATTGGCGTTCAGATAACCGTCGTCCATCTGTACTATATTTTCTGCAATAGCACTCATATTTTGTTAGACTTCACTATTAGACATATCGTCATATCAATGATATTTTTATGTATATTCCAACTTAATCTGAGCGCGTCGCTTTATTAACATTATGTAAAAACATTCTAAAAGCTTCCGAAATAAACCAGTAATCCCACCGAATGCTCTACAACGATTTCTTAAGTTTTATACACTTCAATCAACAACTTCAAAAGAAATGTTGTGAGCCCTTTGTAAATGTTTCCTACGCGATGAAAACACAAGCTTTTAGCATATCACCTCTTCAACTCTTTTTAGAAATACCGCACGCGGGATGTTTCATTCAAACAGTAGCTATTTGTACTTTAAACATTGAGTGTGCGGTTTTATCACTAGCAAAAGTCGCCGTTATAACTGATGATGCGAGTACGTTTGCAATCTTTGTTTTATTTCTGGTTATTGTCAAAATTAAATTAATGAGGAACGAATTGCCTGTTTACTTGGTGCATTAAAAAAAATGGCAGGCGGAGGTATCAACGCTTTCCAGTGTCTGTTCAAAAATTAACCTTTTGCTTGAGACTTAATTTTGATTCCTAATTTTTTATTACTCAATCATAATGAAATGATTCGAAGTTGAAATAATTATCACCTATTCATATGAGACATACGAGGCGCTGGCAAACAAAATTCGCCGATTGAGCCCCCATAACTTAATGAAACTTCGTCTTGCAGGATTACAGGATGGCTGTTTGGTCATATGAATATTTATATTAAATTATGAACAACAGGAGAAATTTCTAATTAAATCTACAGACGAAATTTCGGGAATTACTTCCCTTAGTTTCAATGGGTTTAAAAGGTCATAGTAAAAGAACGTGATACCTAAAAGCTATTTTTGTTTATTAGTTCGTGAGTAGTTCGAGAGTGATATAATTATCAAAACTGCTTCTGATGTACTTATGACTCTGCTACTTTCATAAGTAGTAATCTCATAATTCTGAGTTTGAAAACCTCACACTGCCAGAAAAGAACCTTTGTTAATATATTTGCGTCTGTATTTAATTTCACACAACTTCTTAGTTCGTCATTAATGTGAAATCGAAATTTTTGTGTCGACTCTTGTGAATTTGGAGCAATCCATCGGTTATCAGTTTCTTCGACGTTTCCCAAGTAAAGCCGAAGTGCCTCAATTTTTGACGGGACCGCCTTCCGTAAAGGGAGAGCTTTCTTCTCGTGGCGGTGTTTGTGTAACGGCTAGCGTATCGGACTGCTATATGCAAGTTTGCGGGTTGAAACCCGATCGAAGTCGTGGATTTTCAAGGCGAATAAATTCTTCTTATGCCTTCCTTCGGAGGGGAAGTAAAGCCGGCTGTCCCATGTTAGATTTATTGCTTGTAAAAGGTTCCTCAAGCCTAAATGACGCCTCTGAGCTAAATTCAAATCGCCTGTTCTGTCGCCCGACTGATATCTCCTTTCTCCGCTAGTTGGTGAAAGGAGCGTAGCGAAATTTGAGTCGTCAGAAGAAAGAACGAGCCTGATGGCCCGAACCTTGCCACGTAAAATGAGGCGTCAATTCAATTCAATTCAATTTTCAAGTAGGGTTTCTTCAATAAATTGTTTGGAATTTTTTTGGTATCCTTCATGCAGAGCGTTTTTTTATTAAAAGCTGTACAAGGCACGTGAGGCATTAGCATTTTGAAGATTTTAAACAATTTTGGATGTTTATTTTTCGGTAGTCGTTGTCGTAACATCGTTAGGGCAATATTGTTGATTTGCGCACCATTCTCAGATCATTATAACATTGAAGTGATGTAACTTTATATTGCTGTTTTCTGGACCAATTTTAAGACTTGTTAAACTACGAAATTGTTTCGATTTTTCCAGAAATTCAATGGATATTGTAACGCGACATACTGTTGGATTTAAGAGTTTCAGCAAATAAGAAAACAGATACACTAGTGATAAGTTCATTATGACTTCCTCTGTATTCTTATTGTGGTCTTTTGTCTGCATTAATAACGATTTTGTAGTCATTAATTCAAACGGAAGGAATCATTTCCAAAGCCATTATATAATCTTTGCTGAAGGTTTTGTATTGGTTTAAAATTGTAAATCGTCAACCACAGAGGTAGTTTTTAAATTGAGAAAAATTATCCCCTTGGAATCCCGTTGTTGGATACACCAATTAACATCATTAATAAAATATATTTCAAAAAAGTCATTTGCTTTTTCGTCAGAAAGCAATGAGTCTATTTCATGCAAACTAGCACTGTATTTTAATGGATGAAATGAAACAACCCTCTTATATTTTTCTGTCGTCAAAGAATTCATATTTTCCAAATTAGTTTCAAATCCTCTACGAGTGTAATACTTAAACGGAAATGAGATGCGTGTATGAGTCCTGGTTTGTCCGCCTGTCCGTCACTCGAGTCAGAGGTCTTCTAGTCCATCTTTCGGACACGCGAGGAGTCTTTCCATTGACCGATTGTTAGTGATTCCGGGCTCATTAACTGCTATGGTCATTAGTCCCAATATTGTAGTGCATGTTTTCCATCGGGATGTGGTGGTGATCTTTCTCCACTGGTTGGCGAGATCCGACGCCGACCTCCCGTCGACTAGGGAGGTTTTCACAACCAGGTATCTCCTATCAGCGGGGCACCACCCCAGACCGGGACAAGCTCTAAGCTCCCGACAGGTCTCCCGGCATGTGTAGTAGTGTAAGTGTGTGTAAGGGCTTAGGATAGGACAAGAAAAGAAAGAAAAGATCGTGCGCGTTACTTGGCTCATTTTTTAATGGATCGGTTGTTAATGTTCCCGGTTGTTAACGGTAAACGATGTTTGCTATTATTTAGTAAAGAGTGATTTGTGTTTGTGAAGATTGATTTACTTAATTTAGGGAAGTATGCCATACGAAAATAAATCTACTTTTTTATCATTTCCTGACCCAGACCTTCCATTATTTTTTCATTTTTATTTATTTGTTATGGAAAATATATACACCACAACAAAATAGAAATTAAACCAAGTGACCTACAACATATTATTCGACGAAAATTTTGTATGTGAGAAATATTATAGCATGTGTGAAAGTATTAGATTTCTTCTTTTACATTACGAACTCCACAAACTGTTATTTATAGTGCATTTCAAGCGGTGGAACACGTAACACACATTCTTGGCGCCGTCTTCTCTTTTGCAACCACTCGATTCCGCCCTGGGCGCGTGGCGTTGCTTCGCATGACTTGGGTCCCGCTCCCCCCTTTGACCTCACTTTCCAGAAGAGCCCTGCGCAGCGCCGCCAACTTACCCACGCAAATATCAATTTTCGACGGCGGCGTTGGCGAAGGAGGTTTTTGTGCGGGTGGCGCCGCATGGCCGTCGGCGGGAGAACAACGGGGGCGAGGGTGGAGCGGGCAAGGCACGGGATCAAGTGAGGGCGAGCGCAAGTTTGCTGTCCAGCAGCTGTGCAAGGGATCTGCAAAGTAGGGGCGAAAGTGGATAAAGGTGAAGAAGAGGATAGAGAAGTATCTCTCAGTAAGTATAAGAGAAGCAGTCTTTGAGAAGTATTTACTAGGCTGTCCGGGTGACGCCGCGTCCATGGCGAAGGTGCCGACGTTTCGGTCGCCATTCTGCGACCTTCCTCAGGGCGTAATGCGGAAAACTCACGAGTGAGTTTGAATATTTCCTCCCCGTAGATGTTGGTCAAGTGAGAGCGTAGGCTTCCGCGACCGGAGTCAGTATTTACTAGGCTGTCCCGGTGACGCCGCGTCCATGGCGAAGGTGCCGACGTGGTAATGCATTACGCCCTGAGGAAGGTCGCAGAATGGCGACCGAAACGTCGGCACCTTCGCCATGGACGCGGCGTCACCCGGACAGCCTAGTAAATACTGACTCCGGTCGCGGAAGCCTACGCTCTCAGTCTTTGAGAAGACTTCATCTACCTGGGGGCTTCCTGTTTGTGCCTAGGTGTACGAAACGAGGTTTGCAGGCCTAGGGTACACGTGTAGTGTCTAGACAAGCGCACTCTCTGAAGGCGAGTGTCTAATCATACAAGAAATGACATTTTACATTAATTGAATCTAAAAATATATAGAAAGTGACCAGAAAACTGTTTGAACATACTGAAATACGATACAGACAGAAATGAAAATGTTTAACTCGAGGAGGTGAAGCAATTCCAAGATCCATATTCAATGAAATGAACAAGAAAGTATGAAAACTACGAAAGAAAGCATTACATGGTACTTAAAACAAGCTCATGAAAGAAGGTAATGTGAAATAATAATGTATAAAGGGATTTACGCGAAAATTTCGAACAAGGGGCGCAGAAAAAGAAACGACGCCGTGGCAGGAAGGGCGAATGTCAGGTGGCGGGCAGAGAACGAGCGAGCGGCCGAGAAGGCGTGGCGGAGCGTGGCGAAGGGGGGCGGGATAAGGAGTGAGGGCGGTAATGTATTCTGGGGCACGCAAGAAGGCCAGCGGGCGGCGGCAGGAGCGGGGGCGCGGGCGGGGGCGGAAGAGTACGGGAGCAAGAACGCGCGCCGGCTGCGGCCGTCTTCCCAACTCGGCGGCGAAGAGCCGCGCTTTTTGGCCGCAGCACCGCCGGGCCTCATCCAGACCGGTCCCCTCCGTCCTCTCCTCCCCTCACACCCCTTCCGACACCGCCACCACACTCCGAACCCCTCTGGCCACCCATCGCCGCAGGTTGCCTCTGACCCCTCCATCCCTTCCCCTACTGCCCCTCGCCATCTTCACCTCAATCCCCTTCCCTCGACCCCCTCAGTCAACACGGTTCCCCTTCGCCCCCACCAGGCCCACAGTTACCGCCGGTCCCCTCAGCCCCTTCCACTCCTGACACCCCTTCCTTTACTTCCGCTACCTTCACCTCACTACGCACCTATTCGCCTCCTCCGCCACCACCATTCCTTTCACCCCGCATACCCTTTCCTCCACTTCTTCTATCTTCACCCCAATCCGCCGCCTCCGCTCTTTCCCCCTTCCACCACTGCCCCAGTCACCACCTTCCCTCTCTCACCTCCCTTATCCCGGAAGTCACCATCGGTCCCCTTCGCCATTACCCCCCTTCCGCCTTCTCAGCTACACTCCACCCCCTCAGTCATCTCCAGATCCCATTTGCTCCCCTCCCCGCCTCTGCCATAGCGCCCCTCCTGCCCGAACCTTTGCGCCACGCCCAACGGTACGGCGTGATCGACCGAAATCAACTTTCGGTCTCAATATGGCCTTATCCGGTTCTCTTGTACTTCTGTAGAAGGAGAAGGAGCAAGAGTAACACAAGGGATTGCAATGGGATGCAACTGACCAGTGCGATTTCCTGATCGGTAATATGCAAATTATGGAGATTTCACACAGAACATTCAATCACAAGAAACAGACTCTGGGTAGTTATTCATCACGATTGGTACGGTGATTCTTATTCCTCTGGAAACATCAATGAACTGACTAGAATAACTACACTTCTTCGAAATTTCCTCCACTTCCAATCATCCATAAATGCATCACTATCCATCACTATCGTCATTGTGAAAATTCAACCGGAAATGACGGCTAGCTGCGAAATAAAGGAAAATATCTTTGACTTCGACATAAACGTCTGAAACATACTATCATATGATAATAAATAAGCCCAGAATTTGCATTTGTAACGTTTTTTTAGACACATAAATCTTGTGCGAGGTGTTGCGTCGATATTTATTAATTCATCCCATTATCAGTGTGTGGAAGTTACGAAATTACCATTTTACTCATTTCGATCACGAAATTAAATTAGGTTTCAACTTTCCAGAGTGTTTTACAACATTCGCCGTTTTCCGCACTTAAGTCGACATTCCTTTTATCCGACGAATCCAGTTCTTCCAGATGTCTGGATATCATTGCTTTTCAGCATCACCCCAAGTGTTCCTTGGTCTTCCTCTTCTCCTACTCCTTCCTCTTTTTCTTTCAGCCGGTGTCCAGTTGAGAGAATTTTTAGTGGCCATCACACCTCAACCATCCTTCTTTAATGTCCATACCGCATCAATCTCTTGTATTCTATTTCGTCTTTTATATCTCTGCTAAGATTAATTTTGTTATGTTGTTGGGATATGTTCTAATTTAAAGATGCTGAAACTTCTCCAAAGTGCAAACATTGCTACAGCTTGTAATATTTTGCATTGTCTTTAATTTTCTTCCTGCCATATCTCCTGCCATGTTTTGCTTCCATTTAGGGCAATTCCTTGAACAGATGCTTCATAAATTCTTTTTTACTACTATTTCTTATTCCCTTCATCCACCATTCGTTGGTAGTCCAGCTTTCCATTCTGTCTCACAGTTGTCCTTTGTGTTGAAAATAGCCCCATGGCATTTAAAATCATAGCATGCGTTTATCACGTTCTCTTCAGTATTAAAATTCCCCATGTCTGAAGCTGAGAATATTTTGTCTTGTCAACATCGAACTCCAGCCCCCACATATCGTATTGTTCTTTCAGTTTCCTTATCACATAGATAGCTACTTCCTTGTCCGCAACAATGATAACTTAATAATCCCCAAACATTAATGTATACAGGTCATTCATTTTTACTTTAGTTAACAACTGTTTGAATGAGACAATGGAAAA
The DNA here is from genome assembly GCA_017312745.1 of Gryllus bimaculatus. Taxonomy (NCBI): domain Eukaryota; kingdom Metazoa; phylum Arthropoda; class Insecta; order Orthoptera; family Gryllidae; genus Gryllus; species Gryllus bimaculatus. The sequence continues at coordinate 9,555,587 of BOPP01000008.1, forward strand.
GCGCGCTTTATCGACATTGAGATCGATTAATATAGAGGGTTAAAGGACTTTCGATATTTTCCGCATGCGCAGTTGAAGTGTCGCAACACTTTAGTGCATCTGCGCATGCGCAGAAGATCGATAGTGCATGCACAACCTCCCCAAAAGCAGCTTTTGATTGGGCACTAAGGAGGAGGTGGTAATTAAATTCGATCAAGAAAACTAACATTTTTTATGAATCACTGCTCTGATTTATTAATACCGTATGCATTCCTAAAGACTATTGGTCGTAATTTCATGAGTGGATTAGTCAGTGTAATTTAGTAGGAACTAGTTTCTTTTCTACTTCTGTATTTTCGTTTCCTTTTCAACATAGATTTACTCGTTTAACCGTGATCTCCTACTGTATTCTGGAAATATTATCACATATTATTTTTTTCCATTTTCACTTCGTTTCTATTTTTTTATACATTTTTCTTCACATTAAAAAAATGTGTCTTACTACGAGAAGAAATACAAAGTATTTACTAGGCTGTCCGGGTGACGCCGCGTCCATGGTGAAGGTGCCAACGTTTCGGTCGCCATTCTGCGACCTTCCTCAGGACGTAATGCCCTGAGGGAGTAACGTCGGCACCTTCGCCATGGACGCGGCGTCACCCGGACAGCCTAGTAAATACTGACTCCGGCCGCGGAAGCCTACGCTCTCAAGAAATACAATAGGTATACGGATTCCTGAGCTGTGAAATCACTGTTCTATTTCATATACAAATTCAGTTGAATTATGAATACAGGTAGCAACCAGGATTTTTGAAAAGAATTCGTACGAAAATATACTAAAAATCATTTGTAAATGCAAATCAGGTACCAGTTTTGGCTACTTTCTATTTACCATGACCTTCATAACGTAATAGACTTCCTGCCGCGAGTAAAGTGGCGGTATTTTATTACAGATGCCGTTGGGGACGTCAAGCAGAATTAATATAAAAAAGATGTCTACAACGTGCTGTAGTTTGATGGGCACCTGGGTGAACAGCGCCACCGCAGCCGCAATAACCCTGTCAGCAGACGGCGCGCAATCCGCCTCAAACCCTCAGCCCTCCGCAAACCCGTTCTCACCTCTCCGCTCACCGCCCTTCGCAAACCCATCCTCAGCCCTTCTCTCTTCGCCCTTTGCAACGCGACCTTCCGCGTTCCTCTCTGCTGCCTCCATTCTCCGCCATGGCCCCCCGCCCCACCCGTCGCTATTCGCAACCCCGCCCTCAGCCCTGCGCCCTCCGTTCTTAGCAATGCCGCTCTCTGCCTTCCGCTTTGCGTCCTTCGTCCTCCGTTTCCCCTTCCTTTCCTCTACCCGTCGCAAACTCGTCCTCAACACTCCGCTCTTCTCCCTCTATCTTTTGCAATGCCGGTCTCCGCCAGCCTCCCTTTGCAATGCCGCCCTCCGCCCTTCTTAATCCTTCCCCGCCCTCCCCCATACGTCCTCCCCCTATGCAATTCTCCTTCCACCCGCCGCTCCCCACCCTTCGCCCTTTGCAATGCCACCCTCTACTCTTCGCAACACCGCCCTCCGTCCTTCGCAACGCCGCCATCCACCCTTCGCAACACCGCCCTCTCCCTCTCTTTCTCCGCCCTCACCAACCGCCCTCTGCCTTTACCTTTCTGCTGAACACCACCCACCCTCCGTCCACCGTAATACAGCACTCCCCCCTCTGCCCAATGCTCTGTCCCTCTGCCCTCCCTATCCGCCCTCCCACTGATTTGCAACACCGTCCGATCTGGGAGTTCGGCTGCGACGGCGACGCACATCAAACGCTTTGCGCTTTTACGCCGCGGGCTGGCCGGCGCGCGTTTGCGGGTTATTCGCACTAATGGCGGCCGCTCGCCCCCCAAAGCTCTGCGGAGTCTGCGCAATACAGTCCACACTTTCTCCTGCGCCCCCCCCCCGTCCCAACCTCATCCCCTCTGGACCCCTCTCTTTCCACTTTCGCTCGTTCGTCTCCTGATCACGCCCGTTCCCATCCTCTCCAGATCTTGGATTCGTCCCAGCCCATCCGTTCCCTCACTCTCATATAAGCCCTCCCTTTCACGATCTCACCGTACCCCACTCTCACCTGCTCCCCCCACTCGGCTCCGCCGTTCCCATCCCCTCCCTTTTGCACCCACGCCACTCCCCACTGACGCCGTCATCCGCCTGTGCTCGACCAGCACTCAAGTGCTTCTATTCTCACCCCTTCCCGTCCACTCGCAACCTCGTCGCTACTAATGTAACGTTTCACGGATCTATGAAACATACACTTAAGTTCATCATTCAACAGTTCACTTTCTCAGTCTTCAGTTCGTTAAACTCACTTCTATTAACATCTTAGAAGTTATTTAGATACATCATGATACTTTGGAATTTCCGTCGTGAAAGTCCTTTTAGAAATACTTTTTTTAAACTAATTTTATTTTAAAAATTAATGAGCATTAAACATTAGTGTGGTTACCTTTTAGGTTTCAATGCCCTTTCGCAAATACGTCTCCTTGTACTGGAATTCCGACACATTTTCCCGCCAATTTCATTCACCTTCGTATAGAGCGTTTCAAAAGAATACGGAGTTCGTATCATGTAACTCTACATTTTGCGTGGCAACCTCCACGTCACTCTTCAAAGACATATTCTCTTATGTTAATTTGTTACGACGGTTCGTTAATAAGTCGGATTTTTAAGACGGGAAATATCTGTAACATTACAAAAGCGAGTGTACTAATATAAATGCGCAAACCCTTTTACTTAAAACGATTGTATTCTTTAAATAACGTAAAAGCTCCCCTGTATAATTTCACACAGGCCGAATAGAGTAGGGCTCCGCCTATCTGTGGCCGTCCGTCGCATCGGCCCAAGCAGGAGGTTGCGTGGCGAGCTCAACGCTCAGGCCGCCTTTACTCCCAGAAAAGATCCTGGTACACACTTCGTACGGCTGATAACTCGACCTCAGAGCCGACACCTTTTCCTCGCATTTCCGCTCTCACTCCCACTCATACATTGGCGCGTTTCCATTCTCCTTTAATAGAGAGGTCTTTCCCCCTCTCATTCTGAATGTACTTTCCAAAAAGTTGTCAGAGTACTTAAGTCATTTCATAAAATACAATCTCACTTGTATTAATTTATTCGTTTTTTCCACTTTTTGTTTTAAAATAAGAACGCCACAGAATTTTGTCTTCTATGTTAGTTTCTGAAAAATCTTTTGTTTATTTCTTCACCTCTCTTCTAGGAAATGAAATGTTGAAGTTTGCAATCACTTCACTCAGAGTATCAAAAATAATCTTGAGTTGAAAAATAGGGTGTGATAAATGACAAGAGTTGTTCTAGAAATTAAAAAAATAAGATTCATAATTTAAGTTTGAAGGAAAGCAGAAGCGCTCGCTTTAGCATCAATTGTTACTCTCGTTTACATTGTGTTCTGGATTATCTGTATAGCAGAGAAATAGCCAATAGCACCCGATGTATCGACGCATTTTCTACAATTATGCTACAAAATTCCTTTTACTATGACTTTCGCGTTTATTCGAATACGATATTTTATATCAAAACTTGGCCACAACATTTCCCACGTTTATTTACAATTGTTTGCCATATCGTACTCCGCAGTCATTAAATTACACAGAAAGGAAACACCTTTCAAACGAAAACGTGAGGGTTATTGAAGAAGCGTTACACTGTATCCTCGCAGCGTTGTGCAAAAAAATTGATATGTAATTGTCTCTGAAAACTAACCCCTACAATATCTCCTTCTCAATTGCATGATTATTGTATAAAAAATTTTATGACACTATTTTTGGTGTTACGAATTCTGTCACAGGAAACTGCATCTCATTAGCAACACAGCTCTTGGAAATATGTAAGTCATAAAATCTTCTCCCTTGGAGATCGCGGTCTGAAGATATTTTATTTTATTAGCGAACATAGTGTTGTGTGCGTTTAACTTGGTGAAAATGGCATATGTAATGTATAGACGTTCACATTTTCAATACTAGCGGATTTCAAAAACTACAAGACTTTTCTTTTCAAGGGTTTCTTCTCGTTATTTATTTACGCTACGTACAACATTAAGACGAATTGAAAAAATTACAAATTCACTAATTATTCATAGACTATCAAAGATGTGTACATGGAATGCTGATTTTTCAAAATTTTTTATTTTGTGAATGCTTGTATTTTATATAAATAGTGAGTGAGTAAAGTTTTTAATATGTTTCATTTTAATTGTGGATCTTGAATAACTTTATCACTTTTAGAGAACTCACTTCACGGGATACAATTTATCACTTTTACATCATAAAGGTTGTATTGTTGTCATTTTTATTAAAGATTAAAAGGATAGTGTTTTCAATTTTAATTTTTCTGTCCCTATATTCTGGACATTATTTGTTGGAAAGGAAACAACTACTCCTTCAATATGTCTTGGTTATAATAATACCAATAATGATACATAATGTTTGATGTTCTACATTTATTACGAATTTCTTAATAAAATATTGTTAAAAAACGAATGGAAGTTCTTTTGCTTTATTCAGAGATCCACATATTTTTAAAATAAAGCAAATAGGAGTTTCCTACCTTTCGTCCTCCTGAAATTCCTCTTGATACATAGACGTCAATGGTCGAAGCAGAGAATCCCCGCCCTTCTTCCAACGGCGCCGCTCTGGTCTTGCATCCCAAGCTGTTCCGCCTCCCACGCCAACCCGCCACCCGCGCCAACCCTCCCCCACACCACCCTTCCCCGACGACACCACTCTACTACACTACCTTTTCATCCCCATCGCATTCCTTCACTACATCCTCTCATCCCTACACCACACCTCCCTCACGCCACCCCTTCCCACCCCACCTGACCCCATCACACCGCCTCGACATGCTCCGCCCCCCCACGCCACTATTGGTGGTAATTTCATGAGTGGAATAGTCTGTGTAATTTAGTAGAATTTACTTTCTGTTCTACTTTGTATTTTAGTTTCCTTTTCTATATACAGTTACTCGTTTAGCTATTCTCTTTCCCTGTCTTCTGGAAATATTATCACATTCTATTCTTTTTCTATTGCAACTTTGGTTTCTATTTTGTTATATATTTTTCTTCACATTAAAAACTATTTGTCTTACTAAGGAGGGAAATACAATTTGTGTACGGTTTCTTAATCTGTGGGATATCTGTTCTAAATCATATACAAATTCAGTTGAATTATGAATACAGGTAGCAACGAGCACTTTTGACAATAATTCGTGTGAAAATGTTATCCACCGCACCACCCGTCCTCCACCCCTCCTCCACCCCACCATCCTCTCCCACACCTCCACGCCAAACCCTGCCCCTCCTCACCCATCCCCCACGCCACACCACCATCACACCGCCGTGACCTACGCCGCCCCGTCCCCACCGCCTTGTCCATTCGCTCTCCATCTCCACGCAACACCCCTCCACCCACGTTTCCCGTCCGAGCCCTTCCAGTATTCTCGTGCTGTCACCGCCACCTCCTCCCTCCCGCCCGCGCTGCCCCTTCGCTCGCATCCTGTGAGCGCCCACGGGCGGTGCGCTTGGGCGACGCGACAGCTTGTAATGTGTTAGGATTTCCCGCTCGCTGCAGTTATTGGCTTTTCCAGGGAGCGCAAAGCGCGCGGCGATGCACTGCGATTCGCCCAAGTGCCTGCCCGCGGGAGAAGCTACTTTCCCTTTCCGGGGACGCGGCGCCGGAGCATATGCTGCGAATGCGACAGGCAAGGAGCACTTCAGTTGTCCCGCGATTTGCTATAATATTGCTATACTAAGCAACAGTTTAGTATGACGCCTCTACATTTTAAACATAAAGTGAGTAAAAGTATAGTGAGAATAATGAAGTTAAAAATAATTTTCATATACTACAAATATTTATATTACGAGTTTGGAAGTTCATAATAAAAATAAAATTTAAAACAATATTCAGTAGACTGGCTCTTTGGTCATCGGATAAAGTACATACTAGTTACATATCAGATGGCTTTCATTCCGGTAGCCTTTCAGAATGTTCTCATTCTATAGTTATACTACGAAAGACTGATTATTATAATGTAAGTCTGGATTTCGAATTAATAAGTCAATAATATAAATTAAATCTCAAAGTAAATACATTGTATTAATTGATGCTAATTAATTTTTCAAAGAACATAGAAGCTCGTGACTCATTTCGAACACACTGATTGTTGCATCATTTATAAAGATTTCAACAATGTTCGAATATAACTTATATTTCCTTTTCAGAGTCCTTTCAAAGAGTAAAATAATATCAAATATCTTCCCTTTTACAACCTTGTAACCAAATTCCTTGTACTAGTACGGTTCAAAATGCAATCTGGATATGCAAAAATTTTGTGTAAGCAATCACATGTCACATTCTCTCTGGAATCTCCCAGTGAAATAGCTGAACACTTTCTATGGAAGCCAATAATAGACGTGCCGAATGTGTTTTATGTTGAGATTTTATTGGACGAGAAAAGCAGTAAAAATAAAATTGAAAGCAAACGTTATATAGCGTAAAAATAAAACAACAAAGCATGGATTAGTACCTCTCTGCTAGAGTTCCTTATAAGAACTTTTGATCCCGGATTTCTTTCGTATTCTTTATATTTTTGGCTTCAATTAATTTTAATTAGGAACAACACGTTATTTCTAACATCCTATATATTATATGTTTAGTTGTATCCTATGCACTTATACATACTTATGGCATTTCAGAAAAGCTGCCATACGCTGCCCAAAGAGTTGTCGTAAGTCATCACCTTCAGATGCGGTTTTGTTTTCAAACGACCGTGAGCAGTTCATCCGTGAAATAAAATTTTATTTTATTTGAAATTATCGTACTGCTGGTTTTCTGATGCCTTTTCTTCTACTTACTTTTCTATTTTGTCTTCGGTCAATATTTTATGAAGCAATTTCTCTTACTTCATCCTTCCTACAGATACTCCCTCTCCCTCTCTTCTATTTCTTATATGTTTTAAATCAAATAATAATCGTGTTCTAGCATGGTAGAGAAAAATACCCATTTCACTCACAAGTAGACTGAGATACGTTGGAAGCCCTTTGCTTGCCCTGAATGGTGAACCGAAAGGGGTGAGGGACATATGGTCACATATTCAAGGATACCTGATATCTGAAATATATGTGATTTCAAGTATACTTACATTATTTATATACTTATATACATTATACGTTACATACACTCTTTTGTATGGATTTATGTACACGAAAACCCATATCGCTTAAAATTGGCAAACGTTAGTGATTAAATATTGTTACCCTTACCGATTTTTGATACGTGTGCAGGAAAGACCACGCTGTGAACAATTTGAAGCATTTTCGGATCATACACACGTTTGCAAATCACGTTTGTACTCATGCTGAACCGCAGTTTGTCATGGAGCTCGATATATCGTGGCTAAGGAGTCGTCGACTTGGCTGAGCTAAGTGTGTGCTTTTCGAAGCAATCTGAAATAGAAACTTTCAAATGTAATTACGACCGAAAAAAAAAATTAAAAGAGCATGAGAGATCCCGCACGATATTGAGGGTGAATATTTTGTTTTGGCTTATTGTACGCTTATAATGGAATAAAATTTACAATATTAAAAAATCAAATTCACAATAAACCCGAAAAAGTTCTAGATTTTTATGGCGTTCTAACTATGATATCTTCTAGTCACAATACGAACTAATTACTTATTGTATTGGGAAGTGAAAATTTTTCCCTCAATTTCGAACCGTTGTGCAAGAGTAACGGACGTTTTTTTATGCTTTTTCTCTATGAGTATGCCACTGCGTGAGAATGGAACAACAACACGCAGTGATAAAATTTCTGTTTCCAATGTGGAAAAAACTTCACGCAATCGTTAAATAACGACCGAAGGTGTGGACGTTCTTCATCTAGCACTAGGTACGAAAATTGATGTGTCCTGAATTTTCTAGTTCAAGACGTCAGACATGTCAAATGATAGCAGAGGGGTTGGACATTAAGAAAAGTGCCGTTTACACAATTTGCGCCTAGGTCCTCTCTGGTTCCTGCTGCTCGACGACGATCCAGACCACGCATCGACGATTGTCAAATAGCTCCGAGGGACAAATCTGTCACTCTCTCTAATCACATGGTCTTTTAACGGGCTTTTTTTCTGTTTTCCAACCTAAAAACTCACAGCCCCCAACCAAAAAAAAGAAACCTTGTTCTCCCGCAAAGCCGAATTTAGACCGAAGCGAATATTGCTCATCGTGTCATTTACAAACGGCATCTGCCTCCCCCGTGTCTATTAATTGACGGTGGCCCGCGCCCAGCACATTGCGCTTACCGAGTTGTCTTTTGACATCTGTAAGTAAAATCGTCGGATTTTCTTGTCAGCGAGGGTCTTTTTCGCAGCCGTCAGCCATCGCCCCCTTGACCTGGGGGCGATGAACTCAGCTCGGCGGTGGCTGAAATGCAATGTGGTGGCGTGGCGATGTTGACAGACTTCTTATGAGAGTGTCTCGTATTCGTAGGTTACTTATTTCGAATAAATTATGGAGAGATTACTACTTCCATGTAGAAATATTTAAAAAATATTCATGCATCAGCAGTATTAGTATAAACTGCTAAAATTCGTTCATCAGTAGAATGTGAATCGCGAGTAGAAAACTGTAAAGCCGCCATCCATTTTCACAATTTAAACAGTTGTTTTAGGACAAGCAGAATGCTCAATGTAGTATTTTTACGAACATTTTAATAGAAAAATATTTGTTATTATTTTTATAAATACGACCACCTTTACTCAGCCGTACACACTTTCATAACCCACTTTCTAAGTATTGATGTGAGATGCCAAGACCTTCCTGACGAGTTCCCCTGTGCGGTGTGAATATCCTTCCTCGTTCCTGTGTGAACCTACTGCGGAACCGGCTTGGTGTTGCACGGTGCAATGCGACGCCATTAAGCTCAGAGTGCAGTTGCACTCAAGCATTTGGGCACCAAGTCACCAACTCATATCATCTCGTTCCTAACACACACTCTCTTCGTGTTCGTCCAACCGGTCTTCTGCCACCCCTCCCGTCTCACTTCCATCGTCCCTCCCATGGTCCTTCCCATTGCCCCCCCCCTTCGTCCCCTCCAGTAGCCCCTCCTATCGCACCACGCATGGTCCCTTCCACAGATCCTCTAACGCCCCACTTACCGCATTTCTCCCAGTCTCCTCTCACACTTCTCCCCCGCTTCGCGTACCTTGCCACAGTCACGCCACTTCTTGTTGCACCAACGCGCCCCCACGTTCCCCATCCCACGTTCCCCATCCCCACGCACCTCCGGACCGCATCTGCACCTCGCCCTCAAACGATGAAACTGCCGTTACCCTACCCTTTCAGCCAGCTGATTTGCGGTGACCTCAATGAGTGGTATTTCTAAAAGTGTTTTAAAAATGACATCCGAAATAAACCGATTATTCCACATTGTGTCGCGGTTTATTGCATATAAATGAATTGCATCCAGTATTTATTGATAAGACAGTTACACGAAAAGTTGTGCTCTCGTATTTTGTGTTTTAAATAATTGGCGACTACTGTCAATCGAAATAATAGATGGAGCTTCTAATTAAATATACTTTGAAAGACAAACAACTTTTCGTTTCACGTTTTGCAGCACTACAAATTTTGATCTAATAATAGAAGAAGAAAATAGTAGTCCTCGAAAAGTATATTCATATTTTTACGTGTACGTTTTGTAGACTATTTCCTTCTCCCATTATGGATTACCACAAGATATTTGCTACCACCACGGAATTATCTGATCAAATACTTAAAAAAATCAGTATCAGCGGAATAGGGTGAGCCAATTGTGTTACTTATTATTTTTGTTGAGCAATTATTAATATTTGCTCTTTTTAACGTTTTCTCAATTCACTGTATACGCAAAATACTAGATATTGCAAAGCGCATTATAAAAGGAACTCAAGCAGAGAGGTACTAATCCATGCTTTGTTGTTTTATTTTTACGCTATATAACGTTTGCTTTCAATTTTATTTTTACTGCTTTTGTCGTCCAATAAAATCTCAACATAGCACACATTTGGCACGTCTATTATTGGCTTCCATAGAAAGTTTCCAGCTATTTCACAGGGAGATTTCAGAGAGAATGTGACATGTGATTGCTTACACAATATTTTTGTATCTCCAGATTGCATTTTGAACAGTACTAGTACAAGGAATTTGGTTACAAGGTTGTAAAAGGGAAGATATTTGATATTATTTTACTCTTTGAAAGGACTCTGAAAAGGAAATATAAGTTATATTCAAACATTGTTGAAATCTTTGTAAATAATGTAACAATCAGTGTGTTTGAAATGAGTCACGAGCTTCTAGAAAAACTACAACGATATGTCCAACAAACACAGATACAAATACTTACTAATACTCATACCTTTGAAATGTGTCCATTCTCGCTGGAAATATGAATAGATCCAAACATTCCGCCACTACCAGTTGTGATCGTCCTGCGCCGGATGTCGCAGAATGCATTTGGGGCCTCTCGCAGCGAGGGCGGGCTTCCGAGGCGCGTGGGCGCTCAGTTCGCTTCCCGGGCGAGCGAGTTTTCTCGCAGCCTCTTCGCAAGCGCAGACGCCGGGGGCGTGGGTGGGAGGGGGGCCGGGCTGCGATTATAGGTGGGCGCACGCCCCGGGCGGCGCGGCGTGTGGGGCGGGCCCGACGCCCCGGGCGCCGCGTGCTAGGCGACGGGAGGCGCGCGCGGGCGGCGAGGGGCGACGGGGCGCCTCAAGAACGCGCGTAATTGAAGTGAGTTTGGCATAGTTGGCGGCAGTGGCCCTCGTCGGCGCAGGCCGGCCGCGCACTGGTGCCCGTCTGATGTCGCTAATTGTAATAAGCACGGAGCGGCGCAGCGCGGGCGCAGCCCGCCGGCCCGGCCCGGCCGGCGCAGCTCGGACCCGAAGGGGGCGGGGCGGGCGAGCAGACGGGCGAGCTGCGCTGAAGTTGGAGCCGGGTGGAGCGCGGCTCGAATGCAGAGCAGGGTTTTAGAGTGGCGATGGAAACATGAAGGGGAGGTTCATGAACCGGAAGGGAAGGTTCGGAGGCGGGAGAAAGTGGCCGGCGAGGACGAGGGTAAAGCGACTGAGAGAGAAGGGGGAGTCGGTGGCGCGGGCGAAGAGAGCAAGGATTGTTGCGTGAGAGGGCAGTCGCTTCCTCAGGCGCCGAGGGTCGGGGCCAAGAGCAACGGCGGCCGCGAGCGCAAGTTCGCACACTGCGGGACGCTTCGCCTCTCACGTGCAGCCGGGGACGGCGCCCAGGGCAGCCTGCAGCTTGGGGTCGGGGCGGAGCGGGGGAGACGCTCGGGCGGCTGAGCGGCCGAGCGGGCACTTCAAATGGGCCGCGCGGGCCGCCCGCCCGTTGGAATGTTCCCGGAGCGGGCGAGCGCAGTTGCGAGCGAGCGGGGGCAGCGGGACGGGAGGGCGACGAGCGCCGCTTGGGGCGTGTGGCCGCTCGCCGGTCAGCCGTCTGTCGCCCGCGGGGCGGCCCGCGCCGACGTGGCGTACAGATTTTATTGGCAGAAAGCGCCCCGCCCGCCCGCCTGCCTGCGCCGTTTTCCCCCGATGGCCGACGTGCCCGCAACCGCCGGGCGATTCTACCTCTCTCGGCGCTCCCCGCCCCGCCACCGGCCGTATCCACACCCCCCCGCCTCGGCCCCACCCCGTCCCCGCCCCGCCCGCCACGGCACCGGCCCCGTCCCTCAGCGCACTCGCACTTGTCTTTGTACTTACTTCGGCTGCGAATAGGTGCTGTTTGCTTTGGTCAGTGCTCAGTCTCACACGAACTGCTGCTCCTCTGAGTCTGTCACAGCCATATTACCAGACCTCCGTTCAGTAACCCTGTCTAACACATGTACCTGCGTGCAGTAATATGTGTAGTACTTTTTAAGCAAAACATTGAACTAATGTTAGATAGCTAATAAGACGCCTTCACGTCGATTCAGATTTTGAATACAAATTTTACTACTATTTTCAAATTTTACTACTATTTTCAAATTTTCACTATTTTCAAATTTTACTACTATTTTCTTCAATATTAAAAAATATCTAATATTTAGCACTGTATGTAAGTGTATGTGGTTGCAATGGCCCTGAAAGCTTGA
>BOPP01000008.1:9569423-9582777 GCA_017312745.1 Gryllus bimaculatus
CCTTTTGTCTTCCCTTTTGCCTTGCCTTTCTCAGTTTTCCTAGATTGTTTCTCAGAATCTTCTTACTTTCCGCGTACTTCGACGACGCATTTCTCAGTCTTCTTTATATTCCTTCCTCTGTACGCCTCGCTGCTCGCGTCAGCCCTTCCGCTCCTCCTCGGCCCTCGACACTTCCGCGTGCCTCCACCCCGCGCCACTTCCCGCCCTCCGCATCCCCCGCCGTTCTCCGCCCTCGCCCGCCCCGCGCCCGCGCCTTCGCACCTGCCCACTCTTTGCGGGCCGGCGCCTCAGCGGTAATTTTAGATTCGCCTCGCCCCCCCCTCCCCACCGCCTTCCTCCCGGCCCGCGCCGCCCCGCCACGCTCCGCCTCACCGCACGGCTCCTCGCGCATTTTTCATTATCACCGCGCAGCCATTGCAAACTTAACTCACCGTCTGTGGAAGTCGACCAGAGCATCGTCACCTAACTTTTTCCCGATGAATTTCACATTGCGGTGTCCTATGTTGCGTCTTTTTGGAAGAATCAAATGAAAGGAAAGTTTAGGCACAATTATGATTTTTTAAATACACCTTTAAAAGAATCTACATACATTTTTAAGTTTCGATGACCTCTGGTCGTGACATTTATCTTGAATATATTTTGATTTTATTAAATTTATCTCTTTACGCATTTAATTTTATTAAATATTTTAATTCATATATTTTAATAAATTACTTTATATAAACATTGGTTTCACATTACATGCAACTACAATTTTTTGTCGAGATATTTAGTTTAATGTTATTTAAATCAATTTAAGCCAGTGCTTATTCCAATACACATAGTATTCCACGAAATAGGGAAAAATAATGGTTACCGCTTCCTCGCTCAAATGCTGCTTAGTCTCCATGCATACCTGTTCTCTTGCTCAGTGTGGTTGTTTTTGAGATACATTTTTAACCAGTATTTGGTCCTTCTATTTTTAGTGTTTCTAGACATCACTTAGTCCACGTGTATTCTCCTTTACATTTGAGATGCAAGATTACATAACATGTCAGCAATGTTCTCGAAAGTACACATTACGCCTAATATATTCGTTGTATATGATTGGAGTAATTGTTTTCCATTGTGTTACCTCCTCGGACAACGCTCTGACGTCTTCCATTCTTTCACATATTGAGTTGCTGCCATCACACATGGCGTATGGGTATATGCCATGTTTTTCTAAGTTTACCTTTAACATGCAATTGTATAAACGTTGAAAAGAACTATATATTTGATGCGACGACAGCACATACTTTCTCGCATAATTTGTAACGTCTACATAATATTGTAATACTACATGTACCTACAAAACCTAGCAATCAAGATAATAATTTTCCATGTTTGATTCGTACTCAGTTTCTCATGTTTGGCATGTTATTTTCCTGAGCTTTACGCCAAGAATTAAACATTTCCAACGCTTTAAAAAGAATCGGATTATCAATTTTTGAAAATTAAATGATTTTTATTTACATTATTTGAAAATATCGTTTTAAAAACAGATTTAATTAACAAAACATCTGTATCAGCAATATTTTAATTTTACAATGTCAGAGTTAGCAATTTTCAAAAATACAGTGAGTTTGCCTGAAATGAGACCTAATCCATTTTTATCAGCGTACTTTTTTCAATTCGGAGAAAAAATAAAAAAATAAAGTTTATTACGCGGTATACAATTACGTATTGAAGGTAGTAAAAACACTTTTTCTGTATTAAAGGACCCCAAAACACTTATTTCCTTTGAAATTTTGAAGACGACTTACCGCAACGTTTTCTGTAATATCTGTATTATTTAACATATATGTATGCGTATAAGAAATAAACGGAGAAGGCTATGCATGAAAGCACAAAGAAGAGATTTCATAAGAATGCCATAAATAATTAGCACACGAAACAGCAAATTGCGTGTTATTTATGTATGTGGACACAGCACATACATCAGTGCCACAACAAAGAGTAAAGACAACTGGGGAGCGACCTGACGGATGAGCAGATTTGCATCCAACATACGTAACACGACAGAACTTGCGCTGCCAGGCGAGGGCGAGCTGCATGCGGAGCGTCTGAAGGCGCACGTGTCTGAAGGCCTCGGGCGCCGGCACGTGCTGCCCGCCGGGCGCCGCTTGCCTCAGCGGTGGGCGGAGGAGGGCGCCCAGGCGACCACCAAATGCAGGGGAATGCTGTCCACCTCTGTCGAACCTCTCTTTTGGCTACCGGCTTAAGGGTCTCAGTGCATCAGCAGATGACGCTACATTGCCTATGCATGGGGCTACGGTTCGAGTCCGACGGTAGCAGGATTTTCGACACATTCAACCGACTTTATTAATATTCCTTATATTAACTATGCTATTTATTCATCCTTACCCTGTTCCTTTTATCCTTACTCTTCTTTTCTATTCTTATTATTCTGCATTTGATTGAATCTTCCTCTGCACTCCTTGGTCCGAGGTACATGACTTTCATGTGCCTCCATTTGACTCTATCTCTATTATACTGAATATTTTGTAGCCTAATTGTTGTTTTCTTCCTGTGCTACTATTTCAAAATGTGCACATTTCCTTACAGTATTGACTACTGATCCCCGATGAAAACTTTGTAACAAATTAACATTAAATTTAAGTAGATTGGATAGTGTTCTGGTAAGGAAATGTCTCTCTTAAAATGGTTGCTTTCATAAACAAGAATACATGAAATCTTAATAGAAGTCCTAGAAGTAGAATCCTAGAAGTAGCGATGTTTATTAATTGTATGATTAATATCGGCATGTTTTCTTCAAATGAGGTTGAATATCTTCGAGCCCCTTACGATTTTGTGTATATGCAATGCGCATGACGCATCCGTTTTGCGGGAAATGTGTCCGCCTGTTCAAGATTACATTTTCTCGAATTTCAGGAGAGCAATAACTGCATTTAACATGAAAATATTTTTATTTCAATGTATTTTCATATGATTAAATTGGCAAAAGTATTATTTGATCTCGAGGTAAGACGAATGCTTATTATAATTCCTCGATTATACAGCGTTATTCAATGACATACTATTGAGAAAAAAGCATAAAACATCAAAAAATGCATACAACATTAACTTTATTTTATAACAAGTTTTCTTAATATATCTGTTTATTATATTTCAATAGTTTTTACTTTAATCTTGGTATAAAGTAATGTTTCTAAGACTACTTAAGTAAGTAGCTAGTAAGCTTATGATTTAACCATTATTCCGAAACGCAATGAATATTTTTCTCCACACCAGACATTAATATGTCACATTCACTTACACATTATCTTAATGATTTTTATGGATATTATGAGTAACATATCAATGGTCAACGACTGACTCCAATGTCTCTCGTTCAATGTTTTCCCCTCTATTGTTGTTGAGGGAAAGATAAAGGAAATCGTGGGTTTTGCTGAAGGTATCTTTCACCCCCATACATTATTACAAACTTTCTTAACCTTTGTTTAAAAAAAATCAACGTATATCGGATATTTACAAAAAATCATAATCAACATCACGCGAAATGGCTTCGTGGCAACACCAGTGTTTTCTTAGACACAGGCCCGCCCATATTCACATTGAAACCTTATTTTAGTATCTCAATACAGACAGCTGCATAATCGATGTATCATAGTAAATGTTGAACTACGTCTTCAAAAATAGGTTGTGGTTATCTGTGTTCCTCCGATCTTCATAAGATATTAAATCTTCATACGATATTAAAGCCATTGCCATTCCTCTAGAATTGAAATTATTTTTTTCACAAATATGAAAAATATGATTGTGATATATTGGTAAACATGTGATCTGTCATTAATTGTATCATTAATTCTGTATCATTAATCATAAAAATCATTAGTCTTAAATTAATAGTCTGCAGCATCAAAATTGTTTCTGAACAAAACCTCACAAAATGGTTTCAGTAAAACAAATTAAACATTTTAGCCAAAACTATCTTTACGAATAGTATAGTATATACTATATAGGATAGATAGTATAGTATATAGGATACTTAGTTCAATAGCTCGTTTCATAAAAATAATATAAAAAATGTTACCTTTTCAAAATACAACACGTGAACAGCAAGTATTTAATGGCGGGCGGTCTCGTCCTTGGAGCCTTGCAGTCGCACGATGTCAGCTGTGTCAAAATAAGTGACGGACAGAATAGTCATATTAGATTTCAGTCGGTTTGGGGACATGAGAATAGCTTCATTAGCACGATGTAATGCTTCCATTTTTCGGACAAAAAATCCAAACACTGATTGTGTTTGTATTTTTCCGCGTTTCTGGGTCTGTATTGAAACTAAATAGCTTTTCACATGGCAGAAGGGTGCATAGATTTTCATCAATTTATGTATATCTTCGAAATTAGGAACATAAATATGTAGAATTTCCCTTCAACAAAATAGCAATTTATTCTGGGATCAGTCAATGACACTCCTTCTCCATTGATGTTCGCTGGATACTGAAATGACATGCGTCTGGGAATGTTTGTAAAGCATCACTTGCAACAATCTCGATAGCGGAATCAAAGTTATTTTCATTAATTTTGTAAAGAATACGAGGTGTATCAACTGTTACCCTAGAAGACAAGAGCCCACACTTATAGATATATTGTGAAGATAAACTAATTACAAAATTTCAGATAAAATATTACTCGGGAGAACCGTGAAAACATTCCGCGCTTTTGAAATAATTGTTTTAATAGTTAAAATAGCTACGGAGAATAACATTTCTGACAACCCGTGCTTCCCGCAGAGCAGCTGACGATTGTTGAGACCTGATGCTCTGGTGGAAGTTTCCGGTCACCCCAACAACTGCTACAAGCCATATACAGAAGTCTAAGCTGGAATTTGAAGTCATGTCGTTCGAGAAGCCTGATTTCCTGTGAGCGTCGTGTGCGCGTCGTGTGAGCAGTGAGGAAATGGGTTGGGGACTTCCAGCCATCCGGTCCTCGGTTCGGGTAGCCTCCGGTAGGAGTGTTGGAATCGTCGTGGCACTGCCCGATACCCATGGGAAATGAGCAGGGGTTTTCCCCCAACAAATTGTGAGTAATGCTCAAACTTGACTCCAGTGCATAGAAAAATGGTGATCCGAGCTGGTGAAGTGTCACTTTCCAAGCTTGATTAGGAGGGCGTTCAGAGGAGCGTTGCGTGCCGGCGTATCCGGCCGCCTGCCCGAAAGAGCATTTGTAATGCACGCAGGAAGTGATGATTACGGATTCAGTGTCAAAAGTCCGGATTCCCACTCTGGGGTGACTAAAATCTCTCCTGGTATGAAACTAAAATGTAGTTGTGATGCTTACTGTCCTTCAGCAGGTTCTCGACAACCGGTGCTACGCTTTGGAGGTCCCGTTCAAAAACAAGAGAACTATAGTTCACGAAAACCGAGTTTTCATTCCTTCCGAAGTAAGCACAGTGGTAATGTGTATTGTACTATAACGTGTAAAATGGATCTGCTAGTTTCTTTGTAAAATTATCGACACTAATTTTTTCTTCGTCATATACTTACTACAATAATACTTACTACAGAATAAAACTGTCCAAGTAATCTCTAATGAAATTTCTAGGAATACCAAAAGATTTGTGCGTGAATTATCTCCAAATTTCGCAATTTTATTAAGGCTCAAAATAAATTGTCTCAACGAGTTCCAAATATTCCCCCATAACCTTCTTTTAAAAAGGGCGTTAGTGTTTCTTGATATTCTGAAAGTCTTAGGCACATTGGTAATGACACCTTGGTTGGATTAAAACATTGAAATAATTAGTTTGACAAGGCCTCTGCACTTAGTAGATCCTCTAGTTTGTCTTAAATCTGTTTGATAACCTTACACAGTTCTGTATTGATGGTGCATTATATATGAAAACGGGTATATTTGCTCAAAGTATTATACAAGTGGCTCCCAAATGATTCGCTTCAAATGTCTCATGGGCCATTATTGATACGGTTTTGACTAAAACGATTATATGAGTTTATTTTTATTACCACCTTTTTAATTGCGGAAGTATTGACACAACTTCGATTTTTTAAATACCTTCGTTTATATTCTTTTGGCCCATGATAAGAAGGGTAATTCAACGAGTTCGTAACTATACATATTGCCCCGTGTTATCTAACATATATGTTTTTGAAAAATGTAGCATTTTTACAATGCACGTCAACATCGCAAAGCACCGGAAAGCAATGCAATTTTTGTGTCTTCCCTACTTTTTTGTTAACGTCTTCTTTTCCGTTTCTCATCATAATAATAAACTTTTGTACTTGATTAAAATAGAGGCTTTAAATTGCCGGATTTAGTGGAGGTTGAATTGCTTTATACCACAAGAATGTAAGAAATAACACACTCGCTTACGAATCAGCCAGTAGTTGAGTCATTGTTGAATGAAGTGGGGTCCTTTATAACTCGGTTTGAGTAAGCAAACGGCGTCTAGTAGCTCCGTGAGGACGCCGCGATCGATCCCCGTCGACGGCACTGCGGGCCCTCCGCCAAAGGGCTGCTCTGAGGGCGCGCCCCGCCCTTCGCCCGCGGGCGATGCTGGGCGGCGGCGGCGGCGCCTGATGAGAAAATTAAGCGTAATTCGGGCGGCGCAGCGCAGGCCAGGGGGGGGGAAGCTGGGCGGGGGCGGTGCACGCGAACCACCGCACCGCCGCCGCCGCCGCCTCCGCTATCTCGCGCCGGCCCCGGTCACGCTCGCCCCGCCTCCGCCCACGCCCCGCCCCCGCCGGGTAGATAACAAAAAAGCGGCGCGTTAACGCGGCTTCGGCGAGCGAAAAGCCGTAATTTAGGGCCGATAGGACGCATGCCCTCCCTGCCCTTCCCGCCGCCGCCGTTGCCTCGCCGCCCGCCTCCTCGCAGCGGTTCCACTGCTGGCAACCCTCTCCAACCCACCGATCGCCAGCCATCTACGATCATCGCCGTGTCCTCGCTGGAACAGCTCCCGATCCATTGCATCTCCATCCTCTTCCAAGGGGCTTCATCGGGGTCAACGCTCTCATCGGCGTCCAGATCTCCATCTATGTATCTATCTTCGGTGCCCTCGCACTTCCTTCTAACTGCTTTCACGTCCCCTTCCATTTCTCTCTCGTAACCTCACTCCTCCCCATTGTTTTCACTGTCCTCGACGCCCTGGTGACCTCGTCCTCCTCATCATCACCGCCATCCTGATCGTCCTCGCCGTCCCCATCGACTTTATCATTACTTTCACCCCGGCAGTTCCGTTCCTTCTCGCTCCCCCCTACGTCCTCACCGACCCCTATGCCCCTCGCCGTCCCCATTGTGGACCATTCATGATTCCTATGTCCTCGCCGTTCGCACCACCCCTCCCTCCCCAGCGTTCTCACCATTTCCAACACCCTCGCTGTTCTCGTTGTCCTCGCTGTTTCAATCGCCCTCGCCGACTCCAATGGCTTCACCGACCCTATCGTTCACGCTGTTGCCACGGTTACATCTTGGCCATCCAGGTTCCTCTCCATCGTTCACTCCGCGCCTTCGTTCTTCACCGAGTCCATCGGTCCTGCCGTTTCCATCGACCTCTCCATTTCGCCTGATTCGTGTTTGTCCCGGCGCCGCTACGTCAGCCATTGCTCTGGGGCGACAGCTTGAGTCTCGTGATTGCGCCGGCGGCGGCAGACGTAGTTGCAGGAGACAGGGAGCTAATGAACGGCTGGCTCAGGAGTGCTCGTGACATGATTCTAGTGAGTGCTTGTGCATTTTGGGAGATCGTCTTGATGTTTTTTCTTCCCTTTCTTAATTTTTTTAACACTTTCATACATTGTGGCTTATTGGAGTAATTGTAAACAGAGGCAATTATCTATATTAGGGTAAAATTTCCTAATGTGGAGTCTGTTCCTTATGTGAAATACTGAAGTATCAGTTTTGTATTGAACGGACGACTCGAGACAAAATTTGGGAACTACTTTGAAGAGGCCCCTGATCGAGCGTAGATAATTTTTGTGTCGAAGCTCTTGAGAGAAAGGGCAGAGCGTGTTTTTCTCATTGCGTCAACAAATATATTGGAGCAGTAAAAAAATAATTGTTGTTCGTGTGCCATAAATACTGGAATAATTGTCTACGTAGTATGTGTTCGTTGTATATCTACGGAAAATTCATAGAATATATAAAGAACATTAATGCAGATTTTGACCCAATGAATGCTTTTAATATTTCACATTGCTGCTAGGTGTAAAATGTACATGGTTCTTTTGGCTTTATACATACATTACGTTACATTTTATGACATATTAATGCTGACATTCTATTCCGAACTGTATAGATGCATGGTCCAAGTGCTCAACTTATTAGACTTAGAAAAAATTGAAGAAGAACGCTCATATTACATGTGCTCGTAATAAAAAAAATGTTGGAATTGTTGTAATATTAATCCAAATATGTATTTTTGCTTAAATAAACGTTTTTATAAATATTAATAAATTTATCATTGATAAAAAGAAAAATCGAATTCTCTATTCCACTTTAGGCACAGAATACGCGTAATCTGAAATATATGTACACTTTTTAATTTCTTAATTAATTATTGTGAATTTCTAATAGGATCAAGTGAATAGTATTAACAATACGTTTTTATAAATGATTAAGTAATTATGTACACTAGTCTGCAAATATGCACTTTTTGTGAAATTGTAGACGAAATGTAAAATGTGTTCCACATTCGGGCATTTTACTGCACTAAATTTAAATAAAGGCATAAATTGACGGAAAAGTTTGGTTTCATTAGGTACACAGAAACACTGTAAAAATATAAAAACTAAAAAAGTATCGATATTAACTGAAAATGCAAATATTTGGTTACGTTAATCCGATAATTTTCATACCATATGTTACTACTATATTTTCATACTAGGTGCATCACTGCTTACGGCACTGGTAATCTCATTCGACGAGAAAGAAAGAAGCTTCAGTTTTCGTGTTGGCCGTTTCAAAACAGCCAATTTTTTCTGTACGAGGACCACATTTTTACACAATAACAGCTCCTTTGCTGCTGCAAGTTCTAAAAGTCAAATCTAAATACTAGCCAAAGAGCAATCGATATTTTTACAATTTGAAGAGTAGTGAAGTGGCAAGAATCGATTCAAACTCGGAAGCAATGGATAAGTGCGCCGATGTAACCTCAACATATGTTTGCCTTTTTTTGGTTGCACCTACTTCACCAATGTACCATTAGGTCATTGGAATTCATGCGAAGTAGTTGCTATTTCTCATTCACTTCGACAAGACTGTAAATGCAAAGACGAGATAGAGGGTTTATTTTTCTGTAAATTAGTTGTTTTGTTTGAAATTGGTAGGAAATATCAGAGAGAGAGGTATTACAATTTTACAAACAAGTTTGAACAAGAACTATTTGAAACTAGAATGTTAGCTAGTTATCCAGAACTAAATATATATTTCATAAACCAAATTATCCCTACTCAGTATACTATATTTTAACTTGAACTTCTCCTATCACATCTGCTGTTTTAACTTTTAGTGTACCGATAACGAAAGATGGATATTAATTGGGTAACTTGTGATTCCCATTGACGAGGGAATAAGGATTGCGAGTCATCTTTAAGTAAAACGTTTTTGAATTTTCTTGATTTGATTTTCGCCTGATTAAATAATCTCTTCGCCTTATCCACCATTACTTAAAAATAGAAATATAAAACACCAACCCTTGCTTGTACATTCAACGTGATTATCTTGATTTGTCATAGGTAATACAACGAGTGCTTTGGAAATTGTCGATAAATTCCGGACTTGCAAAGCGAGGAAGATTTCCAAACCAAGAGTGGTATTTAATAGGACCATTTCGCAAGTGAAATTACGTCCAACAGAGTTTCAAAATGAGCTAAATATTGAAAATAACTGAAAGCTATGCTAAATTCACATGCGCCAGCGATAGATGCAGTATACCGCCATCTAATATAGATGAGTCACAGTTTATGATTGGCCAGTTGGTAGAAGCGGTAAGAAAGACCGGATAGAAAAAAGCGATAAACGTTTTGAGATGCACCGCCCTGATTGGGGCATTTTGTATGAATAGTTAAACACTATTGGTTTTAATTTCACGAGTGGAAGGGTCAACAGAATATCCCTTACGCGAAAACATCACTTATTGAGTAAGTTTCCCAAAGACATTCCGTGGCTCGGCAGAGGCTGTTTGCCCGCGCCGCGCAGTGGCGTGTGGCGAGGGGAGGCCGGCGAAGGTCGCGGGCAGCCACCCTGGCGCATGGGGCGTCCCCGCGCACCCGCGGGAGCCCCGGGCATCGCATGACGCACCCGACCCTCGCGCTCCGAGCTTAAACGCTTTCCCAGAAGAAATTCAACGTCCCGATGCGATGCAAGTGAGCTTATGATTAATACAAACAAACCTTACATCAGTTTGAAAATGGGGATTTTTTTACAAATAAGTTACAATTACTTGAAAAGTAATATGTAAAAGAATTATCTCTAAAATCATCAGAATCATATAATGAGCTTAATTGGGGTAACTAAAACAGTTTGCACTTCTATTACGGCAATCAGACAAATACATAACTCACAAAAAGTTCTTAATGTACTACATTTCAGAGGCATGTTAGTCTTTAAAACGCACATGCAATTGTAATAAAAATTGATAAATTTTTTGAAAAAAAATGAATATTCTGCTTCACATTTAAATTTAACCCCGACTTAGTAAATCCGACTTAGTAATTCTGAATTAATAATTTTACCCGACTTAGTAAATCTGAACAAATACCTACGTCCTCATGTATTGCAATGACAAAAACTAAGTGGGAGTGTAAACAAAGTCTTTACAGAATTGTTTCAGTCCGTGGCAAATCGAGGGTTCAATGGTGACTCATAGACTGCGGCTGAGTTTGGATCGATTCTCAACTTCATTTCTCCACTCCAAATTATAACTAGTGATGGTATAACAGCCGATTTTTCTCGCGTTGTTTGTAAAGGCAACTCAAAATAACGCAGAAAGTAGTCATATTTCTAAGACTTTTTCAATATATGATTTAAAGTTCTAATTTTGAAGAACATATTTCATTATGAAAAACTCTCTATCATTAATGCTGGAAAAGTGAGAAGACGTTGAAAAAATTAAACATTTGCAATTTTCCAAAAAATTAGAGTTAAACACAAACCGGACATGTGCCATTTTTGTAAGCGTACTTTCCCTCCAAAAATGTAATTCACAAAGATTACCACCGGAGAAGGAGGTAAAAATTTCCCCCAAACCAAATGATATACGAGTAGTTGACTCTAACATAAAATATCTAACACCGATGTTTAACTGTAACCTACTTTTTCGGGATGAAACACAATGAACGTCGATTGCGTTTACACAACGTATGTATGTACTTGGCGCGACAGCCCGTGAATGGGCTCAGGTCTACCGGCGACGTCTCTGCTTCGCGGCCATGGGTTAAGAGGGTACGTGTGGTTAGCACGTCGACATCCCCACGCCGTATTCCGGTCTTCGCAACCTGAGAAGTGAATTTTCTCAATGTCACACAGCAACCTATACTGGGACATAGCAAGAAAACGCACTTTTATTCTTGGTTCGGCCGGGAATCAAACCCGGGACCGCTTAGTGGAAAGTGAGCATGCTGACCACGATCCCCACAACGCATGAGAGAAAGTAATTTAGTACACATTTATATTTATTACGTAAGTAATAGTTGAGAAAGTAAAAAATACATAACTTTGGCCTGTACTTGTTTACAATGTCTCCTGTTGACATTTACTCTCATGATCTCTGTATCAATGAGATCACTAAGCCGTCTAGTGATGTTTTCGACCCCTACGCTACAATCTCTGAAACTCGCAGTGATGAAGGAAGTAACAAAAATATTTATCCTTCTTTTGTTTAGTCACTTCATACGATATGTGAATGACTTCAGGAAATTGCATATCTACCTTCCAATTTTTTCACATAATATGCCAAGGGCGATATTTCGATATTTGTTGAAGTTGTTGGCATCGTTTAGATAACCAAGAACTTTAGTGATGTGTAATGGAGTCCTGACCCACCCCCGCCGCCCTCGCCCCCGAGGGCACCGCGAAGGCGCGGGCGCTGAGTCAGCAGCGCGGGTTGAGTCACGGGGCGCCGGCGCCTGTGGCAAGCGGAGCGGGCCGTGGAGGGATGGGCCAGAACGGGTGGGGCGTGAGAGCAGAGAGTGTAAATGGGCAACGAGGAGCGGGAGAGGACTGGCGCGGGAGAATTTAATTGATTGACTAGTGATTCCAGGGGTGTCAACGGCTACGGTCATAAGTCCTGTAAATAGAGAGAATGTTTTTTTTCCTCGGGAGGTGGCAGTGATCTTCTACCGGGGGATGTTGCGATCTGGCGAGGACCTGCCCCTTGGCTAGCTGTTTTTCCCATCCAAGAAGGGAAGCCGGGGTAGATCACTACCCCGGTTCGGGCATGCTTTAAGCTTCCGACCGGTCTCTTGACATGTGTGGTAATGTAGTGCATGTTAGTAGAAGTGTGTGTAAGGTGTGAGGATAGGACAAGGAAGATGTAGAAAAGATCGCGCGCAGTCCGTGGCCCTTTGTGAGGATACTGCTCCGGCATTCGTCTGATGTTGATCGGAGAAACCACGGTCACCTACGGTTAAGAGCAGCCGTTTGCTAGAATTATCCTCTATACGCGACTAAATTCAATCTAGCAATCTAGCTAGTGTCGAAAATCCTGCCACCGCCTGCACTGGAACTTAAAACCTTCCACTCAGAAGCATTGCACTGGCATCAGTCAATACCTTGCGTCCTTTTCACATACTGCGTGAACCGGGAAAGATGTCTCAGTGCATCAATTTATGTCACTATAGTGCGTCTGACCGGGAGGTCCAAGGTTCGAGTCAAGAAGTGGCGTAGCTTCTCAGCTAGGTCGAATTCATTCGCTATCTGGAGGAGAATTCTAGAGGCCAGCTACTCTGATCGCTAGTTTTCCATGGTTTCTTCGATCAATACCAGCCGAACGCCTGAGCAGTATCCTAACAAACGGTCTGCGGACCGCGCACGATCTTACCTTCGTTTTCCTTGCCCTATCCTCACCCCTTACTCATACACTTACACTGACATGCGCTACACTACCACACTTACCGGGAGACCGGTCGGAAGCTTAGCGCTTGTCCCGGCTGAAGCGGTGCCCCGCTGGTAGGAGATACATGTTTGGGGAAACCCCGCTAGCCGACGATAGGTCAGCGCCGGATCTCACCAACCAGAGGAGGAAGATCACTGCCACCTCCCGATGAAAATTATGCACTACGCTTACGGAAATAACGACCTCAGTAGTTGACGCGCCCGGAATCACTAACAACCAACCAACCGACTTGAACGCGGGGGG
>BOPP01000008.1:9582802-9608939 GCA_017312745.1 Gryllus bimaculatus
CCCCAAGAGAGAGATAACTCTTCTTCGTGTCTCACATCTGCTATTAGCATTGGATGACCTGAAGCTCTGCATGACGACTGAGAGTCATCTAGTCTGTCCGGCAAACTTAAAAAACGTGACGGAGAAGTTCAACTGACGACATTAAGAATGAGATACTCCGTTTGGGATAAAGTTGCAGAATGGGAAATATCATTCGGGTCATATGCAAGTTATAAAATTTGGAACCTGATAATGAAACCAAGATACCTTCCATGGAACCCATGAAACTTACAAATACTTGGGTTTCCAACAGTTCACTCGAATCCAAAATCAAAACACACTGTTACTAAGAATATTACTAACAAATGAGTGTGTTAAACGATTGCATGGGCTCTTAAAAACTCAACTCTCTTGCTAGAACCTTGTGCAGGCCATCAATTCATTTGTTATTCCAGTGCTGACATACTCCTTTGGCGTTATTAATGGAGCAATACCGACCTCGACAACCTCCAAAGAACAATTCGAACCGCTATGACTCAACACGAAACCATCATCCCCATTCAGTACTGAGCGTTTTACCCCTTCCAAGGTCGCAAGGAGGGCGAGGTATTGTAGATCCCATAAATCTACACAGCTCTCAAATTGCTTCACTCAGAGATACTTCTTGGAACATTATGGGAGAGTTCAGCAAGCAGTGAGCGCATGATAACTATAGTCTCTGAACTTGAAAAAGCTTGATCCGCCTGTTCAACCAATCATTGAAACGGAAGAGAAGATAACCTTATGGAAAGCAAAGGCACTGCATGGAAGGTACCCTCACGAGCTGAGTAAACCAGAAGTTGACATCTCTGCGTCGCACGCACATGCTCCAGCACGGGGATCTCTTCCGGAGACAGAACCTTCATGATAGCTATCAGGACCAAGTGTGACCAACATTGAACTACAGAAAACACATTCTGAGAGATTCTACCATTCCATTCCGACTCGTGTAGAAGATGTGAGGCTGCAAGCGGAAACTATCCAACACGTGACAAGTGGATGTAGCAGCACGCACAGGTGGAATACAAAAAGAGCATGAGAAGTGGCGAAGCAGTACACCAATTATTGGCGTTGAGAACGGGCTACTCGCCACTTCCGTGCCGTATTATAAATATGTGCTCAGAATGTGCTTGAAAGTAGTGAGCAACACCTCTACTGGGATCGTTCATTATCACTGACAGACATGTCGGCGGCAATTAGACCCGATATAACGTCATTGATAGAAACCAACAGCAGTTTTCCTTATCGATATATCAATACCATATACCCACAACATATGGAAAATTATCAAGAGAAGATCCAGAAATTATACCAATCTCGCCTATGAAGTCGCAACTCAGTGGAACTTCAGTAAAGTGACGACTTGTGCCTATAATATATAGCTACGGGAGTGATCCAAAATGACACTTCGGCACTGGAGTGTCTTCACTTGATACCAGGAATGTATATAATATGCAAAAGACAGTAATTTGAATACATGCCGTATTGTCAGAAAGCGCATCTGAACCTTCAGTAAAGCAACCCACACCTGGTCATCATACCTGTTGTGTGGTTGACATACTGACCAGTAGATACTGTGAATAATGTAAGACAATATAATATATAATAATAATAATAATAATAATAATAATAAAACTAATGGTGCTACAACAGCACGTAGTTTCATTAATGAGTGTACGTAATATGTATTCCGTATTTAGGGTAGATTAATCCTATTTTTGCAGCTAGCATTGTTTTTGAGGCCTGGGCCCCTGTATTTACTTATTATTCACGATTGAAAGGCAGTGAGAGATGGAAAAAAGACCAGAAAGTAATCATTACACGTCTGTACAATTATCGTGCAGTTTTTCATAGAAAGCTTAAAATACTCAGAGGTCCGTAGTATGTCACAAGCAGTTTTTTAACTGGTTTAGACGTCAAATAAATACAACAATTAAGGCAAATAATTAATTAACTGACAACAAGCTTCTGAGTATTGCTCACGGTATAGATACATATTAAACTCAATTTATTCAAATGCAAGATAAGGAAGTTGTGTGGGATCATCAAGCAAAATATCAAAGCAACAAACAAAAGAAACACTCCTAAAAATCGATACAGTTGGCTCCTTTACGAATATGAGAACTGGACCCTAACAAAAAACTCAAATCATCCGAATTGATGCTGCGAAATGAAATTTCTGTGACATGTAGCACGAATACACCTAAATGATAAAAAATAGAAATGACTCTGTACGTCAGAAAAAAATATTACTAGTGTCAGGACAAGATCGACAAGATAACGAGTAAATTGGTTGAAACATCTTAACTGAAAGGAGGATTGCCGCATTCCAAAACAAATTCTTAGCTACAGCCCTCGAGATAAAGGAATATGGACACCTAAGAAACGCTGGAGTGATCAATTTCAAATTCAGTATTAAATATTTGAGAACCGGAACAAATCCTTTGTTTAACGCGTTAATGTTAATGATTATGATGTAAGATAAAACGAATAAAAAGTTATGAGCTTAGTAACGGAAATAGAAACGAGTTGAAGTTTTGCAAGAGCAATAACCAATTTAAAGTCCTTTTTGTATCTTAAAATATGTATCTTGATTCTTAATAATTTTAAAAATCAATAACTTCTTCATACATTTGCAGAATCAAAGTAAATGGTAGGTGAGAAACAAATAAAAAGAAATGTTGGAAATCTGGAAGCTACCACCAGGCATGCACTTTAAATTCCATTTGGAGCTGTCAATTTTCATGTTACACCATAGTACCATTTTCTACTTTGTCTTTATTTACATTGTCCATTTCTTTAATACATTCACTATAGTTCATCCTGCATCAGTCTGTAATGTTAACTTTCATTGTGCGATAGCTTGATCGAAAATGTGACTAATTGTTTAAGATTTCTACCTTACATTGTCATAAACAACACATAGAATTTCTTTCATTCCTTATTTTGGGCTTTAATACAAAGGGACGTACCGGTTTCTATTAAAGCTGACATCAATACCATTAACTTAATGCATAAAGTAATTTCGCTGACATTTCATACAATTCCGACACAATTTCATTTTAAAATACAACGCTTATATCTTAAACATAGAATTACCACACATAATTTTAAGACTAATCAAAATATCTGCGAAGTTAAACCAGTTGTAGATGGATGATGAAATATTAAGCTTTCCTTTGATAGGTTGCGGAGGAAGATAATGTGGATTTTGTCCCTTACGTTCGCCGCAAACGAGAATGTCCATCCGTCAGCTAACCACGCAACGAATTTGTCCAGTTGCGCAACATGGCGTCACAACGGCCTTCGTTCGCGTGCGCTTTCCCCGGGGCATGAGGTTTATCGCCGCGCGCCCGGGAAGCACGCCACCAGCGAACGGCCGCAGAGGGACGTCCCCCAACGCCCGCCCCGCCCCGCGCTGCCCTTCCCTCCGCTCCCTGCCACCCTTCCACAACTCGCGCCCGCCCTTTCCTTCCGCCCGCCCCGCCAGCTACAACCTGCACGACCCTCACGACCGCTCGGCTCAGCTGGGCCTCGCTCCTCCCGGCCCGCCCCTACCCTGCCCCTACCGCCCGCTTCACCTCCGCGTTCCACCGTGGTTTGCCCACTCCTCAACGGCCTCGCCCACTCGCCTCGTACTCAACCCTGCCGGCCAATTCCCGCCTCGCCCTCTCGCCCACCTTTCCTTATCCGTTCTTTCCGACCCACCCCGCTCTGCTGCTTTGGGAGACTTATTATTATTATTATTATTATTATTATTATTATTATTATTATTATTATTATTATGATTGCAATAGTTAGGGGCTATTCAATCATGGGGAAGCGGGAAGGTGAAGCGAAGAAAGAAATTACCAAGCTAACGTCTTCCCGGTCACCATTCATTATTTTGTGGTAGCCAGGGCTCGGATTCTAAAAAAATGTCATTTTTTCATTGGTGCATTCTATACGTATTTAACTTAAATAAATGTATATCACAACATAGAGGTGATAGAAATGATAGTTATTGGGTCATTTTGTCATTTTTGCCATTTTACAATTTTAAAGTGTTTTTTTCTAGATCATTTCGAAAATATTGTGAATGGTCGCATTTTGTTTCCATTTCGTGATTTTGTTAATCAATGATTCATGACAATGATACACTAAAACAAAGATTTTATTTTATTGATTTGTCGGTTCATGGCGAAATTCACTACTGCAGTGAACTTTTTTTTCAAACTCTCTACATTACTCGGATCTTATGTATCTTCTTCGACCATTTCAAACTGACGGTTGGAAGATCAAAGTAAAGGATTACTTTTCTCGTAAAACAAAGATTTTATATTAAATATAATTTTATATAAAATTGTAAAGTTCATTGAATATTCATACAATTTGTTTAGTATTTAAAAAAAGTCCTCTTTATTTATAAGTCAGTTTATTGGTAATTTCAAAGAAACTTTAGGTCGTCAGAATCCGAGCCACGATCATTATTATTAGTGTCACAGCAACGGTGATGATGGCATTTGGGGGCCGAGGGCGATCAACGCGAGCGGTGTGCGTGGCGCGCCCAAGGCAGCAGGCAGGCTCCGGCGTGGGCGGCCGTTGGTTCGAAGCCCGGCCTCGCGGTGCACGGCGCGCTCGCTAGATGGGACCACGTGCGCCTGGAGGCGGCGGCGGGCCTCGACGGGTCGCCGGCCGGTCGCCGGCAGGCCGCACGGGCTCTCCCCTCCCACCTCCACCCCCTCCCGCGCCAGAGCCGTCGCTTGTTATGACGCGCACCCCTCACCCCCACTCCCCCCCTCGTCGCACCGAGCGGCTCCTCGCGGAAGCACTGGACCCAACTGGACTGGACCCAACATTCTCGTTTTGGCTCTCGGACACTTGACCTTTCGGACAACACGCCGCTGATATTAGGGATTAGACGAACGCTTTGCTGCGGGGTGTTCAGCACAGAAAGAAGAGAATTGCATAGCAGCAAGGTTAATGTAGCGAACGCAACTGTGAGAAGGTGCAAGAGGTAAGACCTAGCCCAAGCAAAAAATATAGTACCTGTTATGATGTACGTTGGCGATGGAACTCGTCAGTCACTTGATTGCCTGGTCAACGTAGTAATGGATTATTATGAAAATGAGAATACGTAAATGCTGATTGTAATAATAAAGAGTATACAAAAACAATTCAACTAGCGGGTTAGAGTTAATTGCCATTCTATCTACAATTTCACCTGGAGCACTGATCTACTAACGTTAACTAACAACAACATGGCGACATTCATACGGAGCATAACGGTAATCCAGCAAACTGGTGTACTATGCTTGGAAGATCAATGATGTACACAGACTCTCCGTGTTGGGAATGATAAGAAGGCTTCGAAGTTTATTGAGAAATGAGTAAAGGTTCAAATAAAGGTTGACTAATATTTCAAATATCTTAGTAAGAAAACGAGAAAAATGCATTTATAGTGTGATGGTTCTAATTTTTTCCTTTAGTGAAATAAATCCACTAATAATAGAAAAACACAAATATCCATTTATTAATTTTAAGGTCGATGAGTTTACGGTTTACACATAAACTTAAACAAAGTATTTACTGTTTGATTAAATAAAACATAACAAGATTGAAATCAAAATAAAACATTTATATACAACACTAAACAGTATTTAAGAAAATAAACAAAAACTAGAAGAGTTTTACACAAACAATTAAAAGAAAAACAACTTTACGATCCGTTCGTATTCCAATATACCTCCCCCCACTCACCTGCAGAGGTCTTCATACATCACTGATATCCTTCCCAAATCCTCTAGCTCCTCCAAGACATGCACTTCCTTCGACGATTCAATTACTCAGTCCCCACTTCCGACTGAACAACGTCTTACAGTTCATAAAGTTCCGTCGTCCACCTGACCACACATCACATTGAGCTCAGTAAAACATTCATTCCAATTCTGGTCATTGATTTTTATATTTTTGGGAATCTTGTCTTTCACTATGGGATCCAATCATATCATTTTTATACAGGTGGGCCGTGCATATGCACATCGAAAGTCTTTGGTCATCTTCACTCGTTCCAAAAGTGAAAACGTCCAATATTAATATAAACTCGTCTCGATTCGAGAAAAATAAGCAAATTGTCTTCTAAACCGAAAGTAATTATCGTCTTATAGTAAATAAATGTTCTGAGAAATGTAACTGATAAATGGGAAATTATGTTTCAACCAATTCCGCGTCAAAGTAAACATTCATAACGCATATTTGAAATATATGAATATATGAATCAAGGTATCAACAACGAAATATACCTCAGTATAAATTTAATATAAAGAATAAACAGCTATACACGTGTGTCGGGACTAATTTATACAATCTTCAGTAGCTCTACAAAGATGAAAATAAGTGAACAAAAATAAAATGATAAAACTAAATAAAGGAATGCATATGAACATCGTAAAATTTATAGATATAGAAAACATACCCATGTATTATGAATTGAACATGTGGGACTTAAATCGCCGCCATCCGGCATGCCGTGCAGATTACTGAGACTGTAGGAAAGTTGAGGGAAGTAATGGAAGAGTGGAAAAGCCAGTCAATTAATAGTTTCATAATGGAGCTGCATTTTATATGAGACTGTTCTTTAAGACTTATTAAATTCGGGTGTGTAATAATATTAATATTTCTAAATTTTCTAAAATTTTCATTTTGTCGCCTGTATTTTGTAAGTGGAGATTTTTAAATTCAGTAACAGGGTCGAACTAATGATCTTTTCCCTACTATAAGGTTCAGGATATTATAGAAGGGTAAAATCTGGTTCAATATACACATTTTCATTGGAAAATTTGGAGTCTCATTTAACGATTTATTGATTTATTTGTAGTGATTCCTGGCACTTCAACTAACTGAGTCATTGGTCCCGTAGGTGTAGTGCATGCTTTTGCTCGGAAGGTGGTGGTGGTGATCTTTCCCTCTCTGTATGGCAATATCCAGCGTCGACATTCCTTCAGCTAGCGTGGTTTTCCCAACCAGGTATCTCCCAGCAGCTGGTCACCGCCCCAGCCGTGAAAAGCTCTAATCTCCCGACCGGTGTTAGAGTAAGTGCATGTGTAAGGGGAGAGGATAGGACAAGGAAGAGGTAGGAAAGATAGCGCGTGTTCCGTTGCCTTTTTGGTAGGGCACTCCAGCATTCGCTTGAGGTTTATCTCAGAAACCACGGAAAACTACCGATCAGAGAAGTGGCTACTGAATTCGACCCAGCTGACAAGCTGCCACCGTTGGGACTCGAACTTAGGGCCTCCCGGTCAGGAGTCTCTTTTAAGAAAATATCGTTTGAGCGTAATGTACAAGAAAATCCCTTTATATAATATTCGCATGGTGTGAGATGTTTCAAACTGAAGATTCAACAGCACATACTTTCTTACATTATTGGAAATACGTACAAAATATTGTGATAATGGTATATCTGCCCTACTAACACCTCAATTATAACTTCAAAAATGTCAAAGTTAACCAAAAGTCATACCAAGCGCCTGATGGATATAAGCATTTATTTCGATAGTCAGTAGACATTTCTTCCTATTACAAATGAACCAAACATGAATAAATTTAACTGTTACAATGTGTTAAATTTATCTGCTCCTCAAGCTCGTACAGACAAGCAAGAATAATTTCACACACGATTACTTTAATTACATAAATGTGAGGTTTCAAATTTTCCAACAAATTATATCAAATAATTCAGATAATTATCAAAACTATTTAAAGTAAAAGATTTGCATTTGTTAGTTCTAAGTTAAATCTATTACCTTCCGTAGTCTTTTTCCTTTCATAAGAATATCTACATCATACGATCATCACAACTGCTAACAATGAGTAGAATTTCAAGAATTTTTATGACTCTTATCGCAGCGCAGCGCTGACAGCACTTCAAAGAAGCGCGGGAAATTCGAATTTGCAATTTCAAATATTTTTGTTGGAATTACGCAAATACAGAGAAAATATGATCAGCACAACTTTCTTTACCATTCTTTGCTACATAGGTACCAAAAATTTAAAGAAAAAAATTGATGTCATTTTTGAGAAAATAATTGATTAAATTTTTAAATTCAAATTGTTCCAGGCAAAATTACGCAAAAAGCCACTCCTATGTTCTGTTTTCGGCTCCTGCGTTTCAAGGTGGCTGTAACATTAGAGAAGAACGTGTACCGCTCCTTGAGTGATTGTTCGGTCAGGGAGAAATAAGAATGACGACGTCTTTGTAAAGGCGTCGTAGTTGCTCGTCGGTGGATGTCCCGAGTAGATAGTGTAGGCATGACCTACTGCGTCAAAGACGGCTGTCTGGCTGCGTTCTGATACCTGCGGTAGGGGTGGAGTTAAGATATCTCTTTTCAATCCCGTAAGCCTGTGTTCCAAGTCTTCCTGGTACCCAATAGAAATATTGAAAATTTGTAGAGAGGAGTACGGTATTGCTGGAACTAAACACACACACACAAACACTGACACTGGCACATTATTATGCCCCAAGGTGGTTTCGCTACTATGGAGCACATATATGCTGGGGAGTCTTTAGCTAAGGTGGCCAGAAGACGCCTCCGTTGTTTGTTATGGCGTTAAGGCGATCTTGATTATGGCGTTTATGGATTATTTTTCCTGCTGGTTTAGTAGAATCGCTAGCCAGTGTCGTACGGCACGAGTCCGGTGGGTGGAGAGTCATTGCTGGAGATTATTCTACCATTTCGCGGCTGCAGACTCGGGTGCCATGACGTACTCCCGAGATCCCTGAGCCGATTACTGAATAAGGCAATCAGTCAGGGCTCGAGTCGCTCCCTTCGGTCTATATTCACTACAACATATGATTGGACATGAGTTTGCGACCCGGGAGAGGTCGGAAGTTGTAAGAGGGGTCGACGTGCATCACGCTGTCGCCGCCGCCGCCTCCGCTGTTGTCACCGCCGCCGCCTTCTCTGTTGTAGTTTTCGCCGCCGCCTGGCCGCCACTGTCGCCGTCTCCAGTGTCACCGGTAGCAAACTTCGACTGACTGGGTACTGCGGTCACCAAGTAAGATCATGGTCTACAATGGTATTAGCTGAATAAATCCATACTAAACATTCTCTGCGTGTATCTTTTTGCTCTGCCGTCCTCTCCCTCCTTATGTCGTCGGCGTCACGACATATCGGTGTCAGATGTGGGGTGCTCCCGAATTAGTACCCGGATGATCGTGCCCTGGTGCCTGAAAACAGAACCCAGATGCGAACCGTATTGGGAAGGAAGGCCAACGGAGGAAAGTGACTTGCGGCCTGTGTATAAAAAACCTTTCG
Organism: Gryllus bimaculatus; assembly: GCA_017312745.1. NCBI lineage: Eukaryota > Metazoa > Arthropoda > Insecta > Orthoptera > Gryllidae > Gryllus > Gryllus bimaculatus. The sequence goes on from BOPP01000008.1 coordinate 9,592,114, forward strand.
GTAGGCCGGCTTTTGGAATATGTATAAGCAATGCGAAACTATGGTACTAGCAATACCAAGTACTTACTACTACCAAGAACTATTAAGCCTATCGTAAACCAGCCTATAAACTGCCCCGAAATGCATCAAACCAACGACCACGCGTACCTCTTACCGTGGGAAGTGGAATCAGATACACGCCCAGTAGATTTAGAAGCTCCTGTGTTAGTTCTTCAAAACCAGGCCGCAGACAATGTTCCCTGCAAAACCACCCCTACTTCCGCCGTTCCCGCCGGTTAGACCATCCCATTTGCCTCCACCGTCTCTGCCAGGTGGCCCGCCTACGCACTCTCAAACGTTGCCGGTAGTCAGATATGCATGATCCCCACCTTCAGCGGGGAAGATGAGTGAGTATAGAAACGTTTTTGGAACACCTGCGGATCATCAGCCATTTTAGTCATTGGAACGAGGCTCAAACGTTAGGAGTTGTTCGCCTGCGTCTCACCGGCAGAGCCGCAGAGTTTGTTAACCACGCCCACGTGACTGTCTCGTTCGCTAACTTCTGAAAATATCTGAACGATAGGTTTTTACCGAAATTCTCGCGACGCTCTTTAGAAAACCTTTTTTGATTACTGTACCCAGAGGCCATTGGAACCTGTCAGCGATTTCTCTAACATACTAAGGACCCTTGAGAGCCAACTGCGTAGTTGCTACAGTGAACCCGACTTCGTGGAAACTAAGGCTATTTCAGGGAAAGATTACTGGCTCAATTTCCAGCAAGTTTGCGCAAAGAAATAGATCGTATCTTATGCGACCCGACTTATCGTGTCGCGAAATCCACAAAGTATCTTGGAAGCCGAAGAGTTCACCCGCGTAGAAAAGGCGACCGCCAGAAACTATGTGGACACCACTCGCATGGTCGATGCACTACAGTACATCCTTCCCCCCGTTGGCGGATACGCGCAATGGGTACCCCCGCCCCGGTCAACAGCACGCGCCCCTGGCCCTCTTCCGCAGTGGACGGACCGGTACGGTCTCCCTGCCAGCCAGTTGGAATGTCCCCACTCAGTGTTTCAGCCTTCAGCTTCCACGTCCAATGCCTCGGTTCCTGGACGCCCGTAATTCCGCCCCGGCTCCGCCGTATTCTCGACAGCCGGCCGCAGCAAAAATATGCTATCGTTGCCTGAAGCCGTGCTACATCGCGAGGTGCTGCTCGATCAATCCGCATGGATGCTATAACTGCGGGCAAATGGGCCATGGCGTAAAGAAATGCCCGACAGTAAATGCAGGGTGCTCGGACACTGCGCGGTAGATTGCCAGGAACCGAATGCAGTCGGGAAACGCTTACGTCCCGACCGTTCGGTGGGGGAAGAAACAATATTAGCGGTCACGCTAGAGAGTGGGATAATGATCACCGTCTCTATTCTAGGGTCACTATACTATTTCCTGGCTGACACTGGTGCTTTGGTAACTATCTGCCAGAGTAAAATCTTCCCATTTGACAGCATTACCTTAACTAGTTGTAGGGGTGCAATTAAGAGCGCTTCTGGACACCCATTAAGGGTACTAGGACAATGCGACCTGCCGATAGTGATATATCAAGTGACGTATCACCACGGCACTTTAATTATAGACTTGGTCCCAACCACTTATGTAGGGACGTTAGGGCTTACTATATGGTTAAATATGGCAGCCGAATTGCCATGGACAATAAAACAATGACAATACGCAAAGGGCACGTAACGGCGCTTGCATCACGGTAGAGCGTGACTAAGGACCTAGGACCTCAGTGTGGACACTGGACCTCAGTAACGGCCAGTAAAATCCTCAGGATCTGAGAAGGACAGCTAATCGAACCTCAATAGATTGTTTAACGAACATGACGCAACTAAGAGAACCTCCAAAAAATGAAGAAGCCGTCAGTTATGATCTTATATCGTTCGGTGTAGAAGCAAACAACTCTTTTCACTGGACTCAAACAACCAAGACTGGAAAGGAGGAACGAACCACGAGCAATGTAGATCTGCTGGGATCACTAGTGGACGGGCAAGTGTCAGAAAATACGGTTTTGGAAGAAGAAAAAAAATCCCGTAAACCACAATGACAGAAACTCCCCGGAGGCTAGCGAAGCAAATGAGATCAAAACAGGCTGGATAAAGAAAATGTTGAGACATCACATGACGTGAACCATCCGTCGCACGAGACAGGTGGGGCGGGCCGTGATTTAGCGCAAGATAATGAACATAGGGACACACGGGAGGAGGAAAATGCAATTAGTGCGAGCAGAGGACGAAGTGCTTGTGAAAAAGCGTGGTGCGGTACCTCGTGCGGGGAAACTCAGCTAGCACGTTCTAGCCATGCACGGGGAACGACGGGCATCACGGAAGAAACGTTTGGCGTTCACATGCTGGATAAGGATCCTCGCTTCCCTTTGGCAAATGAGGACAATGGTGATACAACACATCTAGTAAAGCAGTTCGTAGGAATGCCCTCTAGCGGTTGGGGAGGTGTAGAAGAAGTGTAGAAGAGTGTAGAAGTGTAGAAGTAGGTGTAGAAGAGCATCATGAGCAGGGGCGGAGGGAAAGGTGCAAATGTGGAGGTCAGAAGCAATTCCTCGTGCGGGGAAGCCCAACTCGTACATACGCATCATACACGAGGGTGGTATGGATGATGGCCGGATGAGACGTCTGCGGCATTTAGGCGACGGGAAGGGAACTTTATGCTCCTATGCTCGAATGGCATGAAGAATGAACTATATATACAACGCGAAGTAAATGAGTTCGAAAAAACACTCCCTAAAAAATCGGTAACCATAGGAGGTGATTCAGCACAATCAATTGCCCTGTCCAGGATAAACACCACGCATCAGGAAGGGTCAGAACTAGCCACAGGAGGCGAAGATCAAGGAGTGGAAATCGCCCAGTTAGTAGTGAAGGTAGACAATAACGGCGAAGTACCCATCCTTCGTTGTAATCAAAGTAATGCGGATAGGATCTTCCGAAGGAATAGCTTCATTTTTTGCAAGTTACTAACACTATACACGGAAATGAACGAAATTGATTCATGTGACGCAGAATTCTGAACGGAATCACCAAAACACAAGCATCTACGATATGATCGAATTCAGCGGAACACCGGATGGAGTCAAGTACACGCTGACGTCGCTAATCACAGAATTCTCAGACATATTCGTACACGGAACTACTAGGGACGGCTGTACACCTCTAGTAAAACACACGATAGACGTAGAAACGGCCAGGCCAGTGAAAAAAGCGCCCTACAGGGTCCCTCACGCCCAGCGAGAAGTATTGAATAGCTCTATTCGGGAGATGATGGATCAGGATGTATTCAGTTCTTCCATTGTCCTTGGTCGTCTCCTATTATTCTTGTAAGGAAGAAAACTCAGGTAAGGGAAGCAGCGGAATACAGACCGTTTATAGACTACCGGGATCTAAATTCGATCACCAAAAAGGAAGTATTTCCGCTACCAAACGTAGATGAGACCTTTAATCAACAATCTGGTGCAAGCTTTTTCTCCTCGTTCGATCTCTGTCAAGGGAACTGACAGGGCGAGATGGATTAAAGTAGTATGGAGTACACGGAAATTTAGTACACCAACCGGTCACTACGAATGCAACCGAATGGGATTCGACTTGTCTAACTCCCCTTCCCTATTTATGAGACTGATGTCCCAGGTGATGGAAGGGATGGTTAATAAGGGATGTATCGAATATAAAGATGATATCCTGAGATACGACAAAGAAGCGATGGACCACATTTTGGATCTTAGAGAAATCTTCGCAACTACGCAGGGTGACTCTCAGACTAGAACCGAAGTAATGCAAATTCTTTTAGAAAAGAATTAAGTTTTTGGGGCATATCATTTCCAATAAGGGGTTGGAGTCAGATATTGAAAAGATCACAGAACTAAGACACGTCCCAGATCCGGGCAATGTGTAGATGCAAGATCAACAGTTTTCATCCGAGACAGTACGGGATAAGTTAATACAGTATCCGATACTAAGGTTCCCTGATTTTCATCGCTCCTTTATACTGACCACGGACGCCTTTTCTCAGGCCATCTGCGGTGTCCTCGCCCAAGAGCTCGAGGACGGGTATCACATGGTCGCATGTGCCAGCAAACAACTCCTCAAGAAAGCACGTTCTAACTAGGCGACGGAAATAGAGTGCCTCACGGTTGTAGGTATGCTTAGGAAATTTAGGTTATACACTAGGTGTACCTACTAGGCAGACACCACACTTTGTGTACCGACTGTTGGCTCTGAGCCCTGTCAGAACCAAAACCGAGGTTAGATCGACGGATTATGGAGAATTCTGAATATGATTTCACTATCCTCCACCAGCCAGGTCAATCAATTGCCCACACCTTCGAACAGGTTTGGGACAAGACCAGAATAGCTGCTGGACAACCGTTATCTACGACCCTTGAACCGTTCTTCGCTCGTGCGTCATGGCATCCGACTCTGTAGCCGCAACTTCCGCGGTCACCTGGAAGCGACTCGTCCCCGGAAGGCCCAACCGAACCTCTGGTCAGATCTTCTACCCTGGAATTTGCACAGTCCGGACTACCATGGAGAAAGGAGTATAGAATAATCTCCAGCAATGACTCTCCAACCTCCGGCCTCGTGCCATATGGCTAGCGTTTCTACTAGACCAGCAGGAAAAATAATCCATAATCGCCATAATCAAGATCGCCATAACGCCATAACAAACAACGAAGGCGTCTTCTGGCCACCTTAGCTAAAGACGCCCCAACATATGTGTGCTCAATAGTAGCGAAACCGCCTTGGGGCATAATAATGTGCCAGTGACAATATTTGTGTGTTCAGTTCCAGCAATACCGCCTTCGAGCCCATATCAGTGCTAGTGTGTACAAGTGTACGATTTCTAACGTGCCAGTTTAGAGCACGTGGTGAAATTACGAAGTGTAGTGATAAGTAAAATAGGAAGTCCGCCAACAAAGTGGCAGGGGCAAGCGATAAACAGAAACTTCAGTACATTAGCCTTGGTTCTCCCCTAGGCTGCCCTGGTAGCCTTCGCTGTTCTTCCCGGGCATGCTGCTCCTCCTCCACGGCCCGAGCATTCCGGCACTGTTGTTCGTTCCGGAAGGGGACGTCGCTTCAGGAGAGTGGCTACTAAACATGGACTTGCACCTGCCGATCATCAGGGAAGTGATGAGCAAAGTGGAACAGCAGCTCACTGTCTTTCGTATTCTGCAGGGCAGAGTGAAAGATCGCAACACGGGGCTCCACAACGCCTCACTACAAATTGTCAATATTTCTATTGGGTACCAGGAAGACCTGGAACACAGGCTTACTGGATTGAAAGGAGATATCTTAGCTCTACACCTTCCCCAGGTATCATAACCCAGCCAGCGAGCCCTCTTTTTCGCAGTAGGTTACGGTCTACACTATCTATTCGGAACAACAACCGACGTGAAACTACGAGGCCTTAACAAAGACGTCTCCATTCTTCCCTCCCTGTCCGAACAATCACTCAAGGAGTGGTACACGTTCCTCTGTAATGTTACTGCCACCTTCAGACGCCATGAGCATATTATGTCTCTCACGAACGTGGCTCTTCAAGTGTTACAAAAGAAGCCAATCGCTCGCGCGCGTTTCCTCCCGGAATGGACGGAACCTCGAATACTTTAGTGCCCTCCACACGACTTGTATAGCTGTTTCCCGCTACCTTAGGCGAGTTATCTTACACGGTGCACCCTCTACGGCACAAAATAGATGTTGCAGGAGTAGGCAAACTTTGACACGAGGTATGTCGTGACGCCGACGACATAAGGAGGCCAACAAGATACACACGTAGAGAATGTTTAGTATGGGTTCATTCAGCTAATAACATTGCAGAAGATTAACTTACATGGTAACCCAGGCAGTCGACGTTTGCTACCGGGGACATTGGAGCGCGTGGCAGAAGACGGGTGGCGGCGACGACAACAGCGAAAACGTCGGCGGAGACAACGTGATGCACGTCGACCCTACGTCGGCGGCTCTTTGGACGGGGCAGTCGGGACCGATGGAGTCTCCGTTCCGCCTACCGAACCTCCGAGAGCGACGCAGGATACTGCCTCCTGTCTCCGGGGATGCCCGTGCTTATAAGGGCGGTGGACAGGTCAAGGGTTGTGATTCTGGATACGTCACGTACGCCGTATCTGGCTCTCGAGAAGGGGTGGGTACGCAGCAGGGAGTTGCAACCATGCCTTGCGACATGGCGGGGTGCGTCATGGGAGCAATGGTCGCCATGAGTCAGGGCGGCCCAACGCCCGGCGTGCGCTGAGGGTGCGCGCTGAGGGCGCGTTGCGTCACCAGTACAAGGGTCGGATTGCGACGCCCTGCGATATGCACTGCCGTGTTACCATGAGTCGGCGCGGCGTCACCACAATGCTATATAAGCGTAGAAGTTAAATAAATCGATACTATCTTGAGATGTACTTCAGTAGAAAATTAATATTATGAACAGAAGAGAAACAAACGAATTCGAAAAAGTAATAATTTTAGATAATTAGTACTAAATGTACAAGGGAAAATGACTGAAGCCCCCCATTAGCATTGTTGACTCCACCAGCAAAAAAATGAAAATGGATAGAAAAATATAATACTTTTATGGTCATCAAAAGTACTCGGTTTAGACCCGACATCATGAGGATCCCGTCCTCCTACTGTACGGCTGACCATTGAAACTTGTCATTGGCTTAGCCAACGGCGTGCGAATACTCGCCAAGTTCGGAGCGGATCGATCGAGTCCTTCTAAGTAGAGCGATTTTTTTATGTAAGTAATGAACTTTCCAAGAAGAGGTAAGTGAGAAGTATGGAAGAATAATCTTTAGGTTATGACAAGTGGTCAAAGTTAAAACGCCTTTCTTTAATTTGCGTTATTTCGCAGGAAACAGATGATGTGTGAACGGATTAATTCTTTCATTTCTTATATGTAGATTGATGGATTCTGATGCGTGCATTAAAGGATTGTCATAGAAAAAGTTTGAGATAAATTGTTCCTTCACAGATTCTCTCCTCTCAAAACTAGCGACCCCGATAAGTGAACCATTCTTTCCTACTTTGCAGGTAAAGCCAGGAAATCAGTTTTATAGAAAATTGCAAGTTGTTTTATAATAATGCATTTCAACACGGAACGTGTTCGCCAGAGGTAAAAAGGATTGGAAAGAGAGATGCACTAGTATGAATACGATGAAAGGTTCTAAATTATGGTACAGGCTTGTATGAATTCATTAAATTAAATTAATGAGATGGTATCATTGTGAAGTTATCAAATGAATATTAAATATCCATCGTCTCGCTTGTATTTGTTTAAAGAAATATTTTAATGAAACTAAACTTTGTGTACAATGAGAAATATGAAGTACCAAATAAATAGTAAAAATTGAGATTTTTTAATATATTTACATGTAAATATTTTATAAGAGTGTTGAGATTTATGGTACATGATATTTGATGATTTAATTTGAAAATATCTCAAGCGATTACAAGATAGTCAAAGGAAATAACGTTCATAGATAGATAGATAGATTTATTATTTCTGCAGGTAGGTATAGAACCTGGTGGCAGAACACTACAATTTACATATTACAACTAAGAATACTAATACACTGTAATTGTAAAGTATTTTAAGACAATAATAACAATAACAGCATTACATATAAACTTTATGACTGTCCTGTCCGGAATTTTTAAGTAATAAATACACTGCACTTCACTCCACTTCACTACACTTCACTTCACCTTACTTCACTACACTTGCATTTCACTTCGCTACACTACACATGCATTTGACTTTATTGCACTACACTTCACATCACGTCACGACACTCCAATTCAACTACTACTTTAAATATAATTGTGTATTTAAGAAACCAATGCATTGAATAGTGATTATCACAATACTACTAATAATAAAAATTAACAATTAAAATAAAATTATAACAAAAATAATAACTATTTTAATAAGCCTAACTTATACAAATGTCCTTAGTTAATCTACTTTTAAAACTTTGTACACCTAGAGGATAGGGATCCATGGCTGTCGCAGGTAACTTATTCCAGTTCGTTATTGTTCTATTTGTGAATGAAAATTTTCCAACATCTGCAATGGTTCTTATGAGTAAAAGACAAACAGTTGTTAGTTTTCTCATTGATCTTTTGTATTAAGAGGGCATAAGAAACGTTTATTTTCGCAAGAAGTAGAACGCCTATAGATTTATAATTAATACATTAATGTTCTTACATGTGGAAGGCCTTACAGTGGCTCAGGACATTATGCCCTCTCTTCCAGCTGATCATTTTCAAAAGTGACTATACGCTCTCTCGCTCTCTTCTACGATTTGATTTGTGTGTGTGGCAAGGGTTTGTGGGGAGGGGGGAGATGTGCTTATATTGTAGCAATCTAGTAATTCAATGTTATTATTGAAACGCATGTGTATTTCATTGAAAGAATTTTCCCTCTAAGATGTCCACCTACAGTATTGTATAATTTTATTAGCAAAGTAAACAATACTGTACAAGTAAATAAAAAAATACAATTGCATGATTAGAGGATCCATATTTTGGTGCATGGAAGTCATAATAATTCCTTCAATAAATACGAAATCCCTCCTGCAGTTGGTAGCACATAGTCATGCGCTTCCTCTGGTCATCATTCGGATCCGATAGGTACACAGGTCGGATACTGCAGTCTCCGTTCATGTAGACACAATGCCCAGCTGCCGAGTCCAATGCTTCTGCTAACATGATTCACTCAAAATCGAGACTCGCCCACCGTTGACATCACATAACCGCATGCTGTGTTAGTTTCATCTACCAGTGAGCGTCTGTAAATGAAGGTATGAGTGTGTATAGATTAAGGTGTGTGTGAGTTGGTGTGGGTACGAGTGTGTGCGTGCGGGTGTACATTCAACATTATTTCGTTGCAGATTATGGAGGTTCCAAAACGACTTGGCTTCATACAGAGGCGGTTTGATCGACAGTTTTTCCTTCGGATGGTATTTTTATTGGTATTGTTCTCAACAGGCACAACAGCGTAGTGGCAAAATTGTAAGCGTTAGTTATCAAAGCACCCTCGCCAAAATAAACAACTTTTTTTTGTTTAGTTAACTAAATACGCTCATTAATTCCATTAATCTATAAAAATAATTGATTATCACTGTGTTTATGGGATGCGAACAATTAAAAATCCAAAAGAACCAATCAGAACTCAGAGAACTATTCTAAATCGTTTAATTATGTGTCTACAACACGGACGTTTCAAGACGGCCATGAAACATGAACAAAAATGTACTACATCACATATTATGTACATCAAAATCATATAATCAATCAACGATTGAAAAAAAATTGTAAACGAATAAATATTACTACTTCTAAGACAATATGTTAATATTTGTTGTACAATAAGTTAAATTAGAAACTATTATCCTACTCAAACTTGGTATCAATCATCCTAACACAGCGCGTCGCTTTATATTGCATAGATATGTTTACTTCAGCTAATTGAACGGGACGTCCCAGAGAGGGCAATTGTTTTGGCAAAACTCCTTATTTTTTTGTTGAAAATCAAGTAAATTGTGTATAAATTAAAATATCGATATTCTCCTTTACACGTCACGTCTTCAACATAGACAAGTGTGACCATAAGCATATTGGTTTGGCACTAGCTGACTAATGGAACAATATAAAATATTTAACATGAATAAATGTTTTACGTGTAAAACATTTGGTCTGACTTAATTACAAATATAAATATTTTTATCGTCAATTGTATTTACTCGCACTGAAAAGTACACCAGCAAAACGTCAGAGTGAGAACTAAATCTTCTTTCTACTTTTCAACATAAACACGTGTTGTTCTCTCATACATGCTCTTCCTTTCGTACGAAGTAATGTTTGCATGGTTTTGTCCGCTTCTTCTAATATTTCAACCGGAATACGTTGAATATTTTCCATTTTCAAACGCTTATTTCATACATCATTCTCTAAGACACCAACGTTATCAAAATATACTTTGCAAGGCCTGCTAAAATAAATCTTGTTCAGAACCTATATGGCGTCATAAAATATATACATCAAATGGAAAAGATATAATTGAATTTCTCAAAATTACAATTATTCTTTAATGGAAATAATAATAACATATTGAACATAACTATTGGATAAAGGGGTATAATTGCACACATGGTAAATAAGAAAACTCGCTCCTATCGTTGCTCGTTTCCTTAAACATACAATTCATGCAATTATACCCTTCTTTATACACTCGTCTCGTTAATTACTATTTTGTTTTCCAGCATTATAAAAGAACGTTTTCTGTTACAATAAATCGTTCATAATCGGGCATTTTACGGCACAAATGATGATGTATTAGATTTTATGTCACGAATGATGGCATCATCACATATTCAGCCAATCGTAGTGAGAAAATCAGGGGGAGGTAGATATAAACGGAACAGACGACCAGTGTTTACTCGCACGATGTCAAATATCCGAGTCGTCTCAGGGAAGGCGTTACGCAAAATTAAGTTTGATTCTCTTATAAATGTATAAAGCTGTTATACAAAAAATATATTACGCAACTCGTTTGTAATGTTTCTTTATTACATTCGGACAACATGTATTCATGCAATAAAGCTTAACATTATTAACTAATTGCATAAACTACTATTTCGCCATGTCTCTAAGTGTATTCTAAGTTCATTCTTAATTTTTTCATTGCTTTTAAAATAAAGACCTACAACCAAACAAATTCATAAATTATTCTTCAATAATTAATGTAAATAAAATATTATTATTGTATTGAAAGGTGTTTTAGATTTCATAATGGTTGGAAAATAATAATTAATTTTTGTTATCATTTCTCACCAATGTGAAAATGAAATTTTTTTTGCATAATGTTACAATCTTTTAAACCCACTTTGAGATAAATCTTAAAATTAAAATTTATATTGCAGTTCGACATCATAGTGATCTTTCGGGACCATATTATTTGAAAATTTTATCTGGTCCTCCAACAGAGATAATACAGTTGGAAAGTGGAAGAAGAAACAAAAAACCAAAATTGTAAACCTTCGATTAAAATTGATCTACAAGTTTATGTGCCAAGTAAAATCATTTCTGCTACATTCCTGTTTCTATACAATTAGAGACTATACAAGTATTAGAGTATCAACAAATAAAATAATAATGATTATAACAATGTTATTTAATGCATATTTTCCATTTTTGTGTGTAATTCTGGTACCCTAGATATGCCTGTAACAAGATCTACCTCAGCTTGTATGTCATGTCTTCCACTTCGGGAACCCCATTCAGGTTCTTAGTCCAATTTTTGATATTAAAAATTGTATTATTTTAATTCCATCACAATCCTGACAATGCTGGTCTTAGTGACATTTCTTCTTATAGTGCCTTCCTGTGAATATGAGCTGTGCCTAACGAGGCTACCTTCTGATTTAATGTTAATGATGAATTTGATGTTAATGATGTTGTTCCAGGTAATTTGTTTAAATCACAGATCCAGTCTGTGTACTTGTGTGTACTCCAATCTGTGTACTTCATCATTTTTTCTTCTTCTTTCTTTATTACATTGACATATTTTAGTATTGTTATGTCTTACAGATAATGTTACTCTTGTACCTACTCGTATCACTGTGTTAGGTTTAATTGTTCTTACTTTATTGTCGATTATTATTTGTTGTATCCAACAGATTGTGGTATTTGCATTTGCTGGAGGTTTTTGATCACGCTTGCACCATTTATCTATTACGTTGATGCCAAGTGGTTTGCATATATTGTAATGAACTAATTGACACACTATCATGTCGTAATATGTATTCTTGTTTAGCAAGCGGAGAGCATCCTGCAGGTATATGGCCTATTGTTTCTTCATGCTCCTGACATTTACAGTCAATATGTTTTTCGAGGAAATGTCTTCTGTAGTATTTTATTACGGATGGCTTGGTCCTACCCTGCAGTTATAAGGCTGTTTCTCCTTACAGTTGACTGAGTTTTAACCAGTTGAGCGACTTTTGTAGGTTTATTATAATAATAATAATAATAATAATAATAATAATAATTATTATTATTATTATTATTATAATTATTATAATAGTTATTATTATAATTATTATTATTATTATTATTATTGTCGATATTATAATAATTCAGATTCATTTAATTCTTAAACGCTATTAATGTAATTTCTACAGTTTACTTCAGTTTCTCATGAATATACCCTAAAATTCAGCTTCAACCAGGACTTGCAGAATGCATTGTAAACTTTTTCATCATAAGAAGATTTCATTTGCAGTTTTTCTTGACATAGCTTAAAGCAGAGTTGCCACAAGAAATTTTGTATGAAATTCATCTTCTGGACATTTAGATATTGTGGACACATTTATATGACTTCTACGATTTAACAATTTACAATTCCCAAAAGTTTCATTCTGAACAAATCATTCAAGGTCAAAATAAACCAAGTACTGTCTACATCATACTCGGTAAACTGAGGGATGTGTCAAAGATCCGGTCCAGTTTATCCCCACTTATTATTGATAATTTTTATGAGTAATAGCTCCTCTCCGGTATACTCAGAAATTTCCTTCTATTATGCCGACGATATAGACTTTTTCGTAACAAATAAGGACATACGTTACTACTATCCGAACATATCTAGTGACCTAGGTGAACTTGGGAAAATGTCTGATAATCAATGTTAATCTTCTATGGCTTCTATGGCTTCCTTCCATTACAGCTGTTAAATAAATTGTAGTTTTATTAGACTAAAAAGACTGGCGTATAAAACGTAAATATGTATAGTTCAGCCATTAAAATTTTATCCAAATGAGGAAATTTACTCCTAACCAATTACAAGTAAAACCTCAGTATCATAAGTAGCCTACTAATATTTAATCGAATAATTCTCTCTACATAAACGTAAATCCTACTGCGGTAGGTGCTGAGTGGGTCAGTAGCGGCCGTGGCCGGTCCCAAGCCAAAGGGATGGGTTGGAACAATTGACTTGCAACCCATTCTTTGTAAAAAATCTCTGAGGTGCATTTTCCCCAGTACAAAAGCCTCGGATGCGGACAGTCAACCGGAGACGACTTTGGCTACGGAATAGGACTATCTCCATTGGTACATGAAATGTGCAAGGTTTGAGACCGAAACAAGCAGAAGTTGTGGCAGAAATAGATAAATTGGACACTGTAGTTTTAACAGAAACCAAAAAGAATGGGCATGGAGAGAATAAGTACTGGGAAACTACTATCACATCTGAAGCGAAGTAACAAAATCACCACATGCAAATTCTCGACACTTATTAGTAATAAATAAAGAAAACATATTATAAATTGTGAATAAATCAATGAAAGATAAATCAAAGTCGAACTAAATATTCAGAACCAAAGTAAAACAACAAAGTTTTAAGTGAAGAGAAAGAGGCTTTCTTTGGTGAGCTTGGTGATAATGTGGAAGAAGTGAGAAAGTAAGTTGAACTATGGTCATTGGAGATTTTATATCGTAGAAATGGACATCACGAAAAAGAGGTAGCTGGTGCTTTTGTAGAAGAGGTGTTAAATGACAATGTAAATAGACTTATTGATCTATGTAGGAGCAATAATGTGTTGTAACAAATACTCTGTTCCAAAATAAAAACATACATAGATATTACATGGGAAGATTCCACAAGACAATATAAATCAATTATAGATTTAATGATAATGAGGATAAGAAAAAAACATTATTAAAAGATGTGCTTGTATCACATGGTAGTGAGAAAGGAATGTTTTACGGATATAAAGAAAACCGCTCCAAAAATAGACAATGAGCTTATAGAGAACAAAGAATTGATCTTCAAGACAGGCATCTTGTATCAGTATAGTGTGAAAATTCTCTACCAAAATAGACGGCGAAAGAAATCAAATTGGGAAAAGGAAAATAATCCCTCAGAAATGTATCAACACTTGAAGGAAAGTATTTTGAAAACAGCTAAGGAAGCTCTTGAGAAAGAAAAAAGAAAAAGAAAATATATGGAAAAGTTTTCTGAGAATTTAGAAGAAATGATTGAAGAGAAGGAAAAGGCATATGTGAAATGGTTAAATCATAAAATACCAGACTCAGAAGAGAAATAGGTTATGATCGGATAAAAATTTATATCAGGTGTAAGGATTGAAAAAAATTAACATTGGGACAGGTTATGTACATACACCGATGGAACAGTGGGATATAATAAATCATCTGAAGGTCTAAAAAAATTATGTGGATTATATCATATTTTGTTCAATATTTACCTAGAACAAGCGTTACATAACTGGTACAGGAAATGCTCAGGCATGGGAATAAAAATTGGAGACAACACATTTCACTCACTTCTATTTGCTGATGGCCACGTAATGTTTGCTGAAATGAAAAGGGTATGGTTTATATGCTAAGCAAACATATTTAATAATATAATAAATGAGGAATTGAATTAAATTGTATAAAACTGAATGTATGCGATTTGAACAAGCAATAACGGATATAGATGTGAATGGTAACAAAATTAAAAGCTGTAACACCTTCAAATATCTTGAATCTTTAATAAACAACTCAGATAAATGTGTCATATATATACACTCAAGAGTAATTATGGGGAAGAAAGTAACTAAACCTTTACACTGCATATTATGTAATAACAATCTTCGCCAATATGTCAAAAGACGGACATGCCACTGTATAGTAGAAAATATAGTACAATACGGAATGGAAACGTGGCCACAAACTACAAAATAAGACATAACATTAAACATAAGATTAGTACAGGACAAATGGACTACATGAGACGATGGACTACACCTTACTCGAAGGGACAGAGTGCAAAAAGAAGAAATATGGAGAAGGATGAATGTAATTTGTTCTATTACGAAGACCTTTGAAAATGAAGTACTACAATGGTATGGAGATATTCAAAGAATGTCTGAAAACAGATGGCCACGCAAGATCTTATAGTGGCAACCACATGACAGGAGAAGTCGAGGAATACCAGTTTTAGAATGGGAAAAATACATTCAGAACGCTATGGAGGATGGAGGCCTCAAACCAGACGATTGGGAGGACCGAGAGTTGTGGAGGGTAAAAACGGCAAGCTCCTAAGAGGAAAATGCCGAAGAAAAAGAAGATAGACATGCATCAGTCAACGAGTCATATTCAATTCCTAGAAATTTACAAAATAAATTTCTGCAGAAAAAAATTAAAATGCGTTCGAAACGACAACAGTAGTCGTCGCAGACGCAAGAACGGGTTTTATTTATTACTTTAATGGTGGAGAACCTGCTGACACACATTCATGTTTAAGATAGTTTTGCTTCATCTCTATTGAATTCCGTAACCAGGACTCCATGCTGTGAGCAGCAATGAAATCCATTGGCCCGGAGTTTGTTGTGGGTCGTGTTTTGCCTTTCCATTGTGCTGCGCGCCACCTCTTCACTGTTTCAGAGTTGGGGTGGCTGTGGCGCGGAGCTACACCGCTCCTCCCCGCCATGCACTCCCCGCCCCGCCCCGCCCCAACCTCCCGCCCTCCGCGCTTTGCGCTCGCGGGAGATTTATAGGATGACAATCGAGCAACAGGTGCCGGGGACCGCGAGGAGTCGCGCTTCCCCTCTTCCCGACCCCGTCGTCGCTCTTCCACGCTCGGAGAGGTGGCTCAGGGCATCAGTTGATGCCCCTGCAGTGCCTGTCTGGGAAGTTCTAGGTTCGAGACCCGACGGTGGGGGGATTTTCCACTCTAGCTAGATAGCTAGGTCGAGTTCTGTCACTGTCTGGCGGATAATTTTAGCGTCCGGTTGCTCTCGTCGGTAGTTTTTCGTGGTTTCTCCGATAAACACCAGGCGAATGCCGGAGAAGTACCCTAATAAACGGGCCACGGACCGCGCGCTATCTTTCCTTCTCATTCCGTCTCTTATCCTACCCCTTAATTACACATACACACACGCACTTACATGCACTGCAATACCACACTCGCCGGGATCCGGTCGGGAGCTTCGAGCTTGTTCCGGCTGGGACGATGCTCCATTTGTGGGAGATACCTTGTTGGGGAAAAGTAGCGGACGGCAGGCCGGCGCCACATATCACTATCACCACCACCTCCCATGCACTACACTAACAGGACTAACGACCATAGCAGTTGTCGCGCGCAGAATCACTAATCAATCAATCTTCCACCCTGCGCCCCGCCCCGTCCGACCCTTCTCCTGCCCGCCCCGCTCCACTCGGCGTTCGCGCACTCGCGCGGCTGTCGAGAAAAATTGGAGCCACGACCGTAGAGAAGTGTGAAATTGAGCAGCATACAAGTGTAATCAATGCTTTCATCTCGAAATATTTTTTCAATTTAATACTAAGAATGGGAGCAAGTCAACTTCATTAGTTAAGCCGTAAAATCCAATCAACGGATTATATTTCCGAGTTAGTAGACCTTAGGGAAACAGGAAGAAAGGAACCGTTCTTTTAAGGTAAATTGCATCCTATGGCTTTATAACTTTAGAATCTTCGCACTGAGTGGTCGATTTTTTCGAGATATCAGATAACTTTTAAACTCTCCCATATTTCGGGCTGTTTTTACGAGAGTGCTCGTTCTCGCTGGGGCTATCAACTTAAACAAAAAGAGTTTGTTTTCGCGAGCGCGGGGCCGATTCCACGCCCCATATTTTCGTGAGCTTGCGAAGATCTGCCGAAGCGGAGGCCGCCTCTGCTTGGCAGCCCTTGGCTCTCTGCCACGGCCGCTGCCCTGCCCCCACCCTCCGCCCAAGACGCAGCGTGTGACGCGGGGCGGGC
>BOPP01000008.1:9613870-9624526 GCA_017312745.1 Gryllus bimaculatus
TTATTATTATTTTCATCATCATAATTAATAGTGTGATTTACTAAATTTGGCTAATCTTCGCAGACGTTCGTTTTCTCGCCACATATTTTGGTCGCTAAGTCAATTATAAATTAGGTGTAAGATTGTGATATCAATCTTTCTCATTATGTCTGCATTATTTTTGGTTCTCTTAGGGAAAAAAATAAAGAAGTATTTCTAAAGTATGTGCAAAAAGAGATACATCGGTTCCTTATTTTATTTTCACTTTTTATAATTACAACTATTATCCAGAGTTATTGCAAATACGTTTTACACAATTTAGAGATACTTTTCTTGATGCATGTTTTGAACTCAATAGTAGTATATTCTACATTCTACTTGTCATTGAAGCTACAAATTATGAATTTTTAGGTAATCGAGATTTTGGAGTTAAAAAGAAAATTTTTAAACGCGTTTTGGTAAACTACATTTATAAACGTACTTTTCTAAAACCATATTAAGCGCACTTTGTTGTACTAGTTGAAAATTAACATAACAATGTTTTCCTGGCAGTGGTGTTAAACACCGGCTTTCAAATTGGTAGAGCTGTAACAGGTAGCTGTAGCCGGATATGTAGGGTACAGTGGCCTAAAGAAAAAAAAGTTTATAATTATAAAAGACTGTGTATTCACAATGGCAATGTAATAACAAGAGAACGCACTGTTAAAGTAAAACCATCATTCACTAAACTACGGTATTTTGTTTACTTGTCTTCGGTACACGCTGCCTCAGTTAACCCCAGATTTTTCAAAACAAATGTACAAGAAATGTATTTAGTGTAGATTGTCAGTAAGCAAAGCACTCAATTTCTAAGAAAAACCACAGCGGAACAACGGACAAGATTAGTACATACATTTTAGTTCTGTCTTCCGTAAGTATCAGTTGCTCATCAAGCTTCTATAACCTACGTCCTGATATCCCGCCCATTGTCGCATAAGCTACTCCTCTAGTTTCACGTATTCCTTAACATGTTTACAGAATTAGATAACATCATTACACTTCTTGTCTTATGAATCCCTACAACCATTACATATATACATTTTGACTCCAACTGTTTTGATCTATTTAAGAGGAAAGAATCAACACGACACGCCCTACTAAAAATAATAATTTGTAGAAGGGTATAAAGTGTGCATGAAGTGTGCACTATAATGTGTGTTGTGAATTTAATTTTCCCCTAATCATTTCAGGGTAGGATAGTCTACAAAATCTACATTAATCGTCTTGAAGTTGCGTATTGCATATCGGGGGAGGGGGGAGGGAGAGGGAAGAGATTCCCTATCCAGAAGTAAAAGAATCAAGTTTTGTGGAGGGTAATTTATAAATTGCATTAAACAGGAATGTCTCCTCCCACCCCCCCAAATAAATCCATAAACACTTTATGCTGCAATACACGATAACATCGTGCGTCGCTCGCTCAGAAACGGTGTGACAAAGGCCCTTAAAATTCATTTTCTGGAAGTGTTTTGAGGTATTTCTCAGAATAGAGTCATCGACACTACTAATCAGAGCGATGAAACAATAGAATGGAACAATATGAGGAGTGGAATTTTTGTATTGGAGTGGAATTTTTATTTCGAAGGTACAAAATCTTTGCTTACCTTCTACATTTCCGTGCGCAGTATCACGAGTTTTTTGTTATACCGCAGTAAATACGGTTTCATCTACACGCACCATCTTTCGTACAGTCCATTCACCTCTTCTTTTGTTATCCATGAAACACAAGGTGTTCACAGAATAACAGAAGGAGTGAAAGATCCTCTGTGTAAAAACATTAATGATTTTCAGCATGGAAAACTGTTATATTTTTTTACATAAAATTATTTCAAACACTACGAAACACCGGAAACACTTTGTACACTTTGACTCACAGACGTAAGTGTTATAAAGCTTTTCTAAACCACATTCTTAATTTGTCGACTTTTTAAAAATTTTAACGGAACATTCCACTTAATCACTTTTATTGGAAAGTAATATCAATGTGGTCTTACAAACAACTTTATTTTCATTAATTATTCATAAGATTTTGCTGAAGTTTATTTGTAGATCTTTTCCACTTCTACGCTGGCATGTCGTAAGTGGAAGACGAGTTAAAATGTGGTCGTAAAGTGCTTGAATCATTTCAGGTTTGCTCATGGATATTACTTATGAACTACTTATTTGCTGATGGAGACTTCACTTAGTCTCCAACTGCTGTCGTGTATTTGCGAAGAAACAGCAAGTTAAATAGTACTGATAAACAATACCGTGAATACGTACGATGCTAAATGGTATCTAGAGAATGTTTAATCAGTATTAATATATTTTTACCTAATATGCCTCACGAAAAACTCTAACATTTTCCCAAACGCGACAGTTCCCATTTTCTCACCATTTCTTTCAACTGTAATATAATAAGTGATTCAAAATGAGATTTCAAAATTATGTTACAAATATAATGGAACAAATAGAGTAATTTTGGAGTAATTAGGTGCGAATTCGTGAATTGAAAAAAGAAATTTGTTAATCATGGCTACAAATTCCTACTTTAATTTCGGCCCGTATAGAAGTAAAGTTCACTTTATGAAATACAGTACGAGTTCATTTTTCATTAAGACATCCTTTCTTATTGTTGTTAGAGACTTACTTTGTTAAGAAATTTATTCCACAATAATAGATCTGAACCTCTTTTCATGTGCAGTGTCTAAAAATGTAAATAGTTCCAGGATAATTTTACGTTATTCAAATATAAAATGTTCTTCGAATCTTTCATTCAATATTCGAGATAAGCTAGAATGTTTTTCTTCATGCAATTTATTCTTCAATTACATATTCGTAAAATTCTTTTACATATTTTCAAACTACAAGTTTAATGGTTTCAAAATACGATAAATAATTTAGATCAATTTGAGTTTCATCGATATATTTATGCGTCTTATGTACTGGAAAATAACACTTTTTTTGCATTGCAAATACTAATAAATTGCATGATAAATCTGCATGAATCAAATTATAATTAAAATGAAGACTTGAGAATTAATGTTTCCACCAAGGCAAATTGGCTTTGGTGGAAGGTCTCGCGTCTCAAACACACCGCCTCCTATCCGCAGTGGATTGATACTCCTGTTCAGCAGAGCCATGTCCACCCTGTGGATGTTTCGCGTGCGACGAGCGGGTAGCGCTGCGGTCAGTGCGTGTAACTAGGGCCGGGTTGCCTCTCTTTCCCGCCTCCGCGCCCACGTGCCCAACCATCCCACTAACCAAGTTCAAACTACCAACTACTCATCCACCCGCATGCCCTCCCGCCTGCCTATTCACTTGCCCGCTCAAACATCCGCCTGCCATCCCCCCCCCACTAGGTCAACCAACCCATCTTACACTTCTGCCCATCTCGTCACGCCTCTGGCCTCTACACTCGGCGTCAATTGCTCACTACTTACACACCCACAGCCGCCTCCCTACCGCCACTGTGCGCTCCGCTTCGTCCGTCCGCCTGCCTCAAATCATCCTCCTTGTCACCCTCCCGACTTTCTCCTTCTCGTTATCTCTCTCCTCCCTGTCCCGCCCGCCACACGTGCTGGTCTGGTCCGCCTGCCGTCGTCCCGTTTCGGTTTCGCTCTGCCAACGCCAGCCGAATCAGCGACGCCGTAAGTCCGCTTCTTGCCGCTCGGCCTTCCCGCGCCGCTCGCCAAGCGCCTCTTGCCCGCAGAATCCGGTGAGGCGTGAGTAGGGTGTTGCGATGTAGAGGCGTCCTGCGAGCCGGCCCGAACGGCTTGCTAACTCCTGCTGCGTCGCAGTGGCAAGCTCACTCTATTCTTTCACACCGAACCTCTTATCCACACCTACCTACTTGACGATTTCTATCTGCCCATACAACCAATCTACCCCCCGCCGCCAACTCACATCCAACATTGCACCTATTCACCATCGCAGCTTCAGAACCGCCTTTGGGCTCCAGGTCCCAGCTTATCTCCTTTTCCCGACTGCCATTCCCATCAATCACCCTATCTCCGCCAGATCCGCGGCGGGCACCCCGCCCTTGCCGCCGGTCTTCTGCCGGCGTCTCCTGCGCCGGGCCAGCGTGGGCCCACCGGTGTGCGGGGGTGAGAGAGGCCGGCGCCGGTCGGAGCGCCTTCGGGCCGTCGGGCCCTGCGCGTGCGTCGCGTGCCTCACGTAAGGAGTGCGGCGGCGGACGCGACGCTCGTGGCGTGCGCCGCGGGAACTACGCGAGTCGACTCCTGGCGGCGGCGGCGGCGGGGGGATGCGGGCCGTTGCGTCGGGAGCGACGTCCGCTGCGCGCCGGAAGCGACCAAATCCAAATCACCGTACCGCACGTCCTCACATAGCCCGCAGCACCCTGCGGTCTTCCGGATCACTCACACACGACATCCTGCTTCGGGTTCTAGTCGTTTGCGAATTCAGCTACGCTTTCCCTCTTGCAGAGCTGAAGGATCTTGGGGCGTTATGAATACCTTTCACATTAACGTGCTAATTTAGCTTACGAAGAGGATTCAGGATTATGATTTATAAAGAGCCTGCGTATTAAGATTGGTGTATTGAAATAACGCTCTTTGCTGTCCTGCAAGTGTGTGTGCTGAGTATCAGCAAGTTAAGAGATGGGTAAGGTATATCTCTTCTTGGAAGACAAGGATAATTCGATTTGTGGAACAAGAGTGTGAAATCAAAGGAGAGATGGTTTGCTATCACGTGGAGAAGTTCTGGAAGGACCTCATGGCAAAGGCGACAAGGGGGGGGGGGCGGAAGCGGGGAAAACTGGTATACGGAAGGGGGGGGGAAGACTCAGTAAATCCAGGGATGAGGGTCAGGGCGCAAGCAATAGAGATGGCGGCCTGAGGAGACGTGCAAAGCATGTCTGTATAAAGGCGCGTCTGTGTCAAGAAGGGAACTGGCTTCAGCGTATTTGGGCGGAGGAAGGAAGGGAGGCATGGGCGTAGGTAGCCGTGGTATCGGATAGGGTTGGGTGGCGGAGAAGGTACGCCGGGCTGGCGGGTGGTCGGAGGCAGACGGGGATAGTCGAGGAAGGAGTTGGGGGGCAGCAGACGTAGAGGAGGGTGAAGAGACAAAATACAGAAGATTCCTGGAATGGAGAGATGGGGCAGAGGGCAACGAGGTGGGGGGATAGTGAGGCAGAGAACAGGGCAGGAGAAGACGAGCCGATAAAAGATAGGAAAAATGGCGGAGGGACAGGAGGTTTTTTAAAAAGGTAATTTAACAAGATCAGTGGGATTACCACTTTACAGGTGAGTGTTAGCTTTTAGGGGCAGGAGTTGAGGGAGAGAAAAGCGAAGATGTGGAAGCGGGAGGCAGGTCAGAGGGAGGTGCGGCACAGAGTGAGAAAGGCGGGGGGGGGAGGGTGACGGAAAGAGGGAAGATTTGGCAAGGAGAGTCGGAGAAGCACGCGAAGCCAGGGAGGGGAAACGAGCAGGGGAGGCAGGGTGAGGGATGGCGAGGCGGGGGTGGCAAACAAACATCGCGTGGGCAGCGCACGGGGCACCGGCGCCGCACTGCAAGACGCAGCCGACACTCGCTTGTTTACCGAGCAAACCGGTGGGGCGGCATACCTCAGATCATAAACTTATATTTCTGCAGCTTAGTTCACCGCGGGTTCCTAGAAACGTAGTTGACTCATTAATTCAGATGCAAACAAGTGAGTTTTGTGTTTTGAAGCCGAGCGTTTGCAAAAGTTGCTAGATGAACAGTGTCTCTATTCGAGATTACCCGTAATCAGTGACATTTTCACGCTCTTTCAGATTACGGGAGGAAAAATAAACAAAGTTTCTTATGTACAGTTCAAAGTGAATATATTATGATATGTAATTTCGTACATATTTTACATTACTTTCACCAAATAACTTTTCATATTTATCATTGCAACCTTTAAATCCAATGCGAGTTCTCACATTCAAAACTCGTAGGAAATACTCGTAAACACATCTTAAATAAATGAACTAAAAAGCTGTGAATGTTAAAACACATATACAAGGAACAAATAACTTGTTTAGTAATATAACAATTCATGAATTTAAAGTAGAAAAGTTGTGGAGAAGTTAAGTAATGTGAATATCTTTTCGACAAATGATTTTTAACTCCAGGAATCAAACTGATTTCAAACTCTGATGCTTACAATGTGGACTACATAATCATAGAGAACACGAAAGATGGATAGTTGATTGATTGTTAATTGATAAGTGTGGTCCAGGTGCATCAACAGGTGTAGCCGTGTGTTCCGTAAGTGTGATGCATGTTATATCCCGGGATATGGCAGTGTTGGGATATGGCTCCGCTGGAATATGAGATCCTGCGTCGACCTGAACGTGGACAGGATGGGGTTTTACTCATCCTGATATCTCCTCCAGTGGGTCACAGCCCCAGCCGAGACGAGCTTTTGCCCGTTTGAGTTCAATTCTGCCATTGAACCATTTCAGTCAGTCACAGTGACCATTTAATCGCCAGGATATGCTTGCGTTGAATGCTTCCTAATGACAGTGGAACGAACTTCTTAACTTCTTCCGTAAGGTGAGGCTATCTGGCAACAGCGCCGGTGCTGAGCGCTAGGCCTCGCGTCGGTCGGATGGGCGAGCCCTAAGGGATGTCTCCGTCCCCCGTCCTCCGTCCCAAGGGCCAGGAGGGATGCGACCCCGGCCCTCGGAGGCTCGTGGGTCCCTACACACACCGCTGGCGTTCGGAGAAGTGGCGCTTTGCAACTAAGCCACTCCACCTCGACGGCAGAGGTGGTTAAGGGCATCAACTGATGTTACCGCATTGCCTCTGACCCAGAGGTTCTAGTTTCGAGTTCTGACAGTGACAAAATTTCGACACTAACTTGTCAGCTAGGTCGAATTCAGTCGCTGTGAGGAAGACAACTTTAGAAGCCGGCTCCTCTAGTCGGTAGTTTTCCGTGATTTCTCCGATCAACACCTGGCGAATACAGAAACAGTACCATAACAGAAGAGCCAGGAACCGCGCGTGATCTTTCCTTCCTCTTCCTTGTCCTACCTTCTCTTTACCTACTCTTTACACACAGTTACACTAACATTCGTTACACTACCACAGATGCCGGAAAAGTGGTCAGGAGTTTAGAGCTTGTCCTGGCTGGGGCGGTGCCCCGTTGGTAGGAAATATCTGGTTGGGGGAAACCTCGATCTGACAGAAGGTCAGCGCCGGATTTCACCATTTAGCGGGAGGTCACCGCTACCTCCCGAGAGAAAAATACACTACACATACGGAACTAATGACCTTAGCAGTTAACGCGTTCGGAATCACTACCAACCAACAACGACGGCGGAAAGGAAGGTGATTAGACTCACCCTGGTGCTTTTTTTCGTATGGAATGGAGGGATGTACGAAATGAAAGTCAAGGAATGCATTCAGACTACAGCGACATTGCATGTAAAATATACTCAAGCCTAGGCAAAGTCTAATCGCTTGTTTCACTAGCAGAGTGAATTTTTTTCTGTTTTTAGATGCTGCTAGTTGCTAGATGGTGCATGTAAAATATCAAATCGCAATGAAACGTTGAGCTAATTTCTAATTGCGTGTATTACCGGCCGAGTGATCCCTTTTTTCTTTGGTAGACAGTGAAAAAAATTTAGCAAAATTTGCCTGGTCAGGCGAAAGAGTAGGCAAGATGACCCGAGCCTTGCTACTTTTAAGACAAAATTGAATTAAAATGAATTTATATCTCCTACTACTACTTGTGTATTAAAATTACTACAGAAATTTCCTTCGTGTTGAATTGTGTTCTTATACATAATGTCTATTTATAATTTTTCGAGAAACAAGTTTAATAATAATAATAATAATAATAATAATAATAATAATAATATTGACAATAAGGAAAACGATGACGATGACGATGATGTTATTAGCTACAATTACGCAAGACGCAAAATTCCTGAGTGTCCACGTAAACGTTGCATATTCTTGGGAACCAAATTTCTCGCCGCCCTAACTCTCGCCAGCTCCTCTAGCGCTCGAATACGAGTCAGAATGACATGTTTGACAGAGTGTTATGGCTTCTTGCTTCATTGTTATGACCTCTTGCTTCAAACCCACGTGGTAGTGTATCGTTTTTCTGCGGTTCTTAGTGATGCCTGGTGCGGGTAAAGTCGTGTAGAGAGTGCGGGTGGGGGTAGGGAAAGGCGGGACGCGGCAGCTGGCGAGGCACCGGGTTCGGTGCCAGCGCCCGGTTTCCGGGAAGCCACAGCAGCCCTTCCACGAACCCTGGTTTCTCTTGTGCGTGTACGCTCAACCACGCGGCACGCGTTTGCGAGGTCACCCCGTCCTCACTCCGCTGTCCTCGCCGCCGCCCCCGCCGCCCCCGCCTGCCCAGCCACCCACCCATCCGCCCCACCCTGAATTATTGAGGCCGCTTCCACGCAGAGTGCATTTTCCGGAGCAAATCCGAGTTTCTGGGAAAGAGCCTCACTCACCGGGGCCTTGTCATTTATTAAAATCATTAGGGATGCGATTAATTTGTAATAAAATCCCGATGAAACACAATTTGCGCTCGAACGCGCTAAATAATTATTATTTTCGTTAATTGCAGCGCAACTGCCGCGCGGTGCAACTGCGTTACGTGGTCGAAATTCGACACGGTGGGCGTGGTCGCTCGAAGAGGATTTTTCAGGGCTCTGTCACGTTTTCAAACTCACGCCTACTAGTCTCAGATAATAAAACTTTGTTTCAACATTATTCTGCCTTTTGAATAAATTACTTTCTGTTTGTTATTTATTTATTTAATAATCAATGAAATATTCTCCATTGGGCAGCAGTTTGCTTCCAGACAACCAGCTGAAAATAAGAAAATTCAATTCTTTATTTCTTTAATGCCCTTCTATGCCCTCAAAACATGTTTTGGGTTAAAAAAAGTAAAAGTATTTTTAGCATGAATACATAAATTTTATTCTATTACGTAACCGTATATAAATATGTTTTTCTTTCTCGAATACATATCTGCGTATCTCTGATTCACCTACATTTTAAACAGCGCACTGTACGTTTCTTCAGCAGCGGCGTAAGACACTTTTCAACTTGTTAATCCTTTGAAAACATTTACAACGTTTCTTTACTTGAAACATTTCTACCTTATAATTGAGTACAAAACAATTCAATGGAATGTTCTGAGTTTATTCATCAATCCATAGCCCATAGTTCAACACTAATGGTACCTGTTGTTGTTTTTCAACACGCCGCTGAAACGCATTAAGGTGCTTTTGTATCTCTAAACGGTTGAGGGACATGTCTTATCTAGTTTCTGAAGCGATAATAATTGATAAGCTTACGATATACATGACCATAAAACTTAACATTTTAAATTTTCGTGTGCAGTTAAAGCTGTCTTTTTAAAATTAGTCCAAGTGTTACCAAAAATTACTGAAGGAAATATATTTATGACTCCATTGTGTTTTTCCATGAGAACAGTCACTTTCGTTTCCATTAAGTGATTTCAAAATCATTTGTTACTATTCCCACGATGAACGCACACTTTTTATGGCCGATGTATATCTCTGACAGGCACAGTCTCTCCTATAGATGATATTTTTGCATATTAAGGTGCAGAGTTATGGCATTCGTGATATGAAAAGTGAAGAATAATTCGCAATGATGTTATCAATCCAGAGCCATGTGTACGAAAGCAGAGTGAATATTTCGGTACATTGAATGGAAGGAAGTGACTAATCTTGGTTTAATTACCTGTCATTGCCACTTACTAAATCACTGAGGGAAACAAATGTCCCTGAGATGAAAATTTAGTGTGTTTTATGTGTTACGTACATCCTCTACTCAAAACAAACTACACGTTAATTAGAAATTTTTTAGTGGACATTCAATACAACTTTGTGAGGATGTTTCTTTTTTGTTACTTCAGATATACACTATTGTCACATTTGCAATAAATAACAATGAATATTTTTCAATTAATTTGAATTGCTGACTATAGTACATTCAGAAAACACATATAGCAGAAATTAATACATCAGTTACGCGTTCTATTGGCTCTAAACTTACTGCCAAAAATGTTTAATGTCGCTAATATTGATTAATTAATTAACTAATTTTAGAGTTGAAATGTTTGATTATGAGTGTTATCGGTCCTTTCATTTTGTAGTTATTCCTCACTTCCCTCTAGTTCGGCCCCTTTGCATAGGCATGCACGCCCTTCCACGAGTCCTCTTTCGGTCTTCGCACAATAGTCGTCCGGAAGCGGTCATGCCGCAACGGCTACGAGTACACTTAAGTTCGGAGACTCGCACGGAATGGCCCGCAGGGAGCTCGGGAACCTCCGATCAAAGCGCCAGCCACTGGGCGGATTCGAGGTTCCACCTTCCGCGGGCGCTGTGCGAGAGCGCGTGTTAGCGCAGAGCGCGCCAGCAGCGGTTGCGCCTAGCGCTTCACAGAGAGACGTCGCGAGTGGCCGACGAGCGTTTGCTCAGCCGGCGCGCAGCCTTTGGGAGCGGGCGGCGTGTGCGGCGGCCCCCCGGGGGTGGCGCGGGGGCGGCGCGGGGCCGGGCGCCGCCGCGCCGTTTGAAGTGGCCAGCGCCACCGCAGTCGCTGAAATATTGAAGCGCCGGCGGAATTTTTAATTGCACTTCGGCGCGACGCGGCTCTGCCCAGCGCAGCGCGACGCGTCGCGGT
>BOPP01000008.1:9624973-9636664 GCA_017312745.1 Gryllus bimaculatus
GCGCCGCCGGCGGCGGCCTGCGGCGGCGGCGAGGAAATTTATTGCAGGAGCATTCCACATCCCTTGCTTCGATTAACCTTTCTACAAGAAGAGGACGACTCCTATTTTTGCTGAACACGATTTCTAAAATGTTCTTCATTGTTGTATTTCTTCTACTTTTGGGCATTTTTTAAAAATTCATCTTATAATGTTTCGGAAAATGTTGCTTAGAATTTATTTCATGCTAGTAATGATGCTAGACGAATCATTTCACTTTCACTTTCCATTTTCAAAATCGATTCTCACTACCTGTGAGATCAAGGAAGAGTTTCTCACTCATAAAGAAAAAATTCTACTGAATATTTATACCACTCGAGTGAACTAAACGACATACGACACAATGCGTACTCTTTCTGTCCATTTTGAATTTTAGTAGACGAAGGTCGTAAAAAAAGGGCGTCTCTTATCGCAGGAAGTGGAAGTATTAAATAACTGCTCTTGTGTCCCGTTCTGAATATTTTCTTCAATAACCCTTTCACACGGAACCCCCTTAACAGTGCCTTCGATTGAGGCAAATGTGGTAAAGCAATCGCTTAAATGCAGGAATATACACGAGAGGTGCAGTGGCGTTGCCATGGTTAGTAACGCTACTAGCAGCGCATACACTACTAGTGCGCATACACGCCACGACCAACAGTTCTGAAAGGTAGTAGCCTTCACTCTAGACTACTCTGAATCGCCTAGTGTGAAGGCTTCCTCTTAGCTGTGAACATGTAGCTGTGAACATTGAACTTAGCTGACAACGTGTTGTACTCACAAATCATTCCTTTCCCACGCTCAGTGGCACTAGTGTATGGTCGTGAGTTATAGGGGCCCGGCGTGTTCCGGTGGTGGTGACTAGTGCCTCCATGAGATTGCGGTCTAAATGCTGAAGAAACAAGTTCATGAAACCAGTAAATTTATTGTTAGACCCACGTAATTAAATTGGACAGAATAAGCTAAATTATAATCAATTTGAATTTTATATCATTTTCGAGTTCTTGCATGTTTTTTTCAACTTATTGTATTCAGTATTGGCACATAAAAATTAAACTTCCAAAAAGGTAATAGACCCTAAAAAGTCTTATTTTGTAAATTTCATTCGCAAAAGCTCTGGCTCTATGTCTCAGAACAAATGTTATAAACTTCTTGGGTATATAGAGAATTCGAAAACAATCACTTTTTGACAATGAAATCGGAGTGGTCGGTCTTCTATTACATAATTTCCTGCATTCAGGAAATTGTGTAGTACAGTGTGAGTAAGTAAAGCTACGTTTCTTGTTATTACTTAAAGTGTAAGAATAAACCGCCAAAAAATTCGGATAGAATGTCTCTTCAAGAATGAAAAAAATAAAAATCGACTGCGTTGCTATAAAATGTGACATTATTAGTCCAACAGTTTTGCAGTTTAAGTGGCAAGGGAGTACAAATGACGGCATTTGCTCTTCCAGCGCTTTTGCGCAGGAAGTCACCGGGCACGCTTCGGAACTCAATATCTTAGGAGGCAAATTAAATATCCCTAACCGCAACGCACACAAGGGATGTTCAATGGGTTGGTGATTAGGGAAAACCTGCGAAAGCTCCATTATAAAGACACTATTAGTTTCAACTAAATCCAACAGTTCAACTAAATGTAATCATTTTCAAGTAGTAAAATAAACCAAAAATGCCGGTACTGAGTTATTCGGAATTATATGGCATAAAACAAAATTATTTTGTAAACACCAATAAATGAGGAATGAATATAAAATGTAATGAATGTACGATCTCCAAGGGAGGTCAGTATTAAAGAGACATCACTCAACTCCGTGCTCGCAGCAGAGAATTGGAAGATGTCCGTACGAGCAAGCTGCGTGCACGTCAGTGCGATCTCTGAATACATAGTGAACCCAATATTTGACATACTCACTGTTGGATTTTGAGAACTCAGTGTCCCGAAAATATCAGAGTGAAATTTGATTCCTTCGATGGGCATGGCAACCAGCGGCAACAATCGCTCAAAGTAATACAACTCAAAATAGTTGCTGGTAATTACTTCAAGATCTTACGTGGATATCCCCTACAAGACTATGGTTTCAGACCCTTTTTACTGATAATAAAAGAAATTTTTGAAATAAAAAACAACTTAAATTTAATATTAAAGAAATTGAGTTGTTAAGTGAAGCCAGACAGTCAAGATTCGAATTAAATTGTTTTTAAACTATTTATGGGAGTACATTTCGGCCCCTCATTTTGGACGGGTTACCTCTAGCTAGATTTATAAGAATGTAAATTTGCCATTGTGTGAGTCTACTCCTCATGCACCAATGTTCTACAACCCATGTTCTCGAGTAGTCAAACTGACGTCGTTAAACTGTCAAACATCAGCATCGGCGAATTCGCTTAACAATCACAAGCAAATGCCATATGTGTAACTTACTTTGTATGAAAATTCCCAGTATATATTCACTGGCAAATAGTAAAGTCTTCAACCCCACTATAAGCTCTAAAAATTATTACATTCATTCTGAGACACCTGTGTAAGGGAGGATTGTCGAACATGTCAATTAGTCCAGCAGTACCAGGTGTTTCTAACATGTCCTGTATCACGATCAAACTGAACCAGCCGCCAAAATTATAGGAATGAAACAAATTAGTGCCTGAGGAGCATACAACCAAGAGGTGCTTGTCTCATTTATTTGCCGCTTGTCTGCCCGCTGCGGAGAGGTGTGCTCTTGGCCACCCCACCCTCGTGCGAGTAGGCGCAGAGCGCGGCCCGGGCGGTGCGGGCTGGGGCGCAGGGGGCTGTCCACGTGGCGCCCCAGGAGGGCGGGTCGAGGGGGGCAGCGGGTCCCGGCCGGCCCCAGGGGTCCGCGGGGCCCGCGCCCCCGCGGGGGGCGCGGGGCGGCGGGCGGCGCCCAAGGCGCGCGGGGCCGTCCCCGTAAATCCGTGTCGCTGACGTCAGGGGCGGGGCGGGGCAGGGGGAGGCAGGTGCGGCGCGGAATGCGCAATTACGCCGACGCACCGGACGCCCCGCCCCCACACCACCACACGCCCTGGTGCGTCCGCGCCCCGCGCCGCCCGCCGGCCCAAAATTAACATACTCTAGCCGCGGCCGGGGGGCCGGGGCGGCGGGGGCGGGGCGGTGCGTACCGTCGCCGCGGTAATTACGTTTCTATTTTAAGCTGCGCCGGCCCCGGGACGCCCCGCCGCTGCCGCGGCCTCCCGCCCGGCACGCGCCGCCTCCGCCGCCGCCGCCGTGGATCGATGCTAACGGCCGTCTTGACCTGCGCCGCCGCAGCGATTGGGAGAGGGGGAGGGGGCGGGGATTGAGGGGATGGGAGGTGTAGATACGGGAGTCTTACTCGCATGGGTGGGATGTTTGCTTTGTGCTGGAACGTGCGAGAATTCGTAGTTCAGGATCTAAGAGGATGCGTTTCGCAGTATACCATGTGTGCGATTATTATTCGTGTTCGTGTAAGCGTTGAACTGGTGAGATGTAGTTGGAATGCAGAATAGGAAAGTAGTTATATTACAGACACAAACTTTACCAGGAAATTAAATAGAAATTTCTATAAGATTCTATGTCAGTCTGCAAATTATTACCGGTAATACATTGTATTGCTACTCTTATCCTTTTAACACCATTGACATACTTTCCAGTTTGGCTGTAATTTACAGACTAGATCTGATTATATTCTTCATCAAAATGTTATTTTGTGTTCATGATCCTCCTGAAAAATGTGTTGATGTGTTGTTAAATCTATTTATATTATTTCTCTCACGAACTATGGTTTCTTCATGAAAGCGGAAAGATGTTTTAGGTTGTGGTTTGGTAGAGTCAACATTGTCGAACATCGCGCGGTAATTTTCTACTTAAAGTACTCATTTCTTGCGAACAATGGCAAACAAAGAATCATCGTGATTCATTGGCCGGAAGTTAGCGTTTGTGGAGAATGTTTGCACATTAGTTTGGTAAAGAGCAAACAATATTTTGCCTCAAGGAGGTTGCTAAGTGCTACTCGTTATCGTGTAGACAAGGAATACCATCTTTGGGGAGATGCGGAGTATTGATTCTGTGAAATGTACTTTCGATGATCCTTGAATTCTGTACAGTTTGTTGAGATAAGAAACAACTACTGAATGAAACAACAAAGAATAAAAAAATGCAAACAATAAATCTTGTAGCGAAGTCTTTCTAATTCATTTTCATTATATCAACTTCACTTTGCTTTCAGTACATATAAAATATAATTCCAGCATTTACTGCAAGTTTTGCCCGAACTGAAACATCTACGACAGTGAAATTGTTATTAACACAAACCCACGCATTATTAACTTAAGAAGTCTTCAGAAATTAAGATATTTCAATTAAGTTTTTTCAGAAAATTCATTATATTGTTACACCACAAAGTGAACGATACGATGAAAAGAAAGATATATAATCCGATTGGATGTCCAAATAATGATGCGCCAAATGCTGTTATTCCACCGCTTCATACTCCTTATCGTGGTCTTGCTCAGGGCTGAAGTCATTGATAAGATGGTTGAACGTTGACATCACAGCATTCAACTACGCGTCACCTAAGGTCCCGCTCGAGGACACTCAAGATTATTCGCATGTCTCTGCTCGAGAAATCCTTCCGCATCATACTCATCACTCATCTATTTTGTTCACCGGTATTTGGTTCCATTTTATTAATTTATTATTGTGAGCACACTAATAAATAAGACATCATTTAGAGCTATATAGAGCATTTCAATGGTGATTGAAGCATTATTTCCCTGAATGTAATGTGAAATCACCATGTACGAGTAGATTACTGATTATTAGATTTATTAATAGATTTCACAAGACCAACGTGTAGGGAGGTACTCTTCGCAAAGCTTTTCAGTTTTGAAACGTAACTAAAGATAATTTAAATTCTTGCTTTCACTCCGAACATTTTTTCCAAATAAAAAGCTGATTGCCTCTAAAAGCTGATTGCCGTATAAAAAGCTAAAAACTCTATTGCGACCACTTCAATACAAACGATACTGATGAGAGGCTGTTAATTGTGTAAATACGTACAAAAAATTTGATGAATGCATTAAATTAGTGTAAATTAAATTATATTTGCAATATATTGTAAATTGGAAGTATCTACATATTATTTCAGGTACATGGCTATTTAAGATTACCCGAGATTCACCAAAATCGAAATTGATATGCTATCTACGAACTGTTTTCAGTAGTAGGCAATCTACGTTTAAAGAAACTATTAACCAAAAGAAGAGTTCTACGTTAAATGAATTGATAACGAAGAAACTGTATTTTTTAACACAGATATTGAAGAATACGGTTTAAACTTATCGCAAAACACTTGCATTCAGAAAGATCCGATCGATCCACTGCAACTTTGGCGGGTACGTTGCGCCAAGCTAAATATTTCAGTTTCGTGGTCAGTCGCACACTTAGGGGGTAGAAGGAGGTGGCGTCACGTCAGGCCACTGACCACGATAGCACTCCAGTCGGCGTTACTGGCTATTAAGACATCAGGAATCGCCTCCAGAGCATCACCTGCAGGATCTTCTTAGGGGACCTGTGCGTCTGCTGGTTGGCCAGATAGACGCGTTGGAGAGGGGCCACTTGGGTGGCGCAATAGGATGAATGGCCCTTCGCCGCACTGCGCCCAACTCCGGCCGTGCGGATCCCACCATCGCCCGCAGTTGGCGACAATGCATGACGGAAGGCACGCGAACACGACATACAGGCGACATCCGCGACGCACCACGAGGGGGGATGGTCGGTGGATTGTCTGTCACGCGGCAACTGACGCAACGGCCACGATAGGTGTCATTCAGCGTGCCCTGCAGCCTACATCGACGTATCCGTTGAGTGCCAGGACCATTGACAGGCGGTTGTAGGCCGCATGGCTCATCGCACGCCGACCGTTACGAAGCGTGCCACTCAAACTCCAGCAACGTCGCTGTAGATTCGACTGATGTCGGGAACGACGGACATGGACTCATATAAACTCGCAGTGGGTCATCTTCGGTGACGAGTCCCACGTCAACCTCAGTGGCGGTGACCTCCGTGTCTGGAGGTGCAGTGGGGAGCACCGCGGAGAGCGGTTTGTGGCAAACATCACACGTCCCGCCAACCTGGAGATTAAATGGAGAACGATATCTTATTGTGCCCTCTTATCAATAATGGGGCGTATAAGCCTCCGGGCTGTCTGGAGGAGAATTATAGCGGCCGGCTGCTCTGGTCGGTAGTTTTCCGTGGTTTCTCCGATCCAAACCTGGCAAATGTCGCAGCAGTTCCCTAAAAAACAAATCTTCACTTTCTGACGACAACAGTGAGGAAGTACTCATTTTAACTATAAATTCCATTTTAACTATAAAATGTCATTTTAACTATAAAATGAAACAATTAAATTTAATAATAACGACAAAATTATTGCTCATTATTTTTTAACCAACATCGAAGGAATTGATTGTTACGATATGATCTCTGATCATATCAACTCTGATTGTTTTGATATTATCAACAAAAAGCTATCTTGTCAATAGATTATATTTCGTTTCATTTTCGTCACAGGATGTGTGTGATCTTCTTTTCGAGTTTCATACCTGAGAAATTAAGGTAAGAGGAACATGTTGTGGAGCTTAAATAGCTTACAGCAAGGTTCTCATTGGTCACTGCGATGGATTTCAGAGATAGACGTAGAAAATACCGACACAAACAGTCGGTCTGTGATGTTCCGACTTATTTCGTCCCGAGTTACGACATCTACAACTGAAAATATCCAAATCATAGACCTCTCAGCAAACAGGGCTAAATTGCTGAGTTCGCAATTACTTGTGTCGCAACGTGTATTTTCCTTACAATTTCCTAGAGGGGGCTGAAATTATTACAGAAACGCCAAAGAAATACAGCGCGTGTGGCATTGTATTTTTAAATGGAACCTTTTTTAGACGTTTAGCCGAAAAGTGCAAAAAGACGAAAATATATGTAAAACGTCTGTCTCTCAGACTGGAAAATTGAATATGATTATTTCGCAACTGTAATTATTAGCCTACAAAAATTATTACTTCTTAAAACGTTGAGGGGATGATAAGCATGGCACAGTTTAAATCTTGTAATTTTAAATCATGCAACACTCATATTTTATTTCTTTTATTATGTGCGATTTATTCATAAATAAAAACTAAAGTTTTCTATGAAGATATTTTATTGTGGGAATATCAATAGATGATACTTTTAATTCTATTGACCCTTTCCACAGAGCAACAATGAGTGAGTGCATCCCAAGAACGAGAGTTGTGCGAGGCATCTACCCGCGGCCCGCAATTTCCCTAACCCCCAAGATCTCCGGCGCGATGAGAAGTGGTGAAAAAGCTCCGTGTGATTAGGAAGGGGCGGTGCCGGTGCGTGGCGGGTCTGGCGCGCCCCCGAACTCCGAAAGTAGGTTAATGGCGACACGCGTCGGAATGAAAGGCGCCGGCGGAGTGCGTGCTACACTGCCGCTGCCCGCCCCGGCGCCATACCCGCCGCCTCCCAGCTCCCCGCCACTGGCCAGGCCAGCCCTTCTCTCAACTAACCCCACTTCTCCGTTACACGCGACGTCGCCCCGTCCCGCTCAGGCTCCCACTCCCTGCATCTCCACCCGCCGCACTGTCCCACACCGCATCCTCCACAAGCCTCCGCTGCCCGTTCACACTCAGAACCGACTCCAACCCTCACCTCGCCCCGTTCCTTCTGCCAGGCCGCCTATTCTCTCATCCCATTATCTCTCCGCCCCTCCCCTACATCGCCTCCTTCTCGGCCAGGCTCCCACTTGCCAACCTCCCGCTGTATCTGCCACCCCGTCATGTCCCACACCCGCACTCCCACACCCCTCTCTCTCTGCCCGTTCACGATCAACCGATACCTCACTCGCTCTACTCGCCCCACTTGCTTCCATGCCGCCGCTTCTTTCGCATCTACTCCCGAACCTCTGTCATACAGCGTACTCCGCTCCGCCATTGCTCTTCGCTCAACCGCCTCTGCATTGCTCAACACCCGGCAGTTCTCCACACCTCACAGTCTTTGCCCGTTACACACTCCCTGTCGGACGCCCGGCTCCCCCCTCGCCCCAACTCCCCTGCCCGTCCGCGTTTTCGCATTCTACCCGCCATCCTCTCTCTCCCCGTCTCCGACCCTCCACGTACAGTGCCCCGCTACGCGCCTACCCTACCCCCATCGCCACGCGGCACCTCGCTCCACCCTGGTCTCATATCGGCACTCCTTCACGACCCGCCCGATTACGGCTTGTCTTTGTATTCCAAACCGCCCATCTCCAAATTCGCTCTCTCAGGCTGGCCTTCTCTTGATCTAAGTTCTCGCTTGCATCTAGAACCCCCGCCCCTCTCTGTTCTGCCCTGTCTCCACTAAGTTTTCACCCCCCCAAACCCTGGCCCGGATGCCCCCACCCGCAACATATCTCACCCCATCCGCTTTCTCCCCACACCCCCATGCTCCCACCCAGTTCACTACCTCTTCTGCCTTCCGAACCACCTCCCCCGCTTCGTCTCGGGCCAATCGGCGCGAGGTGGCGTTGCGTGCGCGTGGCGTGCGGGGGCGGCGGGCGGGCGCGGGCCGCGGCGCGGTGGCTGGAAAAATACTTAATATATTGAATGTCGTTAGGCGGCGGCGGCGGGCGCGGTGGCCCGCGCACGCATGCCGCCTCCCATCACGTGGCTGACCTACAAGGCCCTGGTGCCGCGCGGCGTAAGCTTCGGCCGAGGGCCGGGGCAGCCCGGCGCCCGCGCTCCTTCGGCCGCCGGCCACGCCAGGTCGCCGCGTGTTTACCCCTGGGGGCGGCGGCGGGCGCAGCGTTCCCTCGCCCTCGGGGGGCCCGCGCGCCGGAGGTGCCGCTCGCCAAGCGCGGGACGCCCCGGGCGGGGGGCGGAACAAGGGGCGGGGGCGCGGGCGCGGACAGGTTTTGGAGTGGGGTGGAAGGGGGCGGGTGGGGCAGGTACGCGGGTCGCGATACGGAAGCGAACCAGGGGAAAGTGGGCTCAGGGTGTCAGCTCCGCGTCACTGCAGTGCGTGAGACCAGGAGGTCCTACGTTCGAGTCCCAACGGTTGACAGGATTTTTGCGACACTAACCATTTAGCTAGGTCCAATTCAGTCGCTGGGTCAGAAGGAGATTCTGGAAAAGCAGATTCTGGAAGCAAACTGATCTGACGTGGTCAGTTTGCCGTGGGTTTTCCTCCGATCGAATACCAGCCAAATACGTAGACAAACGGGCATGAATTGGTGAGCTATATCCTTTCTCTCTTGTTCTCCTAGTCCTCAACCCATTACGGTAACACACATTACGTTACCTACCACACATGTCGGAGCCGGTGGGATAGCTTCGAGATTTTCCAGCTGGGGTGCTGCCCCGCTGGTGGGAGATACTGGGTGTGGGAAAACCTCGCTAGCCGACAGTAGGTTTGGCCTCCGGATTTCTCACCATCCAGCGGTAGAAGATCACCTCCACCTGTCGAGAAAAGCACATGCACTTCTCTTAATGGGACTAATGACATAAGGAGGTTTATGCGCCCAGAAATCATCAATCAATGCAATCCAGCAACGCGTGTGGGGACGTTTTCAGTGGGATTCACACAGGTTCACTACTGGCGTGCTTCTTCTTAGTACATTTGAGGACCGTTGCATTAATTCTTTTATTAAATGTAGGGTCGAAATACGTTTTAAAAAATCATGGTAACATGAATGTAAAGTGAAAATACCAAACTTCTGGATGAATGGGCCTGTTTTTAAAAAGTAAATACGGAAGAGTTGAATTGGTCATATAATACAAAGAATGAATTTTATCAGAGGACGAGATATTTCTTTTACTGGTTACGTTTGATGTCGAAATGTAAATGTTTCACATTGCTGCAAGAATACACGAAACGATATCTCATCTGAATAATATTCATTCCAATTTTTTGTGACAAAATGTGCCTGCATAAATTCTAAGTGTTTATAACATTCAAAATTCTGTAATGAATTGAAACATTTCCAATGAGTTTATTGATCAACATTATCTCAAAATAGAGATCTTCGTTAATTTTTACTCCAATAAAAAGCGTGCAAAACGATCAAAGGATATTTTTGTACGCAGATCTATTAAAATGTGAGTTTTCGCACCAATCTCGTTTCTTTGTGGCTGATCTGATGTGGGCCATCATAAATACTGTCATATTAGCCGTTGAGGCAGAGCTTTATTGTGGCACCGTAATGATTACAATGTTAGTGTTTAGTGCTCACATGTATATGGTTCGCAATAACTGAAAACTTACGTATACACGTCAGGTAAACGAATGTGTGTATGGGATCCCCTTGTGGGAGCACGTCCTTACGAGGGTGGAACGGAAAGACCAAGATGGATTTTTGACATGCAAAGTATATGTTCATTGTACTATAAATTATTCTTCTTTTTTTTTTCTTATTCTTCACGTCGGGGATAGGCTAATTGCGTTTCACGTCTATAATTAGTTCAGTATAAAAATGTCGCTGAGAAAATACTTTGCGTGATGAAATGAAGTGCCGCGTTAGGTTTATAGAATCATCTATTGCACTTCTCGATTTGTTAGTAGTGATCTTTCAATTTAATTTTTTAGGAAATAAAAATTAAATTTTCTTCACTGAACCATTTGCAATATATTTTAGGTTTTTTTCTATTTATATAAAGAGTAGATAAATTCAAATTAAATTGAGTATATAGTGTTTGGTTGGTCTAGCCAATTTCCGAGTGCGAAACTTCACAATTAGTTTCATCTGTTTGATTTTATACTCTCAGACCACAGAATTATGCCCTTCAAAAGTCTAAACAATGCTCTGTTTGCAACAATATAAATATTTCACGGTACTTTTGTTATCAGTTTCGTATACCTTTATTCTAATTTGTGGAATATTGAAAAAATCTTCTATATTGTTTTTATTTATTAACATATTTATTTATTACATCTATTTTGTATTACAGTTTTTATATAAATCTCTGTTAAACCTTCTCAAAATTATTATTTATTCTGTGGCATTCAAAACACCCTTTTGTGAAGCATTCTGTAATTTAACAACTTTAAAATTGCATGAAAATTTCCAATAATAAACTGAGGTGGTACAACATGCACTAATTTCTCCCATTATTGAAAACAGTTAAATTCTGTATTGTAAAAGGAAATATTTTATATAATAGTTTATATAATATTTTAAAATATAATATTTTTAGTATAAGAGAATTATATGTTGCCATTAATACAAAATTAGATCTCATATAAGTTAAGAAATGTAATTCACGGAGCTCAACAATTCGCCTTTGGTTGGCATATCTGCTTTATTTTCGGCTAGAACAGGAACAAAAGGTCAATTTATTAACTTTTACAAATGAAAGAAGTAGTAAAATTTAACTGTGGCGGTAGTTGCAGCAACTTTATTCAGAAAAGAAAGATAATATTTCAATATGCTTGTCTTGATTACATCAAAGTGAACTAAAAAATTTCTGAATTCCGTAATCAGCGATCAAAACTTTTTAAAGTAAAGAAATATATTTACTACTTTAATTTTAATTACGAGTAATATTTCGTTTATCTTTCTTAATCTATTTCATTTCCTAAATTTTTTCTACATACAAATTTTACTACATGCAACATAAAAGATTCCAATATAATTTGAAAAC
>BOPP01000008.1:9647578-9658451 GCA_017312745.1 Gryllus bimaculatus
AGCGGTCGCCGGCGCCGTTACGGAGGTCGCGGGGGTGTTGCCCTTTGCGGCGATAAACAGTATTCTCGGCGCACTGGAGTTGCGTGCCGAGTTGCAGATCGTAACTTGGGTTGAGATCATCATTCTACCGTCTGAATGTTTTACTGCCTGCGGGCAGCTGAGGGAGAAGAAGGCAACGGAGCGTTGAAGTCACTTGCGTTACTGCGATTTTCGTCGTCGAAATCGCTACGCATGTCCTTCCTCTTGGAACCAAATGTATTTTGTTGGGGTGTTCTATCATGCATCGCAACAGGAGATCGTTATCTCAATTTACAACAGTATTATTTTATAGTCTTATTACTTGGTGGTTCTGCGCGGGTCGTCGTTGTGTGCCGACCAATATGGCTAGTTTCCTATAAATCTTCCGCCGGCAAATCGTATATTACGGTCGCGATCCTCCCATTGGCATAAAACTGCCGCGCGGCGCGCTGCCCGCGAGGGGCGGTGGCGGCAGAGGCTGGTCGAGCGGCCCTGGCGAGCCTAAAGTGCGACCGGTTGACCAGGAGCCGGGCAAGCGGCCGGATGCCGCTGCTTCTGCGCCTGATTAGCATACGAGATTGGCTGCGCCGCGGCGAAAGGCCGCGAGTGCGCGGCGCTGCGCGGCGCAGGCGCCTGTTGCCAAGAGGCCTCCACCTGCTGGGCCCCGCCCCCGCCGCGACCCGCTGTGCGTGAGGCGCCCGCGCGCCGCCCCCGCCGCCGATTGCAGCGCCCAAGGTCCCTCCGGAGGCGCTCGCCCAAATGTCCTCGATGAAAAGCATTTTGCTGTCGACACGCGCCGCTTGGACAGAAAAGGAAGAGATAGATGGAGCTCGTTTGAAAGGGGATCTCATTAATGTTTCTATTTTTGCTTTACAAAGCATTTATTACAAAATTAATGTGTAATGGTAATTTTCCTAGTGTATCATCTGTGAAATATGTGGAATTACTGTCATGTTAAAGCCTGCCATAGATTTGGAAAAATACGACTCGTTCTTTGAAAATGAAAATATGTAAAATAAATGAAAATGGCCACTCATTATGAGAATAAACTTCATTAAATACTACTACACACAAAATAAATATTTCATGCCTTACAAACAGTTAATATAGCATCAATAGGAAAATCACTATGAATATGCATCAAACTTATATAATATTGAAATGAAGTTTTTTTGCATGAACTAGAAGAGAATTTAATTGTTTTGATGACATGTATAACTCTGAACATTATTTAATATTCAGTCGAAGGTGTCGCACACTATTACATGAAGAACTTAATTTCAATGTAAGAAATTTTATTTGAATTGGTAATATTTTTTTCAATATTTGCAAATAAAATTAAATAACATGATTGTCATTCAGCAAAACAAATAGACAAGTAAGTTATTGCAGTTAACTCTGAGGTTTTTGAATTTCAATTGTGTCTCTGAAAATAGTTAAAAACCCAAAAATGTGCTTCAATGAAAATTGTTTTAAAATAATTTATTTCATGCTGTAAAGTTTGTAATGTTAATGTTAATTGCCAACTTAAAAGAAGAAGATAAGAGACTCATAGAGGACCTTTATGGTTCAATCCAGGACGGGAAATATGTTTCGAAATGTAGGCGGTATCTATTTTTTAGTCGCCTTGACAATCCGATGAATAAGTCCTCATTGTGGTGATAAATTCTACTCATATGGTTAAGATTTGAGTAAAAAGAGTTGAAGAGGAATACTATGAGGTTAGAGACGAGTTTAGTATTTATTTCAATGTGTAGTTTATTAGTGATGGAAGAGTGGTGCTTGAGTATTAGTTCTTAGTTTTGTTTGACTTATATTTTATTTTCGTTATAATTTGTTTTGCAGTTTTTGGCCAGATTGGACAAGCTTACTTACAAACCATTAATGAATGTAATGAATGTAAAATGCCTAAGAGAACCTCGAGCTGCAAATATTTTAAGTTTGCGGGCGCTGCACTTGTTCGGCGTGCTCTTTACGGGCGTCCTATCTCTAATGCAATTTAGGAGGCGTCGTGACGGTGGGCGCAGTTGGTTACTTTTCGCTCACGAGCGCTCATAAGCTCTTCCTTCCTGCAAAGGTCAACCCTCGGCACGACTCTCTTCTTAACCTTTTGCCACCTCCCGCCGCTCATCGGCATTTCAGCAGAGGCCATTGGAACGAAACTTTATTTTTTCTGAAACACTTTTTTTACGTTCAACGCTTTTTCAAATTTCACTAATTTCCTGGCAGGGTTCTCCCATTAGTGATTTGAATTTACGTGAAAAAATTATGAACTTTTAATTTCTATGCATTATTTTTATCATTTTTGAAAATTTAAATTTTTTGGCGTATAGGCCAACTCGGACCACGCGTGCATCCTGCTTCAGCTTCTGGGGTCGGGGGCTCAGCATTTCAGCTGAATTCCGATTTTTATCCCCCGATGTTGTTAGCTCTAGGGGGTTTGGAGGATACGATGATGATGACGAGGGATGAAAGGACTGCATACACATA
The DNA here is from genome assembly GCA_017312745.1 of Gryllus bimaculatus. Taxonomy (NCBI): domain Eukaryota; kingdom Metazoa; phylum Arthropoda; class Insecta; order Orthoptera; family Gryllidae; genus Gryllus; species Gryllus bimaculatus. The sequence continues at coordinate 9,650,087 of BOPP01000008.1, forward strand.
TAGATATACACAAATACACCCATGCCCGAGGCCGGTCTCGAACCCGTGGTCTTCTGGTCTGAGACCGTTACAGCACTACTGCCCTAACGATCTCGCTATCTGACCTGCCAACATTTTAGTATTGCATGATTTTTTTTTAAATAGTTAAGACTTATCATGCAGCTGCTATTATTGCCATTTTGTGGAATCACATAAAATACTTTTTTTGACACAGTTTTCTTCTAGTGGTAATGAAATTTTTACAATACATTAAACATATTATCCTACAAATAGCTTTGAAGTTTTTTATATAACGTTCTTATATTTTAATTATAACAATTGTTTTGGCATCGTAAAATAATAAAATGACTAACTTTCATTCAAAAACGTATATTTAAAAAAATATACTGATTTACATTGATGTCAGGAAATTCATCAGTAATTTTAATTTTTATGGTATCCTAGTACTTTCTACAATTAATTGTATAAAAACATTAAACTAAAACTGTATTTTTTAATGCAAGATTCATTTTTGTGCAGCTGTAGAAACTGCAATAGAATATAACAAAGTATTAAATACAAATATACATTGGTACTGTTGGCTAGAAACTATTTGATGCAATAAGCAAATAACATAAATGTTCTGTAATTATTTCTTTGTAATTAGCTAGTGAATGGTTTCAAAATCTCGCAAACTAAAATATAATGGCCAAAGAATTGCAAGAATGTGAATGTAGTACATAGTTTTTATTACTTCTACATACCAATAAATGTACAAATAGATTAAAAAGGTACATTTTTATTGTTGAGTCCCGAGAACGAATTAACCAACCGCCATAAGAACCTGCAATCGACTCGTCGCGAAGCAAAGCAATTTGGGTGTCTACCATCGCCTTTGAATGTCGGCGAATTGGTTAACCTCCTCTCGGCTGCGCGCGCAGTGTCCGTGCAACGCAGCGGGGGGCTGCGCGCCGGAGCTATCTGCGCGCGGCCGCCGCGCCAGGCCGTTACGTTACAACCTCTCGAACATCTCCATAGACTGCGGCGTCGGCGCATTAATACTGCGCTTAAGTATGTCACGCGGCTTAAGTAAGGCGCTTAACGAGGAAGTGAGATTGCGGATAAAGCGTCGGCGCCGTCTGCGCACCGTCACTGCGCACCGCCTCCCTCCCCCGACCTCCCCCCCTCCTCACTCTCCATCGTTCGGTGCTGTCAACGCTCCACGGAAGCTACCCTGCCCGTAAATATTTCTCCTTGATTTTATCAAGGAAAAAGTACTGAAAGGGATTGGTAAGGGAATAGAAGGAACGTGATAGAAAATAGAACGCTGAGACTTTTGCAAAAAGGGGAAATTCTTGCAAGAGAATCAGAAAGTACGGGCCTCTACTTTTGTTTTACTCATTTCCTTGGTTCGAGGAGCAACTGATATTGTAGAAATATTGTATACTAAATAATGTATCTACATCTTCAGAGCTTTGATTGTTAACGCCCTGAATTGTGTAAGAGAACGGCATTTCGCACTACTATTATCCTGTGCCTCATAATTATCAATGCTATTTTAGCGTACGAATAGAATTTATGATTATTTTATTCCAGGGTCAGGCGATCTGAAATAATAATAAACTTTTTTTAGCTTCATCAATTTCCTTGAATTTATTATCACATTCAAAGAAAGGGTAACTGTTAGAAAGCACCTTAAAAGAGTATAAAACTTCCATTACTAACGAATTGAAAATTAGTTTCTATTCTTTCATGGTGTTGAATTTGTGGTTACATTTTTTCACTTCTTGTAAACGAAGGAATTTTGTTTTTATTTAAGATGTGGTTAATCTACAAATTATTTTATTACTACCAATATTTGTTTGCATTTGGTACGTTGGCCCGTGTACGAACCATGGCCTACCTGAGACGTCCCGGCCTCGCGGCCGTGGTCTAAGGGGGTACGTGTGGTTGGCATGAAGACATCCCCTCACCATATTTTGCAGTAATGAACCTGAGAAGTGAATTTTCTCATTGTCACACAGCAACATATACTGGGACATTGCAAAGAACACGCACATAACAACTTGCATGACAGGGAATCTAATCTGGGGTTGCGTCATGGAAAACGAGCACGCTGACCAATGAGCTAAGCCGCCAGCCGCTTACTATCAATGTAGTGTAAAATGATATTGTTATGTAACATGATAACATTACTATTGTAGCACTATAATTTGGGTAAAACATGATAATACTATCGTAGTGACTGCTTTTTATTTGATTACCTATCAAAACAAGTTACACTCTGGCATATGAACTAGGGTTTCTGATAAAATCTTGTCAAGCTATTATTGTATAATACATTTTGGAATAATCACCTCGTTTTGGAATGAGTAAGCAAGAGACTTGGGGCAATAAAACGGAAAGGCCACAGCAAGCCTTACCCTATTTGTAAATGTTAATACGAATACATATATCGATTTTGGAGATAGTGAGCTTTATCCTCTTTCGCTCGCGCATGTGCGTATGTGTGTGTGTGTGTATTGTTCAAACTTATGAAGTCAAAAACAAGATGACGCTGACACACACACAAACTTCTTGCTGCCTCAAGTACTTCAATTATTTTATTACATTTGCTAATTGATCATTCACATATTCGAATATATTTAACAACGTTTAAACTAATGATTACCTGCACCCACTTTCCACCATTTGGAAATAACATTTAAGTTCCATCGCTGATGAAGGTGATCGAATTCTGATCGGAAAGTTGAAGAGGTAGAGTGGTGTATTCCGTAGGGTGTGACTTCGCATAGTGTCCAAATGATATTCCATCAGGCGTCAAAGACGGGACCCATCCCACGAGAGGAGGAGAGTAATACATAAATATATAGACCGTAAGATTGTCATGGCCGGGATAGAGGTCGAAGAAATCTGGAGGGAGGTGAAAACACATTAAAAAATGAAAATGAAATAAAACACTCTCTGAGCGCTCAGAACCATCATGCCGCGACACGCCTGTGTGTGTTTTTTTTTTTGACAAAGCCATCACGCAACGTGTGGTGCCGCCAATTCGCCAATATCCCTCTTCTCCCGCAGAAATCTCAGCGGCCTCTGAGATGTGAAGGGGAGAGAAGGCGCAGGGCCGATGTGGCGGCGGCGGCGGATCGGCAGCTGGCCCTTCGTTATCGTCGTTTTAATTCGGCACCGCCACATCCCCCCCCCCATACACCCACAGTCATCGCCAGCCACGCCATCTCATCCACCACCATCCGCAGATATCGCCTCCCCATTCCCACAGCCACCGCCGCAGCCCCATAGCCCCCGTGGCCCCACCGCCAGCCCTGGCGGTAACTCAACCTTCCCCTCTCCGTTCCTACCATCGCCAACCCGGCCTACCTCTCACCACCATCGCCTACCCGGCCTCCGCGACGGCCACCAACCCATCTCCTGCCCTTCTTAAACATCGCCGCCCCTCTACCACCGCCTCCACCAGAGCCCCATAGCCCCATGGCCACACCCGTCAGCCCTGGGGTAACTCAATCCTTCCCCTCCCAGTCCTACGGCGACCCTCACACCATCGCAACGCCGTCTGCCGCGACTAGCGGTTCACCATTTCGCTCCCTTCACAAACCATCGGCCGGCCCACTCCCACGCACGCCTCCGCTGCCGCTGCAGGGCTCTGAGGCGTATATTGGGAGCTGCGTCTGGCGGGGGCCAGCGGTCGGGCCGTGCGGCGGCGGTGGCGGCGGCGAGCGCGAGACGTCAACCCCGGACCTCCTGGCGGGGCCGGCGCGCGGCGGCCGTCCTGGGCGCGCCTGCCACAGCCGCACCGGCGCGCGCCACGCCGCACCGCAGCCCGCCAGAGCCGCCACCACCTCACGCGGCGCGCCGCGTGCCGCTTTCCGCGAAGCAGATAATTAACGGCGCCGATATCGGCGGCCGCACTGGTCCGCCGCAGCCGGGCCCGCCCCCTGCGCGCCTTCGTTTCCCGTAGGACAGCAAGGAAGCTCGGGTAGCGTTGTGAAGTAATTAGCGTCCATATCACACGTCACATCGTAAGGTAGGCAGGAGAACGGTCTACTATTTTATTCTCCTTTGCTGCGTCCTTGAATTCTCTGGAGGACTCCTTTTTTTCTTGGTTTATTTACGTTGCATCAGGAGAAGGAGCGAGAGCGCAGGGTGGTGGATCGAGTGGGAACCAGAACATCGCAACATTTAAACCACATTTCGCTTTTTAAATACTTTTTTTCATGTTTAAATGAGGCATTTTTTTATATTAATTAAAGAGTAAAAATAATCATCCAGGTTGCAGAGAATTAAAGAAAAAGTGAATTAAACTGCACAACAACTCGTCAATTAAAGAATAGTGTTTCTTAATCCTTAAACAATGAGCTTCTCAAGCCACCTCCAAAGTTCTCAGGGGCTTCAGCAATTTGTACAAACGTAGGCTGCGTAACTCTTCCCGTATTAAAATTTTAATTGCAAATTAGCCGTATAATATTTCGCTTGACGACAAAACGATGAAAGTAAGTTCGCATCAAGGAATAACGTTTTCTCTTGTTTATTACATATGTTGGCAAAACATTTCAAGGAAAGATATTTTATTAAAATTCTCTAAAAACAACTATGTTATTTCTAATTGAATTTTGCACCTCTGCGAGGAATACGGATAATTTCGTATACTTATAATAAGACAAGTTGCTTCTTTCGCGTCGCTATTGGATTCTTCAGGATGAGATCGGATAGTGGGTATTTGTAATATTATATGCGGGGAAATGATGCTTAGCAGGCCGTCTCTGCATGTTGCAGCAGCGAATCAGGCAGCCTCGCTGCAGTGGCTTGACGTGTTTTCCGACCGCGTACGAGAACGTCGGAGCAGCTGACGTCCTAATCCGGCGGTCGCACTGGACAGTCGTCAGGGACCGGAGGGATGATGGGAGTATTGGGCGTTGGAAGGGCGGGAGTGGGCGAAGGCAAGGGACGATTGCGAGCGGATCGGCTGCTTGGGACAAGCCATAGCGAGGGTGGGACGGGGATGGGGAGGGGACGTGGGAGGGGCGTGAGAGGTGGGGAGGGGCGTTGGAGAGGCGCGCAGGAGGGGCATAGGAGAGGTGAGGGGGGGTGGGAGGGGTGTGGAGGTGGCGGGAGGGCGGGAGCGTGGGAGGTAGTGAGAGGGTGAGCAACGAGGCAGGGAGGGGCCGAGAAGTGGGTAGGTGCCTGAGAGGGAGAAGGTACGGAGGAGGGGAAGGGCAGGCCGTGGGAGTGGGAGAAGGGGAGGGCGGTAGATGGGGCCGGATATGGAGTAAGGGGAGCAGGTGAGGGTGACAGATGAGGGAACGAATGATGGAGCTGGAGAGCGGGTGAGTGAGGCTGAACGGGCCGTGGAGGGGTGTGGGGTGCGGGGGCAAGATGGTGCGGCCCCCTGCGCCGCGGCCCCGGCGACCGGTTGCCGACGAAAGGTCAGCGTGACTGCGTGGCTACGCCTTCGCGTCGCGTCGCCCCCTGCCCGCACCAAGGCGCCGATGCACCCGCGCGTTACCCACCAACGCAGAATTTCAAAGGGGTTTCGAAAACAAAATCGAATCTGGACCAATGCTGAAACTGTAAGTGGGTTGGACTGGTAGAAGACACCAGGCCTCAGCGATGTTGGGGTTTCCAAAATTGCCAATTGACCAATAAAAATACGCTATTATTTGTACTCAACGTAACGTAGATAACGAAGAGTAGGTAGATAAGGCGATTCTCCGTCTGTGTTGCATCTTGTGTGTAACGAGTACAAGAGAGAGGCATTTTATGACCTAAACAATCTTGAAGTAACCTTTAGGTTGTTGCGGGAATGAGCCATTTCAATGTAAGTTTAAAGGATTGGAAATCGAATAGAAATGTAAAATATTTAAATTGACATTTTCTAGGTTTAATTTTTTCATCATTTATCTGTCTAAAAGTCTGAATACATATAATCAGGAAATGGTAAGAATGTTCAGCATACGGAATCCTTTTCTCGAACACATTGTGAGTTTATTTATAAGTTGTCTGGAATGAACAGGCGAATGTAAAAGAAAAACAGTTTTGGATTAAGCTATTTTTTGCTATTGATGCTTGAAAATAATAGTTGTGGGAAGTATATGCCATGATCAGACTATCGGATTTGCATCATGAATTCAACAAAGAAACAAGGAACAATGACAAGTGCTTGAGAATAAAAATGTACCAATTTTAACATGTTTGTCACTAAAAATTATGTTTAATGTAATTTTAGTTTTGCAATCAAGATTAGTTTTAAATACTATTTGATTAAGCCTTGATAAAACAGATTTGATAAAATTTACAAAACACATTTTTCTACTCTCGCTTGCCAAATTTGTGTTGATCGTTGCTCTCTCGTAATCAGGACTGCAATATTGAAAGTACCGCGAGGGACATAAATAAATTTGCCGAGGCTCGGTCAAACTTTACATGCGGAACATAAACAACGTGTGTACGGAAGTAGGCAGAATGTAAACTTGTAAAGCAAAATTGCCTTTAGTAGACATATCCTGCAGAGCGTCGAACATAGTATGTAAACATGCCAAAACCTCTTCCTCTGGACATACATATTCTATGCAAGAGGCGCATACAGATCTTATCTAATGCTAAGACGAAACGTTCTGAAGAAGCAAATGTTTTTGCAGGAACTGGTTCATTTAATATTTTTTTTTACAAACGTTAGGTATACCCCTTATTTTTTCCTCGGGGTACACGAAAGGATATTAAAATTAATTTACTGGAAAATTCACATGTTATGAAATGTTCATTCTTTTTATTCACAAAAAAAGCATGGTATTCATTGGATTGATGATTACTTTACAGAATAATTAAATGTAATTTTTATATGAAATTGCTTTGTTTATTTGAAATAATTATTTTTGATGAGCTTAATTATCAACTTGTTAAGTATCTCAAATACAGAATAAAAACACCACTTTTTGACGAGAATCAAGGTAAATAAAATATTTTTCTTGTAGTGGTAGTTATAAACTAATGAAATAAGCCAAATCACACTCTTACCCGTCTGCACAATGTTTTCATACATAGCGAAAACTACTATTTTTAATGTAGTTTGATATTACAATCAACCACACTTGCATTTTGAAAAACGAACACCGTTATTTAAAGTTTATAATGAAATGTTACCAATTTCATATACCATATCGATATTCTTTTAGCACTTAAAGATTAACAATGTATTAAAGGGAAAAATGAAGAACGAAAGAGAAAATTTCATTATATGGACAATTTATTTGTAATTCAAGCATTTGTAATTCCCGCAATTGTAATTTAAATGATGTCGCACTCTTCCTAGCCGTATACTCACCCTCTTGTATTACCCTTGTCCTTGCATTGCTTCTATCCTTTCCTTGACCTTGCCTTGTTCTTGCCTCGCCCTCTTCTCGCTTTTGCTCTCTCCTACGCTCTCATTCTCCCCGGCCGCTGCTGTTTCCCAATCTGTTCTTTCTTCTGCAGCTGTCGCTTCTGACGCAACTGTACACAAAAAATATATGAATTCAAACACTGACAGTACATCTTGGCGGAAGAATGAATAGCAGTAGTTATTTTCCAAACAAAAATATGTTATTTTTCAGTGTTTTTCATTTGACACTTTGAAACTGAGTCGTCGCAACAACTGATTTTCTATTGCACACTGACTTACTTGGACAAAAACCAAAGTTTTCTCCAAGATCTATTATTATTAATATAAATATTGACTGACCGAAAAATAACTTGCGGTAAAACTGTGAACATTTTGTTCTCTAAATTTATTAAACGTCAACATGAATTTAATTTGCTGGTCTGCACAATACCGTATTAATATCTTGCCTCTTATCCACACGTCCTTCTATTAAGCAAATTAATGTCTCTGGCTAAGCATTGTGGAATTGGTTCAAAGTATACTGAAATGCGAATATTATTGCAGCAGTCAGATGTGTAGAAATATAATGCCAAAACTTTGTAATTGATAGAAGAGAGTAATGTAAATTAATTAGTAATGAATGGTTCATTTTTGTGATCTTGAGATACCAAATCATAGAGATAATATGTCATTGTTTGCAATAGAGTTTAATTTGCTTAGTTATTAAGTTCATATTTCCTAAACTTCACTACCGGACAAGACCATCAGTCAGTATCATCTATGCTTCGTATCCCAAAGAAATGCCTCCTTATTCAGTGCTTCCTTTCGTGCCCCGAGGAAAGAGCACTAGGGCTGATATTTCCGCTCCCGCTGTCAGGAGTCGGGTGACGGGCGTCCGTCGATTACAGGGCCGCGGCCGGCACGCGCAATACTGCCCCGCCCCCCTCCCACTCCCCTTTCGCCCTTTCCCCACCACTCCCGCTTTCCCCTGTCCTGTCTCCTCCACCTCTCTCC
>BOPP01000008.1:9658753-9674560 GCA_017312745.1 Gryllus bimaculatus
GGGGGGGCGGACGCAGGTGAGCCGCGGCTCGGAATGAGTGGGTGCCGAGTTAGTTACAGCGAACTGCGATCCTCAAGTGCTTGCTGCGCATCTGGTCGTGAGGCTACACCGACTGCGTACCAGTGGTCATCGTTTGCTCGTACCACCTCCGATAGTTCAGAGCAGCTAAAGCAGCATCTCTGACTGGTCTGTCATGACGGCGTCGGTATCGAGTCGAGTTCGGTTCGAGTCATGATAGTGTCGGTCCCCTAAGTTATGATACTGCTTCGGCATTTGCGTGCTGTTGATCGGAGAAACCACAGAAAACTACGAATCGGAGTAGGCGAACTGAATCCTCCTCCAGACAGCGACTGACTTCGGCCTACCTGTCTAGCTAGTGTCAGAAATCCTGTCACCGTCGGGACTCGAGTCTAGGACGTCCCGGTCAGTGGCAGTGCAGTAACATCATTTGATGCCCTGAGTCATATTTCCCGGTTAGAAGTTTGAAAAAATGTAACTTTCAATAGAGAAGTTTCACATTTTCCAAACTCATTTTAAAAGACGACACAAACAATAAATACAAGTTTTACGAAAATAGTTTTTCAATAGTTTTTTTTTGTATTATGAGATACGTCAATTAGAATTGTATATTTGAAATCGTAAGGAATTTGCAAGTTTCATGTGTGGCCGTTACTATTTGGGTTTGTCCTCCAACGCTCATTTCGATGCTTCGATACGTCCTTACGATGCTTGTCGCTGGGATCGCAGGGATTAGACACGTGTGCCGATTTTTTTGTTTCCATTTGTTTTGTAAGCTTGTAGCTTTGTTGTATAAGAGATCGGAGTGACGAAACTGGAACCGTGTGAAAATATGTTACAAAATACTTCATAGTGTTGTTTTGTTACAATGGTGCAAAAACCCCATCAACGAACGCTCTTCCTTGGCTGGCAAAGGATAAAATGGATAAGCGGGAACAGACATCGACAAAGCTGCAAAAATGTACCCAAATGTGATCAGAAACCAAAGAAATTTGAAACTGATCAGAAGCTTCCACTCCACCAAGCTGCTCGAGAAAAATATCTGAAACCGGCCAGCGTTGTTAGAGGACGGATACAGCACATCGCAAGTTGAAAAGTGCTACGAAAGTTACCTAATCAAAATTGCAGTGTAGTTCAGGAATGGGGAATGATGCGATTTATCTTAAAATAGAATTTGTAATAAACTAATAAATGACTTCATGACGAAATTATTTTATTGGAATGCAATTAATAAAAGCGCATCATTTGAAAACACTTACCAAAAAGTTTTTTATGGCTCTTCCTTTTGAAAATTCTTAATGTTGAGTACAAATGATTGAACTTGGGTCAGTTGCAAAACCCATATAATATTATTGACGGTTACGAAGCTTCTCAGTCGTATGTTACTCAACTCATTAATCAGATCATACTAAGAATTGATTGACTCAAACTAAAAAATCCTGATGACGTGCCGATGAAGTTTCGGGAAGGGTTATTTGGGAATACATTTGAGTCACATAAACTCTTTGTTGTACGGAACTGTCCTTTAATTCCATTTTACATAGTAGTTTGCAGTATTAAACACACGTGGTATAGAAAATCTTCTGCTCGCCTCATTCACCATCTCACAACGCTCATACCATTGTGCACGAGGTACGTCCTACGCACCATTGTCTTCCTCTCGCCATAAGCCCAATGAATCACCACTCCCAATCAGCTTCGTTGAACATCCATTTTTGTAGCACTTTATTTATTCAGAGTGAAATCCGCCTGGAGCCAGTCAGGAGCCTCGCTGAAATTCAGTGACAACACCCTGTTTTTAGCTAACAAGTAAGACGACTTTAAGCCATTTTCACGCACAGATTGTATTCGGACGAAAGGCGTTCTTTCAAAATGCATAAGATATTTTTAACTTGCTTGATACATGGTATATACTATCTGAAAAATAGTTAAAATGTGTGAAAACAGTCTTTACTACAAGCATTGTTAATTAACGGACGAACCTTTGGGTCTCAGATTTTAAAATTAAATATTTAAGAACTCGTCATCTCGTCAAAAAGGCGAACGATTATTAGTTTGTAAACTTCTGGCAAGTTTCTGTGGGTAAATTTACTAAATCCACTCAACATCACATCACAGTAACGAAAGGAACTGAACAGAAATATCGGCGGATCAAGCAAACACGACCCACGCAAGTGCTACAACACCAAGTTAAAATGCCTTCCCCCAAGCTTACAGAGTTCTGATGTCAATGATTTTTAATAGCCTTCGCAGGAAACATGGCATATTTACTAGTTCATTTCAGTTTTACACAGAAATATGACGTCATATATCTTCCCTACATTTTCGGCGTTTTGCTAACCAGATGCTCCTGGATTCAAATTAGTTTACTATTTTCAAGAAGAATTTCCAGAAAAATGTAACTTTCCTTTTCAACGAGACGGTCGAACTCGGCTGAGCGACGTGCAGGGACGGCGAAGGGACGCATTGCGACTGATGCAGGGAGAACATGTCAGGAAGGGAAATAATAGCAAAGCATACTAACTGCATCTACAAAGTAAGTATTTTAGATTTATTATATGAATTATTACAATAGAATCACTGGAGAAGTGTTTTTGTGAAGTTTGATTTTTATTGGTTTTTAACCTTACGGCCAAACATGGAAAACATTGCATTTACGCTACAATTAATAAATAAATGAAACAGTCAGAATGCAGGATATAATATTATGGGACATTATGGTATAATAGTGATGAGTTATAAAAAATACTTGGCTGTAACAGTAAGCTAATTTTTTTTAAAATTTATTCATTACAATTATTACATTATATTTATGAATTAGTGATGAAACTATGAATACATTAAATCTTATTACATGCGAAACACTTCATCAACGTTTTTTCTTTGATAGCTTAATATTGCAAGTCAGGAAGTGGTGTCTAGTGTCATCAGAAATTGCGCTGGGGTATTGTAATTACTATGTATTTCCGTCTACATCGTTCTGCGTCTCTTGAATAGTTTCTTAATTTTCTTTAACTATGGGATTAAAATTAATTATTACAACTCTTTAATTTAAAACATAATTTCTATAAAATCCACCTAATTTATTAAAACGATAAACTATTATTTTTCTCCGTTAATTTTCGATAGAATAATTTCCACTAATGAACAACTTCTTTATCTAAGGACTAAATGCTGATGGTTATGCTACATGGAACTGGTAGTATTACAATTGTCTTTTTATGTGCCACGCCAAACGTACTTGCAATGTCTTCATGCTCAGTAAATCTAGAAGAAGCAATGCTTTTTCTTCATAAAATTGAAGGAAGGGTTTGGACAAAATACTTTTACACTGCTGTTTCCAATTTTTATCGATTTATATGATATATTTATCTATTAGATTTCCTGCGTTAAATAATGAATTCTGTTTCGTCCCCCGTAACCTAAAGAACCTCACCTTTCACTCTTAATATTTATATCCTCTTACCTTCAAGTTCATAACATTAACCGGGAATGTTCTCCTTCAGAATTAGGGGTATGCTGCGTTCATTTGTATTTACTCGTGCCTTCGGCCCCATTAGTGCATCCACCCATTGAATATTATATGTAAATTAACATTTACCTGTAAAGTTGCAGTCTCATTGATCTGTTTAAACAAATAACAAATTACTTTTCTCCTAAACTTCTTTACTTTACTAATAAACTTATCTGTATACTACTGAAGATGGTATATACTCGGCATTAATTACCGGCATAATTCTGATTAAATTAAGCCCAAAAAGTGACCATGATATTTACTCTTAACCTTATTATCCATATTATTTTAAAAAAATTGATTTTTGTATTAGTTTGCTGTACAAAAATTCCTCAGGATGAAAATTCTGAAATTTTCAAATAAAAGTAGGCCTATGGAATTCAATTTGTTCACAAAATTAAAGTAGATCATGATCTACGTATGAATTTACAAATATACATATAATGTCTCCTCCCTCACCAGTGTTTTCAAATCAAGGTTGAGAACGAATTAAGAATTAGCATTTAATAATTCCATGTCAGAATCTTGGCCAGTTTTTTGACTACACGTGCCACTAACTTCGTGCATAAATTACAAATTCTACAGATCATAGAGTTTTTGACATCAGTAGGTGAAATTTTGACGTAGGATATGTTTTCATAGATCTAGTGAGTATGGACAATCTCATCTCAACCCAATCCCTTCAACTGTAGCACAATTGGTAATTTGACTGTAAGAAAATTGATTTCGACCCGCGTAGTTATACATATTCAGAGTAATAAGATATTCTTAGAATACAGAATTTAAAATAACTGTACATTTTGCAGTAGTAGAGAAGAATATGCTAACACACTGATTACATATAACACTATAGAATATATAATACTACAGCAGATACAGAGTAGCATATACAGAGGTAGTTTTCAAGATGCATATTTACAAAATCAAATGCTTCGCAGCATTTTTTAGAGTTGGAATGTTAATAACGACGTTATGTGTTGAATGATAGATAGACAGAAACCAATGTGTCATGAAGCGCGAGTAGTGAAAGAATAGCTCAATCACATGGCTGACGTGAAAGAGCTGAAAGGAAGGCCCTCTGAATGCCGGCTTGCGCGCGGTCGTTGACCGCAACGCGCCTGCAACGCACGCAGCGGCCGCGCTAAACGGCGCGCGCGTCGACGCCTCCAGAGCGCGCGCGGCGCCCCACCGCATGCGCGCTCCGCATTGCGCTGTCGAGCGCCGCGCCGCGCCGCGCCGCGCCGCGCCCCGTCACCTCTCACGGGTCGCGCCCGTGGGGCAGGGGCGAGAGGAGGGATTGGGCGGAGCGAGGCGGGGAGCGGCGGCGGTTGCAACCGCGGAGGAAGCCGGTAATTGAAACCCGGCCGCGGCGGCAGGTGTTAATGGCGCGCCGCCCCGCCACGCCCCCGCGCCCCCCTTCGTGCGCCCGTTCCCGCGTCGCCCCCTCTGGCTCCGACGCCGGCCCTAATCGAAGCCGTCACTCACGCCCTCCCACGCCCGGCCTCCCGCGGGGGCATATTGACAGAGCACGCCTCCGTCGCGTTGGAGACTGCGACGAGCGAACAGACGACGAACCCGGCGCCCAGAGGGCAGCACCGGGGACTTCCACGCAGCGATGCGCGCTTGTTAGCAGAGCTACCACCGAAGCCAAACATCGCGCCAAACGAGCTCTGACTCTGATAGAAATCTCATCGGCAGCCGACGCAACGTAAATTATTTACAGTTTTAATGTAGAGTTGTCAGCTGCAAATGATTTGTATTCATACCAAATACGATACTCGAAAACGTGCAATTTACTTTTTATTTATTTTACAGAACATTCCGAATGGCAACATATGAACACACAAAGTAAGCATTTTTTTTCAGTTACTATAATAATGAGAGTTCACACGTAGTACGTATGTGGTAAAAACAATAATTTACTAAACGACGAAGTTAATGTTTTGAATTTATTATCAAACTCTCTTTGTGTTTAAAAGATAATTATTTTCTGTATTTAAAAACGTTATAATTATTGTACTTGCACACCTTATATGATGCATATATTATTAACAATTCCTTCCATCATTCACAACGATTAGGAAAAATCAACTTACGTCACCCAAGATCCACGTTAAGAATCAGCGCCGACATAATATAACTTTATAATACTTAGCTTGGCTACAAATAATACAGGTAAATATTCTTATCATACTGTAGTATCTGAAACCTCTTAGACATGGGAAATGAGAATCTTGGACAATAATAGCAATTAAACTCCTTTAACATATAGTTGCTACACATCGTGTTCAAAGAGAGAAGGGAAAATAGTATTAGTCAAAATAATATTATTGCAAAACAGGACAAATATAACATTGAAAGAATGAAAGAAAACATTAAAAGAATGAAAGAAAACAATAAGATGAGAACGCTGAAGGAAGGTTTATTTTATGTTCCATTACCATTTCCTCGAGAAATTCGGATTCCCTGGTGCAAATGAAACCAGTGTCGCGATCCCGCTCTGCTCTGCTCTGCCTGCTTGTTAGTATTCGCGGCCGCCGCTGAGGTCGCGCGCGGTCGCCAAGACGGCGTCCGTTGGCTGCGGGGATTCTTTGCCGCCGCGATGTCTAAGAGTTCACGTGGCACCGTTTGCGCAAAACCGCCACAAGCAGGGTTAGGAACCACAAACATTTACGGGAGTAAAAGGAGACTACTGCGAGGGGCGGACATAGACGTTTGAGACGAAGGGGATCTGGTAATATGCGAACTTTTTTTTATTTACAAAACGTTCGGTATGTGCAATTCGGGACTAGAACAATACTTCCTTTTTAAATTATTTTTACGAAACCTTTAGTTTAATTATCTGTTCATTTATTACGCGTAAAACACGTAGTAGACAAAGAACTGAGGTAATGTCTTTGAACGGCTTTAATGAAATACTCCTGCATTTTCGCTTTCGAATACATTATAACAGATTACCTAAAAAATTCCATTCACTGTTTTCAGTGCCAATCATTGACGAATATTTCTAAATATGTACATTGTTACTATTTTTTAAAAAATACTTAAAAGAGTTGTAATCAACATTTATTTCAACTAATAAGTGACAAAAATTAAAATAAGTTCGCGAAATAAACTAATTTAATCAGAAATATACTTGTGAATACTCTCGTCTGCCCGGGTGACGATGCGTAGAAAGCGGGGATGCCATTGTACGTGGTCCAATATATTATTTGCAGGATATGAGAAATAAAGGTAGAAGTAGTCTGCAGCAGCAAAAGAGCTGTTGAACACAATGGTTTTCCAAATACCATGTACACTTCTCCAGATCTCCTGAAAAGATGCAATAAATTAAATATTTTAACAAAAATGGTCTTCACCTATACTGGAATATCATAGAATAGTATCGCAGTTATACAGTAATTTAGTATTTAGTTATTTACTTATGCAGTCATATAGATAGACAGTAATTATTTTGCAGTTTAACATATTACAGCACTGTAGTTCTTTTAATACAAAAAAAAAATATTGAAAAAATGCTGCTATATAACGCAACAAGTGAAAAGCAAATGCTTAATGGATGCGGCGATCCTGCTGTTGCATGACGTTAGCTGTGTCGTATACACTGACACACTGAATATGAAAATTCAGTTGATACGCGCATTATGAAAATAGACGGAACAACACAATCAAAAACGTGCATTTCTCATTCGAAAAATAAAACTTGCATTGTTTGGATATTTTTCCGACATTCTGGATATCCAGTGACTCCACAGACCACTTTTCAAGCCGCATAGTTTTCTTTCACTTTGTGCGTGAATTGGATTTTATTAAAATAGATATGTCCATTTTCAGAATGCCAAAGTTTTGTACATTAAAACATGAACATCGAACCCGTGCGTACAAATTGAAGTCTTAAGGATTCACTCCGTATGACAACAAAATGAAAACAAATGAATTCGCAATAACGTTTATCTCTCCAAATGAGAGCCGTCCAGGAAGTGAGACTTGAAGGATTTGGTGCAGTCCCGCCCCCGTGACTGCGCCGTAGAAGCCCGCGCTCTCGCCAGAGGCGGCGCTGGGCCTCGCGGTGGCGACGGGGGCGGTGGGCGAGAGGGGGGAGGGGGAGGGAGACGACGACGCTGCGGAGCAACGACCTTGCGGCGGCCGCGGAGGCGCAGCCCTCGGTTCGATACCGGCCTCGCCCGACCGCTAGCGCTCGCCTCGCCCCGCCACTCCACGCCACTCCGCGCCATACCTCACCACGTGACGCCACGCTGCCGCCCACTCTAAGTGCACCTTTGGGCGACTTTAATGCTTATCATATTTGAAACTGTAAATTTTAAATTAGTGCGTTTTTTCATTGATCAGTCTTTTGTTGAACATGAGTGGTTTCCGTTTTGATTTGTTACAGTAAGATTCACTGTAAAATATTTTCAGGGTAATCCCACTGGGTCCTGCGTGTGTTTAGTTTCAAGAGTGAGTTGGAATTATCTACCAGGTGGATTGAAAATTATGACATCTGAAGAATGATAGGGGTTTTGTAAATAAGGGAGTAAAGAGGGGGTTGTTGCCGAGTCAAAAGTTCGTCGGAAAAGTGTTCATCGATACTCAATAAAGATGAGGAGGTCCTTCCTACTGGAACAGAAGCTACATTTCGGGCAGAAGGAAATCTACGAAAGAGAACAGAGTTTAGTTGACGGATAAGTGAGTCTATTGTGAGCCCTGTGTGTTCATGTAATAATATATTATGAAACGATGATGTAATGATGGGTATTAATACACGAGCGTAAAGTGATATTACGATACGAGCGAATATCGTAAACGTCATACGAGTATATTACTACCCATTACGTCGAGTTTTATACAGTACTTTTTCTACGACTAATAATAGCTACTATAAGTTAAATGTTACATTGTACGGTTACTGTCATGTAATGTTCAACCAACGCCACCGACCAGTCATCCAGGTGACCCATCTTGCGTTGGTTAAGCGTAAACGCACTCCGACTTCAAACGAATAGTATACGAGTCAAGTAAGGATTCAATTTGTTAAAAAAAGAGTCATAAAATGTATTATTTGTTATTATTTTTTATTAGCTTAATGACGATGCAGTCCCCTTCTGATTTGACTCTTAGTTTTGGAAACAGGGTAGTGCATACACAGTTTACCGTCATCACTCTTTGGTTTGCCTCGACACTAACTTATTCAGTCATCATAGGCAGTTTTGAAACTGGGTAGAGTATGTGCGGTTTATTGCTACCACCTGTGGATTGTCTCGGTAAAATCCAGTGAAACATTTAATAGAACGATGAGCAATTATTGATTACTTATCAACAGTAAACTTTTGTGTGATTGGTCCAATATCTGTACTAAAATGAAACTGTATCATAATGACTATCAATATACGAGCTGCAGCCACTTACGAGAATTATACAATGAGAGTAGAAAAATGAATTTAGGAGAAACTAGTTTGTTAAGTATATTGTCATCTCTTGTCATTTAAAACCAGCTGGATAATCTTAGGATTAAACTTAACATGCGTGATTTATTGAAATGTTATGATAAATAAAATATACAAAATTACTTTTAATTAATTAGTTGTTTTCGTTCGTGAGACAGTCTTAAAAATATCTCTTGAGCTTTGTAAATTATCAGGTATTCTCTGTCGTCTTTTTGCGACTGGTCAATTTATTGATAATTTCCAAAGCACACGGAGTATTTGCTGTGATAATTTACAAGATCAATTTCAAAAAATTAGTACCTGAACAAGATGTGTATATTTGAAGAAATATTGAATTTAAAACTCTATTATCGAATGTAGTGAGGTGTCGCTCATTTATTCCAATTTTTCGTAAGGTGATAACCTGATAAATATGATGAAATTGTATATTATTTTGCTGTTGTTGAAGTAACATACTATTATGGATGGAACAAAAATATCTCAAATAGGACAATTACTGAAGGTTCACTTGTTTTGTGAAATCGGGCTTGTAAGGATACCGCAATCCGATAAACACTGCGCTCTAAAGACGTTTTTTGTGTTTGTTAGGCAGGTTTGAGTATAATGTTAGGGCATGTGGTTATCGCAAAACTTGAAATATAGGTTCTTTTCATATAGATGATATCCACATCTCGAAAATTGACTTATTTTTAGGCATGATTAACTTGCTGTGTAGTTCCATGTTCATCGTGCGTAACTCTTAATTCTAAAAAGTATTTCATACACACAGCATTGAATATTTTGAATACCGGATTCATACGCTTATTCAAATAGTGTAGTAATTCTTTATGATTATTTTGAAAAGTATTTTTGATATAGAACTAGAGACAAATTAATTAGCATCTTTAGTACCTAGTATGAACCAATAAAGACATTTGAATTGTGAGAATAACTATCTCAGAGAATTCCTTGACTGTTTCGAAACGACTCTTTTACTTAAAAAATTAGACTTCTCTTAAGATACTCACAGCTCGTAAATCTTAATGCAAAGTGATTGATGTGTGGATCCTAATGAGTATTTAAATATGTATCTCAGTAAAGAATCTCTTAGGCTAAAGACTAAAAAACATTAAATTTGTTATAACTGGTTTAATTACTTATCCTTTCACCTGATGTTGTGTAGAGATACGTATCAAAGAATAATCAAGTACATTTTAGACGAAGAATCTAGGAGAAAAGCTTGTAAAGTAATTTACTTGCTAATGTTAGACATTATCTTCTTTCTGTGAATATAACTGCTGTAACTAGAGTTGAATTAAGAAAGATAAAATATGTGTTAAAACTCACTTCAGTTAAGATATAGATCATTTTTGGATTATTAGTTTTTTCTTTTATTTAAATAGAGTAAGAAAATATTTATTTATTTTTTACATAAAGACACCTGTGAATATAAAAATACCTCTATGGGGTTAATTGTAAAATATTTTGAAAGATGATATGGAGAACGATCCTAAGAAATTCAAAGATAAAATAGTCGACTCTACTTCGGATCCGTCTAGGTCTTCACAAACCAGGTTGTCGAATGTCGAACACAGCCAACAATGTCAATAAACCTGTTCCCGTGAAAACACCGCCCCTCATGTAGTTCCAGCAACACGCCAGGAGAGGCGTTAAAAGAACATAAACCGAAAACAGTAGGAGAACAAGTATTTGAATGATATGTTCCGTGGTCATATTTGGTGTTGTATAGTGTACTTGAAATGGGGGATATAATTTATATAAGAGGACAACCAGATGTTGCCTAGACTACGGAGTCTACATTTCTACCAACATTCAATGAAGCACAAACACGTTTTGCGAAGATCAGCCAAACATGGGAGATTCGTCCAGATAACAAGCAAGACCACAAAACATGATAAAAATGCACATTAAACTCACAAAGTCTAAGCCCGGTAGATTTTCCCACTTTGACTTCCAATTATGTCTCGTGTAATTGAGATTATCCCTTTTATTTCGAATGACACTTTGATCACAAAAGGAAACAAATTTTTAAATGATCAAAACAGTATATAGATCGATTTTCGAAATTCGATTCAATAAAAAGCACCGATCAATAAACTTTACTCCTTTTGACAATCCCAATTTGACAAAGAAGGGTGTATTTTTCCGCACAAACCTCTAATTTCACAATTGATACCAATGATTTTGTAGTTACTTTGTATCATATTATCAACTAATAGAGGCAGGTTATTGCGGAGGGGGGTCAGGGGCGATATTAAGTTTTCGGAAAAGTACAACTACGGTTCAATAGAAAGACTTCAATACTTACTCTGTGTTGTGATGAAGTATACTTATATATATGGTATTTAAATCATATTAATACAATTAACGCGTAGACAGCAAAAAGAGATGGCCTGGAGCAATTGCTTTCTTCGGAGGTGACACATCCGTCGCGAAGGCCTGGAGGGCGCAGCGCAGCGCGATGCGGACGCAGGCGGTCGCGGCGCGTAGGCCCTGCCACCACGCGGCGGCCACGCCCCGTCACGCCGCGCCGGTAATTGGGAGGTGCGCAGGGCGGCGGAGGGGGCGGGCGGGCAAGCGACCCGCCCGCCGCCCGCCCGCGCCGTCGGCTTGTTTGTCCGTGGAAAAATGAAGCAGGCTTTCTGCGTGCCTGCGGTGGCGCGCGCACGGGCGGGCGGGCGGGGGCGACCGCGCGGAGGGGCGGGGGAGCGTGAGTGACTGACTGAAAACTGCCTCCCGCAGCACACGCACACGAGCGGGAGCGGGAGCGGACGGGGAGGCGGAGCGGCGCGCGCCGGAGATGCGAGCGCGATAGGCGGTCGGCGCCGCGGACTGGCGGCCGCTCAATTCGTCTCCGGGCGCGAACGCGCCGCAGCCCGTTCCAGAAAAGGCGAATTTCTGCCCGAGGACTTCATTAGGGTGCCGGACCCGTCGCAGGGGACAGCTACGACAGCGCGGGCGAGCGACGGGCGTTCGGCCTCTGACACCACACGCGATGCGCGGCGGCGCGCGCGGGGAGCGATTATCGCCGTTATCACCTCCGATCCGCGGCGGCGGCGCGGCGGCGGCGGCAACTTGCGAGCGGCGTGACCGGCGAACGTAACTGTTGAGGCGGGGGGACGGGACAGCGGAGCCATTCGTACTGGGCCTGTTGAGTGGAGATATCGGCCGCGAGGCTTCGCAGTCGCCCGGAGCCGGAGATGCGGGGAGCTGCCGTCTGTTGTTCGGCTGGCGAACGCTTGTCGGGTAATTGACACGTTATCGATGGACGTGCCGAAAGCCTCCCGTCGGCCTGCGATGCCGCCCGCTGTTTTTCGGCACTTCGGATGCGGGCGCTCGCGCATCCTGCTCCGGCAACTCTATTTTCGCGCCATTAATAAAATTAGAACTCAGCGTTATTGTTCGCGGCTCAATGCCAGCACTGAAAGTTTAGAAAAATGTTCGCGGTTCTCTTAACTACATGTTAGGAAAATTGTTAAATTGCCGTTATCCCACTTAAGGTAAAGAGGAAGTTTTTGGAATGGAAATGCTATATATTTTTCAGGTTTTAAACTATATGTATGAACAACAGCTATTTTGATTCATATGAACTCATCTATGCTTCCAGCCGAAATTCATGATCAGTAACGATCAGAATCATTAAAATCATAAATAACTATAAGAAGCAGGCGATGCTGTTGGACCGACAAGTATTCAGGCTCTGAATTAGTAAGTTTATAACTGACAAAAGAACAAAGAAACATGAAAAGCGACACCATGCTATTGGCATTGTTATTAACTTTGACATCTATAAATAATTTATTGATATTATAAATAAAACGTTAATAAAAAAATACAAAATAACTACAAACCACAATTTCTGTGGAAATATGTGCTTCTGCAAAGTGAATAACCATCATTCTTTAATTGGTCCACATTTCAACCTACTAAGAACTATATCAAATTCAGTGACAAATTAAAGTTATCCTGCAACCTGAAACAAATATACGTTAGAAGAAAATATTTAATAAAAGTTCTTATCCGAGAAAATATTATTTGTTCGTCTGCTGTTGCCCTTCTATAAATGTAGTCTTCGCTGTTAAATTTTAAAATAATTACTATTCCTATGTACTCAGCAGCAAAACCACCAGTGAAAAGTTACATTTGAAATGCACAAAACAATATATTTTGTAACTTTGTAAACTAAGAATTCTGCAGGCGAGAGTGGAGGGCAGGGGCGAGGCCGCTGTGGGCGAGAGCTTGGGCGATCGAGAAAGCCTAGATCGAGGGGGGTTTGAGGACAGCATAGAGGCTATAGTGACTGAGGAGCTATGTGAATTAGCTATTGAACCCAGAGGCTATGGCGACGAAGGGCTAACAGCGACGGAGGGGCTACGGCGACTGGGGGTTTCGGCGACGAAAGGCTAGGGCGACAGGAACTAGGGTTACGAGGGGCTATGGCGACGGACGGGCTATGGTGCCAGAGGGGCGACAAAGACGGTGGGTTTTGGCGACGAGGAGATATAGCAGACAAGGGCTATGGCGACGGAGGGAAGAGAGCAATGGAGAGGCGATGGCAACGAAGTGCTAGAGCGACGGAGCGGCTATGGCGATGGAGGTCTATGTCAACGGAGGGGAGAGAGCAGCGGAGAGGCAATAGTAACGGAGTGGCTACGGCCACGGAGGGCATGGGGCGACGGAGGGGCGAGAGCAATGGAGGGGCGACGGCGAGGGCGACGAAGGGCGTTCCCCGTCGTGGTCGGGTGGTGACAGACGGCGCGGGCGACGGACGCTGCAGATCGCGTGTTGCGGCGAAAAAGGAGGAAGGGGGAGGAGGAGGAGGAGAAGAAGGCGGGAGCTGTCAGGACGGGACGCACATTAAATTCCCTCCTCGCCTAATGCGTTGTCACGAGTAGATACGTCAAAAGATCCGTCAAACTTACAACACGACTCACCCAATTCATTAATAATATCATTTCAATTATATTTGAAACGTACAGAATTTCAGTTAGATTATGTTATAAAATCTTAATAAACACTCACAACGTCTTGTAAGGTTACCTCCGTTAGAAAATCCTTCCTTCCGAAATCATAATGAGAAATTCCATGAAACAATAACTGTTCGGTAAAGGTAAATGAAAAAGTTGTAGATTTGATTACGAATTTCCAAAATACCAGACATTTGGCTAATCTTGTCACGGTTCTCATGATAATTATATGGTCTGGTTCTATTTTATATTATGTGTACTTGTTTATGTATTTATGTAGTGTTACGAATCTACTGAATGCTCAGTGTTTCCACAACAACGTGTGCTCACATGAATCGAGATTGTCTGAGAGCCAATAAATACAACTCTAGCTGTATTTCCACTCACCAAACGTCTCTGACCGCTGGCCTCTCTCTTGAGATAAATTAAACGTAAAAACTGTGCCTTATGCCTGGGCCTAATCAATTCCCACACTTGGGGGGGGGATAAGTAACGAGGCAGCTCCCTTCATCGTAACTAGCAAACTCTGGCTGCCTGAGCTTTTCTTTGTCACATAGCACCAGAAACGTAGGCGATTTGAACGAAAAGGTACAACAATATTTTCGCTTCGACAGGGAATCGACCACGGTATCGCACATCGAGGGACTAGTTCGCGGCCCATGACCCACCCTCCATGGAATAGTAGATTCGTGAACATCTCGTGCGGCGGCGTGCAGATGGTTGAGGAGAGAAGGGAATCGAACGCGGGAACGCACCACAGGGAGCCACTACGCTGCTCATGAGACACCCTAAGGCTTCATGCAATATTATACTTCGATTTTCTGGTAGTAGCACTTGACGTAAGTCAGTTGTTCCGGTGTCATAACATCGGGAGCTTGAACATCACTACACTGTGGTTGCTGATTACATTCAGCTGATTACATTCAAGTGTCTTTGTAAATAAATGAAAGCATTCATGTCAACAAAGTCAGCATCGGGTGTCTCCGAAAAAAATATTTTTCGTGGAGTCGCTCCAGCCATTCACCGCGCCGGTGCGGTGGCGTGCAGACGGTTGAGGACAGAAGGAATCGAACCCAGTAACGCAACGCGGGGAGCCAGTACGCTGCCTATAAGCCACCCTAGGGCTTCATGCCAAATTATACTTGAGAGTGTTCACTACGGTGACGTTCAAGCTCCCGATTGGAAGACACTGTAAGAGCTGATTAACGTCAAGTGCCATTATATATAAATGGCAGCATCCGTGAACACCTCGTGGCATCGCTCCAGCCAGTCCCCGAGGCGGTGCGGTGGCGTGCAGACGTTTGAGGACAGAAGGGAATCGAACCCAGTAACGCACCGTGGGGATCTAGTACGCTGCCTATAAGCCACCGTAGGGCTCCATTCAACAATATAGTTAAGGGAGGTGACGTTCAAGCTCCCGATTTTATGACACCGTAACAGCTGATTACCGTCAAGTGCCATTATACGTAAATGGAAGCATTCGTGAACACCTCGTGGCGTCGTTCCAACCAGTCTACGCGCCTATGCGTTGGCGTGCAGGCGGTCGAGGAAAGAAGGGAATCGAACCCTATAGCGCACCACCGGGAGCTAGTACGCTGCCTATAAGCCACCCTAGGGCTCCATGCAACATTATACCCGACGGTGGTGGCGTTCACAATGATGACGTTCAAGCTCCCGAATGGCTCCATGCAACTTTATACTTGAGAGTGGTGACGTTCACTATGGTAACGTTAAAGCTCCCGATTGGATGACACCCTAACAGCTGCTTAACGTCAAGTGCCATTGTAAATAAATGCAAGCATTCGTGAACACCTCGTGGCGTCGCTCCAGCCAGTCCCCGAGCCAGTGCGGTGGCGTGCAGGCG
>BOPP01000008.1:9674573-9714096 GCA_017312745.1 Gryllus bimaculatus
GGGCGGGTGGAGGAGGAGGAGGAGGAGGCGCGTCGTGAGCGCCCTGCGTGCGCAGCGTGACCTTCCACTCGCTTTATAAAGCACTTATTTAGGAGGCCGTGCGTGCCGGCCGGGCCGACAGCACAGCCGCCGAGCCGCGCCGTCGCCGCCGACGCTGCCCGGCCGACCAATACAGTTTCTTCCTTTTGGGACTTTTATTTTCAAGTTTTGTATCGCGAAGGGTTCGGTTGCGGTTCAGTCAATGTTCAGAGGCTTTGGGCGATTAGGATTGGATTTTGAGACGATGTTGGCACTGACCTTGTCGCAATGTTTTCTGGGTTTGGTCTGAATGTCTGGATGACGTTTGTTGGAAACATTTTGTTTAATTACGCTTCTCCTTCAAATATTCAATTTTACAATAAACATGCGTGAAGAAAATGTGTCGTTATTGTATAAAAATAAAATGTGTAAATTGAAATTAATTATAAGTTCCTAGAATGATTTTGTTTTCGCCTTCTGACTTTCTAAAAATTGATTAAAAACACTTTGTCTAAAATACAAGTTATTTATGTTTTTCGGAATAGTTCGACATCATTTGTTTTTATAATTTACATTTCCGACAGAAAATTCCGTTTTTACGTCTCTGATATTGAAAATAATAGATTTTTCTTGCTTCTATATGTAATATATTGCAATCTTTAGCACACTCTACGCAATATCCACGTTTTGGGTGTCTCCGAAAGAAATATTTTTCTCAAATTTCTGCCTGAATGTCTGTAATCAACGTCCGTCTAATTGATAAGTATTTCAATAGTACCCAAGGTGTTTACCAAAGTGGATACTCACCAACTGATCTGGGTGATATCGCGTGTCCACGAAAAATAAATGTTTTTTTAAAATTTGGGGGTATTATTCATGAGTTTTGATATAATATGCATTTATTTGAAAATATAATAAATTTCGTGCGATGAAATAGCGATATTTAAAAAGATACAGGGAAAAGATAAAAGGAATTTCTCAAAACACAAGTTTTCTTTAAATTATTATCTGTCATAGACTACAATTACTTCAATAATATGACATACGTTCTATTTTCATTAAAAACTCAAAAATTGGAAATATTGCATAAGTTTAAAATTCTTTATGATTCTTCTATTTGAGACACGCTTGTTGGTGTAATGAATAAAACCAACGCGAGAAATTTGTTTTGCGATTTGGCAATATTATTGAGGTTTCGATTAGTCTTTATTTCCAAAACAATAAGGTTTTTTATAGAGAAGTTCAAGTCTTTTCCTCGGGCTAATTAGGCGACTTTCTCTTCAAATAATAGGTATTCGGCCCTAGATAAGTAATCAATTGCTTTTATTAAGTGGTTTTATAGTATAAACACATCTTGATATCTTGAAATGGATAGAATGAACTCATACCTAATTGTAATTTATATCGTTTTTTGTTGCATGAGTTGAAATCGATCTATCAAAAGCAGTCAACCTTTCGTCATCTAGAGCACGGCTGGTCGAATGCAAGATTTCGGATCGAATTGTTCTCTACGGCGGCCCTTATGCCACTCCCCTTTCACTAGACTAGACTCCTTTTCCCCTCCTTTGCCCTCTATGATCAATGCGAGCAGCGGCCCCGTCCTTCCCCTCCCCAGCCCATGGGCTGACTCGACAAGCAGCGAGCCACACCGATTGCCCGCAGATAAGCTCTGGCCTGGAGTCCGCCAAGGGGGCCGCCCACTAGAGCATTTCTGATCTGGCGTGTGAGCACGTGCGAGTAAACGATTACATGTTTGCGAAGCAGAATTAGCCAGTTTTTAAATTGGAAAATTGAGTGCCTTAAAATGCAAAGATCAGTGAGTGTATGTCCAGGAATTATTTGACACATGTGAATCTTTACAAAAAATAGAAAGAAAAAAGTATCGGTAATTATAACTGCATATAGGTACAGATACTGGCGAAACGTAGGTGAAACGTAGATGTCGTCATAACAGGACACCCCGCATTGTGGGATTAATCGCCTGAAATGATTGTTTGTCGTCTAATTGTCTATTAAGTTGCGCATCCCTAGTGTCGTGGCGGTGGCCGGGGCGGGATGAGGGTGGCCGGGGGCGGGGCGGGGCGGAGCAGAGGCGGCGTGGCGGTGCGGCGCGGCGCGTGGAGTGGGAAGGCACACACGCCGTCGCCGACGCCGAGGCCGCGCGGTGGCTGTTTGAAGAGCGCTCTTTCAGATTGCGCCGGCGGCGGCGCGGCGTGCGCATCTGCGCGGTGGCGTGCGCCCGGCGCCGCAGCGCCCTCCGCCCCCTCCGCGCCACACTCCTCCGCGCCGCGCGCCGGCGATCTGCCGCGCACGCAGCGCAGTGCCGAGGGCTGCCCGTCTGCCCGGGCCAAGATCCACCTCCGCCGAACGAAGCAGCTACCTGGTGCGCACGGCAAGTGGTCTCATACATGGCAAAATTAATTTCTAGCATTGTCTGCGACAAATTAATGACAGCGAACAATTACTTTGACGAAACTCGTTTCCATCTGACTGCCATTGTAGGGGGATATCAAAGAATTAAGAGAGTAGATTTTAGCTATCAAAATCTTTAGGGCAATTCATTAGCGAATTTTGAATTGAAACATACACTTACGACCTGACATAATTTCCACACAACAGGCTATAATTTATATTTAAGTTAATGAATTTCCAAATGAAATAGTCTATAACTACCTATAAATATGACCCTTAGTAAAGGGCATAATGGATATTTCTCAAGAAAGAAAGCAATGAACTGGGATTAAATTCTCGGACAAGGTTGAGGAACTAGGATGACCGAAGAATGTTGTAATTGTAGAATAATTTGTTTTGTGCTTGGGTGAGAATTCTATATACCGACTTCGTATAATTCGTCGTTTCCGTGATTTCGCGTCTTTGGTTAAGGCTGATAGGTAACAATGCGGGCCACGAAACACAGCCATTATTCCTTTCCCTACTTGACTAACTTCGAAACTCCAAGAATGCGAGATGAGCTGCTCCGTCCTAGCATTATGGACAGAAATGACAACTCAAGGTTCAAATTGGACTCTATCGAAATGGAAAGAACAAATAGTAGTTACGGAAGTAGAGATAAGAGAAGAAATAGTAGAGGACGAAATAAAAGAAGAAACGGTAGAAGAAGGAATAAAAGAAGAAACGGTAGAGGGCGAAATAAAAGAAACGGAAGAAGAAGGAATAAAGGAAGAAACGGTAGAGGACGAAATAAAAGAAGAAACGGTAGAAGGATTAAAAGAAAGGGCAGACGAAATAAAAGAAGAAACCGTAGTACAAGAAGCAAAGAAGAAACAGAAAAGGCGACTAGGCGCGATTTCGGCCGCGAGGATCGCGCGAGCGTCGCACTGGCGCCGTGTGTTGGGCGGCCGCCGCGCCGCGCGCTCGAGCTGCTGGCCCGTCGTGCGAGGGATTCGCAGCCAGCGCGAAACGGAGGCGCCCCTCGAGCGAGCGTTTCGCGCATCGCTCGAGCACCGCGCTGCCCCTTCCTTTCCATTTACGCGGCGCTCCTCCGATTAAAAGAATTATTCATAGCGGCGTGAGACCGTTTCCACGAGACATTTATGTAAAAGTGCGCGTCTCATAATACAAACATTGCATCTAGGATTAGTCTGTGGAACCTCGCTGAGCGTGAAAGAGATTCGAGGTTCATCAGATTTGCGGTGGTTTTGAACATGAATTTAGTATTTCTATTTCATTTAATATTCACATTCTGCTCTAGTCATTCACGAGTTTAAGATTAAAATTATTTTAACAGTCACGAACCAATGAGGCGGGATAAACGATGAATTCCAGCTTACTTTTTCCCTTTGTCTTCGTTTAGGCATGGAGTTACACCGTTTTATTATTAGACCCTATTCTAATTTTAAGTGAGGGTTTCGTCTTTCAACGCTTATCGGAAATACGAAGCTGTCGTCATGCGTAATACCTTCTTGGAAACTCTGGCGTCCTCTAATAGTCCTGTCCATAAACGCGATGAAATATTATTTTAGTGAACATTTAATATATAATTAACAGTTGCGCAATCGGAGCGGAATGTTAAATTAGTTCTTGAAAAAAGCCACCTGTTTCCACGCGGAAAGGATATATAGTACAGATAATTATCAAATTATTTATGCACTCTCTTGAAAACTAAAATGTACTTTGACACAAATTTGCAGGAAATGATTATTGATAAATATATTGATAAATACGTTCAGATCTTAAATGTGGTCATTTTTCAATTATATTGCAATATTTTTTGAGGTACCCCGCAGTCTACCTCCCCCCCCCCTCCGGGATGACTTTGGTATGAGACTGTTAACATAATTCTAATGTTCAGAGGTAAATTTTTCGCGTTTCACTAGTCAAAAAACATAATTTTGGACTTACTTCATTTAATTTAAAAAAATATTTTCTAGAATTCTTTTGCGAATATTAATCATTACTGCGAAGTATTTTGTACCACAATGTCTTTGTTCTTGTATGTATATCAAAATAAAATCCGGTTTTTTGAAATAATAGCTCACACAGCTTTGCGGTTATTACACATATTCCAGGCGTCACGAGCCGAATTTAATATGTGTTACCCTTTGGTGAAAAATACGTAATACTGTCACTTCACACGCAGTACTGTTTTTATGCAATTATCTACTTTTGAGTTTGTCACTTTTTCAGAATAATGTACCTGAAAAAAAAAGAGTCGCAGAAAAATGTTTGCAACCCTACCTCTACGCTTTCCTTCCGCGCAGATATACCAACACACCTCATAACGTGCTTTTTTAATAACTAATTTTTTAAATTTATTTATTTGTTAACAGATCGAGGCTCTCAGTACATACTACTATATAATGTATAAAGACAATGTTTGTTTGTTTGTTACGCTGCAACGGTACGTTCATCTGATTGTGATAAAGCTTTGCCAACATATTGCTTGCACGTGTGGGAAGAATATAGGCATAGTACGATGGGAATGTGTATATGCCTGCGCACATAGATGCACGTGGATAATGATTTTATGCCCCTGAACTGCGTGCTCAACACAACGACGCTCTACGCAACCCGCTGAATCCTGAAGTACGAATATTAAGAGAATTTTTATTGCATATTCTGCCCCTGCGAATGTGAAATTTTGTCCGAGAGAGAGGGGGGGGTCAGTGACAGACAGACAGAGTGCCAGATAGAAACGGAGAGGCAGAGAGAGCGAGAGTGAGTGAGTGAGAGAGAGAGACAGAGAGACGAGAAGAGACATGGAGAGAGTCGGAAACGGAGCGACAGGGGCGGTGAGAGAGACGAAGAGAGGACGGGAGAGGGAAGAAGAGAAGCAAGCGGGGATAGGCTAGGCGTGCGCGGCGGGCATGAGGCCGCGGGGCAGGACAGGCGGGGAGGGCGTATGGGCGCTGGGGCGGGGGAGAACGTTGGGGTAGGCATGGAGGGCGGGCAAAAAGCGATGCGCGACCGGGCGGGGCAGAGCAGGCGGAGGGCATGAAGGCGTTGGCGAGGAGGCGTAGGGTAGAGCATGGGTTTTGGCTAGGTGTGCGACGCAAAGGGCCGGCGGGGCTAGGGCAGGCGGGGTGGCGTGTGGGCGCTGGGCGAGGCGGTGGGGAAGCGTGGGGTAGAGAATGCGGGGCGGGCAAAGCAGCGGCGGGGCCGGCGGGCAAGGCAGGCGGGGAGGGGCGTGAGGCGTTAGGTCAGAGCATGGGTTTCGTCTAGGCGTGCGACGCGATGCCGGGGGGGCGGGGAGGCGGGGACGATGCGTGTGGGGCGCTGGGGCGGACGCGGAGGGCGACCGCAAGCCGGAGGCGCCGCGACGCAGCGGCCGCGTCGGGACGCGCCGCGCAATCGGTAATGGAGGGTGCGAATCGCGCCCCGCTTCGCAGCGCCACTCGCAGCGCGTTTTTGCGGGCGCGTCGACTTCCGCGGGCGGTGCGCAGCGGGCCGCAGTGGGCCGGGCTTCTGCGCGCGCCAGCTGCTGCGTTCGCGGCTCGAACATCCTCGGTCGTTTTGAAGGCAGCGGTTTTGGTTGTGGTTGTTTTACCACGCTCTCTTTTCAACGGACTCGCTGAAATATTAAAGCTTTTATGAATGTACTGGAGTCAGAAATACTATCAAGAACCTGCGACGTTAAGACTTGCATGTGCTTGGTAAATGTTCGATAGTAACATTAGAGTTACATGCATTCAAAGATTTTGGTGAAAAGAATACATGTGTATTATGATTTCGTTATGATCTCCCAAATACATGCAGAAGAACAATAGTAAAGTGATGACAAGTTGAACAATGAGTTACTTTGGACACCCAAGATTGTTAACGAGAGTTGGCCTGTAAGCGGGAACAAAGTGATATAACTTCCTGAATAATTTTACAAATAAAGTATAAATCATATGATGTAACAGCATTAAAGTAATAAATAGATTAACGACAGAACAAGGATGTTTTTAGAAGGTAGAATTACTATATTATCAAGTCAAGAAAAAATCTTAAAATGCGTCTTGAAAACGTCTTAAAATCCGTAAAACTCTGAGATGGACTTTAACCGATTGACATACTAGTAGATTGTATAACGTCTTGGTCGAAAGTAAACGTTTCAATAATTTGAATATTAAGGGTTTTCATGTGATAAAAGCAACATTTAAAAAGACATTAAGAAGTTTGTCAATGACGACATCGGGTGAGTTATTTCTCTGCATTTGCTGATAGATTGAATCAAAGTTTAAGTCAAAAGGCGTGGCTGGGCTTTTCCAGACCATCGGCTGAAATGGGAGATATGCGTCGTTCTGTGACAATTACAATCAGGTTTCCAAATTAGACTGTGAATAGAAACGATCCAGTCTTCCTTTCATTTCATGGTATTTGAGACAATGTAATGTAATGAAAATTTCATTTTTCTGCAACAAAGGGATAATACTAACGAATTTATCTTACGAGGTTTTAATGGGATCATCTTTTTTCTGAATTTGGCATTTCTTCTTTGTGAATTTTAGTGATATGGAGCGTATATTGTACAAGTACAGAAGTATTTTTTCTGGTACGAGAGTCAGTTAAATTTTGTTTGTCCAGTAATGAGCATAAATTTCTAAGAACATTCAAAGTCAGAGTCAGATAGAATACAGATATGTAAGAGAAATTTGCATTATTCTCGGTTTTAGACTGATATTCACTCGCTCAAAGAATTGTCAGAGGCTTTTCTAGGTCGTATAAAATGGGCCATACTGGAAAAAGGCCCACCAAAAAAGATGAGAATTACCGGATAAAGAAGGAAGAATCAATAGCGCATTGTTGAAGGCACTCCACCGCCATTCTTCTGAAACTAAACGACTTCTCAGAGCCGGCGGCCTCTATAATTCACATCTAGGGGTTGACTAGACTTAAACTTGTTTCTTGATATTTTTTTTGTTTTCTTTATTGCAGCGCATTAACCTCTCGGAATTTTAGTGGTTCACTACAATGGCTCCCTTATCTGCGAGCTCCCGAGACGTATCTTCCCGCCGCACTTCCCCATCACTCCTGTACTCGCAAGGATAGGTCCGTCCCCCGCTTCGACTGCCAGAGGTAGTCAGTAGACTCTAGTTCTTCCTGTTACTTTAGGTACCAAGGTAGGCTCTTCGCGGCACCAGAAGGTAATGTAGGACTGAATGGTACACTGGATATGAAAGGAATAAGTTTGAAAGACGGTACATACTACAACACATGCCCAAGAAGGGATTCGAAACTGTGACACTTAGAGTACAGATAGTTACTACGCAATCTACGTAACGATTTGCGCTACCAAGACCTGGACGCTGTTTTACCCACGTATTGTGGGATTGATGATGAAGTGTCGTTGGCATTATTAAAGGATAAAATAATTGACTTTGTCAACTTAGATTCATTATTAGAGTTGGCAACCAGCGGCTTTGTCGTGTTCATGAGTCTATTGGCATCATCAGGCACTGGCTACGGAATTTCATCACATATAGCTATACTGATGTCGATGGCAAAGCTGTCGAAAGCCGGTTCTCTTAATAATCAAAATTGTCAGATGACTTCAATTGAAGGGTTTCTTACAACACCTAAACTAGTCCAAATTCGAGATTTTTCAGGAGGCATCAAAAACTTCATAGCGTGGAAGTGCTTGGTAATACATTTATAATTTCCCCCATCCTTACATCTTTCAATGGGTTTGGCACGTTTCAAAAGGAAGTGTCTCAGCACATAGCACCATTGGTAGAGAATTGGTAGGTGAAGTACTTCAAATGTGAAATTTTGGACTTGTTTGGTTCTTGCAAGAAATACCACAATTATTTCATCTTTTGAGATTCCTAGCGGCGAACTGCTCTGATCAGTAGTTTCCCGATGTTTCTCCGATCAATACCAGGCGAATGCCGGAGCAGTACCCTAGCAAACGGGCCACGGATAGCGCGCGATATTTCCATCCTCTTCCTTGTACTATCCTCACCACTTACTTACAGACACTGATCGACACTGATCGGGAGTACCGGTTGGGACGGTGTCAGGCTGGTGGGAGATACCTGGTTGTGAGAAATCCTATAGGTCGTCGTCGGATATCACCATCCATTTATAGAAGATCACTGCCACCTTTCAAGGGAATATACGCACTACTCTTATGAGACTAATGACCAAAGCTGTTGATGCGACCGGAATCACTAATCAATCAATCAAACAATCAAAAAACCCATTTTTTGGCCGTGTAGCCAATTGGCGCATGACGGTGTCATCCGGGGAAGTGCGAGAAGCGGCCCACCGCGCCGTGCGCAGCGGCGCGGCCCCGCCTGCTTTTCCGCCTCTTTCTTTCGCGCTGCGCTGCGCTGCGTCAGCCCGCTGCGTTTCCCGCGCGGCGCCCGCGCCCGCGCCCGCGGCCGCGGCCGCTGAGCGTGACTAGGCCCGGCGGTTGTGGTTCGAGCCTCGCGGGAGGAGGAGGAGGAGGAGGAGGGGTCGCGATTCCTGACGCCCCGCCCCCTCCCCGCTGCGGTGAAGCGAGGTCGCACCGCGCACCGTTCGCTGCGAGAGCAATGGCACTTCGCCCGCCGCTGCGTGACCACTCTGCCAACAAAGCCTTCAAAGAAACTGCTGTTGTTTGCGACACCACTAATGCTTCCATCGTTTCATGAGTATTAGATGTTAGGCATTTCCATCAACTTCCGGCCTGATCGAAATAGCGCTCATCAACGGGAAAACCTTGTGAACAGTGTATAATATTATCTTTAATTGTTGTATAGGTGTTGTGGTAGGATATCTTTGGCATTTTTAAAATAATTAAAGATGTTGTCATTGCCAACAATGTTTTTTTGCCATCGAAAGCTGCTTTTGAATTAAAAAACATTGTTGGCAATGACAACATCTTTAATTATTTTAATTGTTGTAATGCTATAATTTTGTAGCCGATACCTCATTCAGTTTTGTGAAGAGATATACTTAAGTTCAATTGATTGATTGATTGATTAAAGACTCCGGAACCACAAAATCCTAAGGTCATTAGTCCCGTAAATGTCGTGCATGTTTTACCTCAGAAGGTGGCGGTGATCTTCCCCCGCTGGATAGTGAGATTCGGAGCTTACCTACCGTCGACCAGCGGGGTTTCCCCTACCAGGTATCTCCCACCAGCAGGGCACAACCCCAGCCGGGACAAGGTCTTAGCTCCATCCGGTATTCCGATATGAGAGGTTGTGTAGTGCATGTAAGTGTGAGTGTGTGTAAACAA
Source organism: Gryllus bimaculatus (assembly GCA_017312745.1). NCBI lineage: Eukaryota > Metazoa > Arthropoda > Insecta > Orthoptera > Gryllidae > Gryllus > Gryllus bimaculatus. The sequence goes on from BOPP01000008.1 coordinate 9,684,262, forward strand.
GGGGGAGAGGGAGGAACAAGGAAGAGGAAGGAAAAATCACGCTCTGGCATTCGCTTGGTATTGATCTGAGAAATCACGTAAAACTACCAATTAGAGTAGCCAGCCGCTAGAATTCTCAAGTAAGCGGCTGAACTTCACTTATCTACCTAGCTAGTTTCGATAATTTTGCCACAGTTCGGACTCGGACCTAGGGCCTCCCTGTCAGAGACACTGCAGTGACATAAGTTTATGGATACCCTGGGCCACATCTCCCGTACTTCAGTTGGGTGCGATACGTGGAAACTCATGGTGTTTAGCATCTTAATAAGAACGCGTCTGTGCTTACTGCTCAGATTAGAAAGAACTATGGCATCAAGGAGGTGGACAATTCACCCTATTCCAGATTAGGCATCCAGCAATATCTATCACTTAACAAAACTGAAAAATTACCTTCGGAGAAGAACATTTTCACAGAGTGTGAGATGCAAAAAGAAATGATTGAGCATTTTGCGAAAAGAAATTGAAGAATTTTTAAAAAATCTAAAAATGTTAATATACAGTTTTGAAACGTGCGTTGGAGTAAAATATGATTAAGTTAGAAAGTGTAACCTACCACGTAGTATTTATTAGGTGATTCTCAGCATTTATCAGTTTGAGACTTTTGTGAAAAGTCAAAATAAGCCGGAAAGATGTTAGAAACAATATAGGAGTATGTCATCCACCACGAGGCCATGTTACAATGTAAACAAGACTATTTTGTACTCTAAAAATATTTGAAGTACCCAACGGAATGACTAGCTCATTGAACATTTGCATGTTCATCGGTTGTTACATTCAGTGAGAGTCTGCCTCTGAGGTGAAGGGGCTGGGAGCATGTTGGAGTTATCTCTGTCGCGTAGGTCTTTCGTGTTTTCACTATGTGATTATGATGTGGTTTGTTTCTCAAGCCACCAGATAATCTTTCTGAGCCATTATTTCATCCATGATCGTTCATCTCTTAGAATTCACTCCTCACGACCATCCTTTTCATCATCGTACAGAACAAGGCAAGCTAAAAGCACAGCACCTGCCTAGCAAAGGAGGCGAAATTACAGCGTGTGTTTCCTCTCTCGCTTATGTCTAGTAATTGAGTGAAATACTGTCATTTTGCAAGTAGTTAGTACTCAATCTATCAATAATTTTCCCGGTGGAATCGCGTTCACAAGTCCGCGAGTTTGATCATTGTTAAAGATAACAAATTCCGCTATTTTCAAAGGGTAGAAATCCTACAGACGCCACAAATTTTACAGGTGTCGTGCAAGATGCATTTTCTGCAAAATTAAGTCTTCTGAAAATATTCAAAATGACGGTATTCCTTATTTACTACGTAGAAAAGTCACATCCAATTAGTTATTACTTAATGATGGTTCGGAACCTCGAGTCCTGGAGGTGAATTTGCAAACCGAAATTCTGTCGCACGCTGAGAAAGGCGAGCCTGAAATTTAGGCGTCAACATCATTTTGAGAGATTATAAGCTCTGGTCACATGAAAGAAAAAACAAATAATATCATTTATAAAAGACTCGCATGGGTAGAATTGCATATTTTAATACGTTCCGCTTGTTAACGGCACTTTCAATGCATACTCGGTTTAAATGCATTTGCAATTTCATTTATCCCAACACAAAACAAAACATCGTGATGGATAAATGAGTTTCACAAAATATCAAAATTCTACACGGAATATCAGAGCTCATCATCAAACGTGATGAACTATTTTACGTTCTGATAGTGTACAGAAACTTCATGCATACGAAACTTCATACTAGAAAATGGTATACATTCAAAACTATCTACTCCCTACACATTTATCCAAACCTACTAATTTCTCTGCAGAAATCCAGACCGTACTGTCTGCAGTAGAAGAAGCTTACGACCACCCACAGCTGCTACCTATGTACTAAATAATAAAGAAACCAGATCGCTCGCGCTTGAGAACAGTGCACCCAACATAAAAACCCGCCCATCACATTGCTGATCGTACTCCACACATCGCAGGTTGCTTCCACGTTATTACACTATTGTACCAACGAAATAATTGTGAGAAACAATGCCTTATCGTGTAACGCAAGCGGCTACTAAACCATTCTGCGAGCGAATCAAGTAACCAAGAGCCGTAAAAGCAGCAAGCTCCGAAGCATCGCAGAGGTGCGTGCGACATTCCGGGCCTCCGGTGGCCGATGCTGCGAGAGCGGCCGATCGCCCATCGTTCTTCGCCCATCGCCCTACGCCGACGTGCCCTCGCCGATGCGTGCCGGTCACGCGAGCGCCGCTCCCGCCCCTCCTCCTCCTTCTGCCCCCTCCCCTGCACCGCGCTCCGCTCCGCACAGCGGGCGCTAAATCGGACGTCGCCCCTGCGCCGCGTGCACGCGCCCTCCGCCCCCGGCCGCCGCCACCGCCCCGTCCCCCACCCACTCCCCCGCACCGCCGCCTTCGAGGCGGGCCGCTTTGTTCGGCGGGGCAGCCACCCGCAGCATCCTCTCAGCCTCCTCCAGGCGTCCTTTTCCTCTCAGGCCTGCTCTTCGTTCTCTTCTTCTTCCCGTTTTCTTCCATCCCTTCTCACTTCCCCTCCTTCTCTGCTTTTTTGATACTCTCTTCCCCTCTCCAGCTTCACCCCCATCAATATCGTTCTTCTTCTTCTTCTCTTCCTCCTCTTCTCTTTCTTCCTTTCAATTTCCTCCATTTCTTTCTCTGTACTACGTTTCTCCTCCCTCCATCTCCGCTTTCCTCAGTTTCCTGTTGCTCTATTCATCCTCCTCTAACTCTTGTTCCTTTTGATGCTCACCTCGCCTTCTCACGCGTCACCCGCCCAATCCTCTGCTTGGAAGCACCTCCCCGCCGGCTGGCCTCCGCATCCACCAGCGCAGCTGCCGACGCGATCCGCAGCGCAGCGCGAGGAGGCTCAAACTGAAATGCGTCCCTCCACGAGTCTCGCGAGCGGCGGCGAAATGGCTTCCACGGCACTCTCTTGGTTGCCGCACCTCTCAATCGCTCCTTCACGATCGTTTACTTCGTGCCACTTCTCTCCCACGTCGCCCACATAGAGCCTCATACACATTCTCCCGGCAGTGCTCGAGAAATCTCGAAAGAGCACACGATTTGATGAGCAAATTTGCGGATGTGTGGCCATTGTGAGGCTCATTCTAAACTAATATGTAAGGGAAAAAACTAATAGTAAGGTTTTTTAAATTGACTGTAGAGCAATATTGTAAGTACAACTTGTATCCAGTAAATTCGAAACGTTCCTACCTAATTTTTTGGGTAACCTAAATTACTGACATGGTTATTAAAAAAGACACCAATTAGAAAACGAATGTAGTTAAACAATTTTATTCTAGTTGAAGTTGTATCTAGATTCGTTTTGACGGTTTGGGCAAAGTTGAGGTGTAAAGGTAAAGTTACCGAACCAACGTACTGGGATAAGGAACTCGTACCGAATTAAGGTTTTTATTTGAAATGTAAAATCAATCCTAATTATTGACGTGAAACATTCACAAACTTAAAGATAATTATTCATGACATCTTAAATTTTCTTTTGAAAAAATGCATTTTTTAACTCTAACAAAACATGTGAAAAATTAAAAATAACTGACATATTTAGAACTTGAAATCTCATTTTCAAGTCAGCCGTCTTCTCTTGACACTGCCTCTTCTTCCACCTTCACATTCTTTATAGAGGAATTATTTTTTTTAGAAACCCTTTGACAGGTCGGAAATCAAATGACCCCCATCTCGCTCAGCTTTTTGTCCAGTTTCCCTGACCCATTGAGCAAATGCTGAGAAGGCCCCTTGTTTTGCTTCTGGACGTAAATGTAGCTTCACTATGCGCACGTTTTGTTGAACTCTCCTTTTGCATGTAATGATAAAAGTAGAGGTAAGGGCGAGTTGCTATTTTGTTAGCAATGCAGTAAATTCATACTTGCAATTCGTGTACCGATGCAAATAAGTGTTCTATAACTCAGAAACCAAAATTACTATTTTTCAAATATTGCCAAACTTGCGATTTTTTAAATTTATGTTTAAAACTTATTTTTATTTATTTATGTTGAACTTTTACTCATCTTTCAACTATTTATAGTTAAAAAGACGATAAGGGATTCTGGAACACAAGAAAAAGAGCACAGATACTTTTTTCCCCCGTCACATACAGTTTTTACTTTTTTGACTGAATAAATCTAAATGAACGTCATGCGGAGCGATGACATTGCAAGAGAGTGTGATGAAGCCATTTCTAAATGAGCTAACTCTAACAAAAGCACAGACAAAATGAGTGCGTGGACGTAAAACTTCTGCAAGTTACGTCCATGCACTATCATATTCCCAGCAATGGCCAAGCAGTAGGCAGTAGGTGTCAAAGCGGTCCCTCCATATAGTAAACTCTCTATACCACTGATGGTCCTGTAGTCTGCGTCTGTCTCAGATGTGACTTCCTGTTGCCATCATGATGCTGGTAGCTTGTCTCTGCTCCGCTCCTGCTGTGAACTTCATTTCCTTCCCTTCACCCTTCATAAAGAACATGGACACGGGAACCAGTACCTTTTTGCTTGTGAAGGCTACTCAAGCTTGTGTAGGACTTTAGATTTTAAAGAAAATTTAGAACACTGTTTGTTCTAAATTTAGCTGTTTGTTTTAAAGTATGAGAACGCTGTTCGAGTATTTGAACGCCGTTTGTTCTAAAATTTTGTGAGTTGAATTTAGGTAATCTCGTATAAGATTACTATCTTATATTGACCCCTCCTTTGTCTAACATACGAGTGTTTCTATTGTATTCGCCTATCTGCTAAAATTGATTTTATGTGGAAATAATATATTGTATAAATGATATTTGAAATACACGCTTCTTAATTTCATTTGACAAAACTTAGAAAATTTCAATGTAATGGTTTTGATCCCTACAAATTAAGAACTTCCTATGACGAGGTAGAGTGTTCCATGTCCCAATAAAACAGGATTGTAATAGAAACTGAATCAAATCTATAATCTGATTGTAGTAAAAACACTTTAGAAACTTTCTAGGAAAGATATTTTCTTTCACTCTCAAATTATTAAACGATACCGTTCCTTTCGCAACGGCGTCTCCTTTATTTCCGACTTGTTCCGCGCGGATTGAAGATAAAATGACAGGTCGCACAATGGTCTTGCCTTCAAAAGAAAGGCCACCGTTGCTCGCGACTGCGTCCAATGCCTGCCAACTAATCCAAACTAGAGCACGCGAGGCGCGTGGGTCTAACGGCCTAGAAGTCTCCTCGTGGGCGACTGGGCAATCGATCGCGACTGCCGCGCCGCGCCGATTCCCTCGAAACCAGAGCGGAACGCGGCTGCTCCGGCGGCCGCTGCACCCAGAGCTGCAAGTGCAGCGCGCCTCGAAAGCCTCTGCGCAGTGGCGCCAACCTGATGGACAGTGCTCGCAGCGGAAATCATCTTGGTAGCTCGAGCCGCAGCTTGGAAACGTCAAATGAGTACTCACCTCAATCATAATAGATGGAGAAGTGTTGTCCCCTCCACTTGGTTCCTAGTGATCTGGTGACTTCGAACATACATTTTTTGTAGGAGGTCGACTCGGTGCGAAGAGATTTTCCTGGGGAACTAGACAAGATGACCCTCTTAGAGCCAAATTCATAGCCACTTCAAATTAGAGAGAATTAAGGGAACAATTATTATTTGCAAACAGACCCACCAAGTCGGCTTGTAGGTTGGCGTGGGATCTCAACATTCAGCGTGAGAGGAACACCGCCATCTTCCAGGTTACACTACACTTACGGAACCAATTCCCGCAGTTGTTTGCACACGTACTCATCAAACAAACAATCAATCACAAACAGCCCTTATTTTCGAGTGAGTGGGTGATGAAACACATCCGTCCCCTCTCTCGTAAAAGGAAACACATCCGTCCCCTCTCTCGTAAAAGGAAACACATCCGTCCCCTCACATGCCGTTAGGTGACTCGATGCTGGGCAACATGAATTTGCATCAGCAACGCTAAACTATCCAGAGTCTGTGGGAGATGAGCAATGTTTTTTATAGATGTTTTCCAATGAAAATCGAATAAATATTTAATTCAATCGAATTAATAAATTTAATTGAGCACATTGAATAGCAGTCACTCTTTCGGCGCAACCTGCTTGACATAGTATATACGTTACGCACTCAGCGACTCCTATAATAATTATCATGCGACATTTAGCTGTGAAGCCGATAAGAAGAAAACAGAAAAGAAAGAAGAAGCGAAGAGAAGAAAAAGAGACGAAAAAGAACAAGAAAGTTTAGAAAATGTTCGAGAAATAATATGAAGTAGAAAGAGACGAAGAAGAAGGAAAATGGCGAAGAAAAAGAAAGAAGTTGAAAAACACGAAAAAAGCGAAGACAAAGACGGACTCGATAAGAATTTGGCGGACGAGACAAAAAGACGTATAAGAAAAAGGAGAAGAAGAAAAAGAGAAAGAAAACGGACGAGAACAGCGACCAGACGACAAATAAGAAGAAGCAGAAGGAAAGGGACAAAGAGACGGAAAAGGAAGCGACAAAGGAGGAGATGACAGAGAAGGAGGGACGCCGAACGAGATAAGGAAGGACGGAGAAGAAGACGTCAGAGGCGACGAAAATAAAAAATACTTTCAATTAGCCCAGTGTTCTATAATTAAGTAACGAATAATTTATTATGTAAATTCTTTCTACTTTCTCGTATAGTACGAGTTTAAGTATTACATTAGTACCACGTACACGTAATATACGTATGTTATGTAATGCCGATTGTTATGTAGACCGATTTCGAGATTTCAACGAAAATACACGTTTTAGAATCTCCCAAAACCGAAAAAGTTCTAACGTCCGTGTTTGTCCGTCTGACCTATGAAGAACACTACCACCTAAACTATTTTTTATAATGCTTTTTCCAAGAAGAATATTCGCCGGTCGATCTGACCCGATTCTATGAACTGCGATTTTGAAAATCATTCTTTAAATTTTGTGAGTACTTTATATGAAACCCCTAGGAAATTTCAAACATTTTCTAAAAAATGTCTCCAAAGTTTTAAAAACATTTGTTATAAAAATTTAGAGAATTACTATTTTCATAGACGGACGAGATTTTTTATTTTTTTCTTTTAATTCTAAAGCTTCAAAAACTACAAACGTTTGCATTTTTCTCGGTGTTTTCCCACAGAAAAGAAAATAGAGTTTTCCTCAAATTAAATTTGTTCTTCTCAATTCGTTCTTTCTTAAAGTAATGTACATAGTTTAAAAATATTGAGTAGTTTGTGAGAAAATGTGAGTGAAATATGGGAAATACGAAAAAAATATTAAGAAAAAGATAGGGATAATGCTATAAGTACTATTTCAAGTGACATAAACGTCATTGTGATGCATTCCTTTATTTTTCCAAAATTGACACAAATGTAATTTTTTGATATATCTGTCATGTCGTTAATAATTAATACAGTACCGGCGATTGTTGTACATTGTTTTTCATTTGCGCGGGCAAGTGCCTTAAATGATGTGTAATGAAGTTTCTCGAAAACTCAACATTTTTCTGTAAAAATGAGCTCAAAATTGCGTCTTTTCAGTAATACGCAAATTCTTTTTTCTAGAAAACGGCTCCGATTGTTTTCTTATTTTTTTAAAGGAGTGCTTTACATCATGCCATTTCGCAGTATTCTTTTGTTGTTTCAAAATTATACGTACGCATATTTTCGTAAATAACTCTCAAGTCATTTAGTAAATTACGGGCATTTCTTATACATTATTGCATTTGTCAATACAATTGCTTTAAATAATTTCTTATGACGTTTCCCGAAAACGTAAAAGTTTTGGGTGAAAATAATGTTAAAATAAGCTTTTTCAGAAACGCTCAAAAGCTCAAATATGTTCTTAAAATCAGGTGAAAATCAGGTGAAACGATAATTATCAAATTAAGGACCAGATTTAACCCTTCTATATTATTCTTAAAATCACATTTCAATTCTAGTGTTAGCTACCCGAAAAATTAAATTTAAAAAACAACAACAAAAAAACATGAAAGAATGTATATCAGTTGCCAATACTCGTAGTTGGAAGCTGAGAAGAGGCTGAGTAACCCGAAAACTTAGGCCAAAATAAAGAGATAAGAAAACTAATTAGTACAAGAAAGTATGTGTCATTCTGTAGCACCATTAATTTCACTTATGAAGCTCCGGATCAGTGGGGACACAAGTATTATCGTACTAATATTGTTAAATTGAGAGTACTGTTTATAGTTGAAAATGATATCTAAAGATCAGATTTTTTGGTGACGCACATAAGAGACAAGGCCCATTGGGAGCATTCATCTTTTACTTCTAACATGTTATGTAACCCAATAGAAAACTTTTCAGAAGCTTGCTTTGCACCACATTTGCGCCTAAACTACCCCACTGTACATAAATAGACCCTATTTCCCGATCTTCGCAAAAAATTATTATTTTTAATCTGAACATTACATGCACACGTACTGTTTAAAGGTAATTCAAACAATATTTGTGAAAGTCATGCACTTTGTTTTGTTACACTTTGCTCCAAGGAAATCTGCCTCTATTTTTAACCTTAAGAGAATAAAAGCAAAGGAGACACATTGTCGTTCATTACCACCAGTTGTGAGTACTACGTGTTTTTGAAAAATTAACAATACGTTTGCCTGAAGATGGCATCAACATCGTCGAAACGTTGTGCTGGAATAAGAATGAAAGTTGGATATATATGTGTACCTAAAAACTGTTTACTATATTTTAGTTTTTTGTAAATAGGAATATAACTGTCTTTAAAATTACGGATCTTTAGTTCATCAAAACTCGTTCATTACCAGTTATCGCCAGAGCTGCCTTTTTTATCGGATAACTTGCCGTCGCCAAAGGTGCTTCAAAACGAACACCATTAAGTTCTGATTAATGTAGTATGTTGCTCTTTTAAGTCTAACATTTGCGCACTTCTAATGGCAAATCTGTTTTTTTCAACGAAAGCATACTAAGAGCTCAGTAGCATTTACCCCATCGGTAAATCGAGGACCTGTTTCAAGCAAATCCTATAGCCCATCGCACAGCATAATATAGTTGTTGAATTGGATTGTAGAATCACAAATAGAACGTAAAGAATAAAACGTCGCTAATGAATTAAGTTTGTTGACGAAGAAAGTGCTTACTAAATGTCCTTCAAATGTTCTTGTACACAAAGAAAACACTATCAATCTTCGTTTACTACCTCACCCCATCGTGACTTGCTGAGGAACGTGCATAAACCATTGTGTATTTTATGCTGAAAACTTCAAAAAATAATAATGAATTTTGTTTGTAAGATTGACGAATATCGGTCTGTAGCAGAGGAAAAGCTGAAAACACGTTTGCACTATACCGCATTGAAAAGAGAATTCTTGTGTGGTCATTCCTTCAAATTCCTTTACGCATCTACCAAACCAACTACATAGGGGCAACTGCCTACCGCTGAACTGCGGCGATTTTTCGCTTAAGTAAAGAAGAGTGTAGAAGAATTTGATCTTCAGAAATTGGAACAATGTTCGGCCAAACTTCAATATTTTAAAGGTACAAGCGCTAATGATTTGCCACAAGAAGAAAGGATTGCTTCAAAGGTGTTAGGATTGCTCCCACTGATGTCAGAGAACGAACAATGATCTTTTTCTGTCTATTCAAACTTTCTGAAATACCAGCATTTGAATTTCGATTTCCTTAGCATTGGGATGTAATTTAATATAATTTCTTTTTTATGACACAGAGAACAGTGATCTCATTTATGAACCAGTTTAAAAAATATAGTTCGTATGTAACTTACCTATTTTCCCTCAACATGGCATTTGCATTTGTCATGTTATAATATAAAATTATGTATTTATATTTGCACTAATTTTTATTTTTTGCACCTAAACATGCACCTATATTTAATATTTTTGCACCTAAATTAGAAAATGTTTGCTCCTAAAGCTCCAGCTTCAGATGGTATTATAATAAAACTTAAAAATTATATTTATAATTAATTGAAACGATATGAAGTAGTGAAAAGTTTCAATTGGAATCGTATCATTTTTTTCTTTCTCCTAACATTAGTTCAGTTTAAAAACTTGTTTTTAGGCAAATATTGTAAGTAATAGAGTTTTTAGGAATAAATGGTCGATAATAATTTTTCCTCCGGAAACGAAAAAGAATTATATAAGTATTTATTATTTATTAAATAAACATGTATAATTTTATCATTATTTTTAATCAACTACACAATCAGAAATCTTTAAGAAATTGGTCTTATACTCCAGGTAATATTTTACATTAAAATTAATTAAAATGATGTGCAGAATTAATATGTCGAATGTTCTTCAAATTTGTGTTTTTGATTGAAAACTGTTTAAAAAGTTAAATATTTTGGGTATATAGTTTTTAAATACTAAACCCGTTATAAGGAATTGAGACATAACATTTTAACTTTGCTAAAATAACAGGAACTCTACATACTTAGTTTTGTTTAATGTGAGCACGGTGAGCGAAACACTTAACCACCATGAACACCAGTTTTAATTTTATAGTTAAAATGTACCCAAAAATATCCTACATTGTTCTTAAGGTGCTACAATTTTATTTACTGAAAGTATTATCTTCCTTTAAAATGTTCCATTATCATTACTTTTGATCTCATGGAAGTAAACCCTTCAATATGTACGTATTTTAAAACACTTTTTTTCTATTACAGACTATTTATTTTATCACTTTACAAAAATCCGTATGTACTATTACAAAAGTAACTTCAGCATTGTGAATTGCCGTTCGAAAAGAGCAGGAGAAATTTCAGCAGTTATGTTCCCTGCAAAGACGGCACCCGTCCAGGAACAAGAACTGAAGCAATGAGGTCGACGGAGGTCGCGACGATGGAGTGTAAGAACCCAGCAAGAACTCCAGCAGGCATCGCTTAATCCATTAGTGTCTTGTCTGTTCGATAGTCATAGCTGGCGTTGCAAAGGGAACACTACTTCTTGCTTCTCGTTCTGAACTTCGTTGTCACATTGTCATTGAAGATGATTTCTGCAGTTTCCTCCTGTAAGAAGAAGCATCTGTGACGCAGCGTTTCCCTACCGCTTAAATCCCGGCATACGAACTGCAACAGATTTGCCTCTCTCGCTTTCCCCTTCTGCTCCTTATAAACTTAACCTCTTAAACATTTCCTCTGCTCTCTCTTATTTGGTTTGCGAATGAATCATAAGTTCAGTACATCTTTCGTGTTCCTTTTCGTTAGCTGCCTCATAAACACCTCCAGGAAGCAGGATTTATTACACTTAACTTTTTTTATTCGCTCAAGCTGAACAAGAGTGAACGCCATTCATTTCGTTCCTCTGCAGAGTTTGTAGAGTGCATGAAGGTTAGGAAAGGGTTACATTCTGTTAGTAGAATGTAGCATTTTGTGGGGTCGTATAGAATTCGCGTTATGAAATTGCAGATTCAGCACAATAAAGCAGTTCCCCTCTTCGACAATTGTGACGCTAGATATAATGTGGAAATGTGTAGTAAATTTGTTAACACTATTCACATTATTTCTGTGTTTCCGTGCCTGTATTATGTACCTAACATTTTATTTTATAGTTAACAGAATTATCATCTCTTACGCGTATTTGAGTTCATTTTTAAGATACACATGTTACTATTCACGATGTACGACAAGGCGTATAAACAGTTCTGTTCTTTTTATTCATTATAAAAAGTAGCGCCATCTCTAATAACAACAACCACAACAACAACTTACCAATTTTGAATAGATTTATGATTTATAGATTTCTTTAAATGTAAATGTTATTTTAAGGTGATAATATTGTGTCATGTCTAAAACAGTAGTTTTAAATTTGAATTAGAAAGTCACAAATTCTCCCAATGTTCAATATTTTAAATATTTTATATGTAAACTCATTGCCTAGTCTTGGAAGATAATACTTCCCGTGATAGAAGTAATTTTGGAAAACGTGCTGTGATTAAAAAGGAATATTAAAACATTTGCAGCTCTTATTTTAATTCCTTTACTTTCAATAGCATGTCCCAGCACATAAAAACCCGAAAGTATATTTGAAGCATTAAGACAAAAATCTTAAACAAGCATGTCCTAAAACACAATATGGAAAAGTGCTTGTATTAATTTCATGATTCGTTTTAATGTTAAAGGATTTCTTAATATTTGTTTTCTGCTTTCCGATTGTAGTTCAAGTTTACATTAAATTATTAACGAGCAATGAGGGACATCTAAGCACAAAGTTTGCATTGCCCAAGAATTACATATACATGTACAAACACATACTTTAAGATAACTTACATAAAAATACTTTATAATTATTTACATATTTTTACAAGTCATTTGGATGTTACCACCCACCTGAATAGCGACTGCTTTGGACAATCTTATACAGTATATTCAGATGATAATGGTAACCACAAAGAAAATATCTAAACTTTTATTTTCGTATTGTTTCGAAGAGTTATAATATGCTTTTGACGTAGCATGATCGCTATTGTTCATTTCCTTTTTCTTAGTTCAAAGATATACAAACAAGGACTGTGCTGGGAAGTGCGAAAAATGGGATAGGTTTGTTGTAAGTGTGAGATTCTTCTATTCCACTTGGAGAACGTAAAACATGTCTGATTGCAAACGAAGACGTGCTCTTGAACGGTCCCAGCCAGCCAATTCCTGGCTCCTGGGAGTTCTAAACATGGCCGCCATGAACTATTAACGAGAGCCGAGATTTTATCGACACTTCGACAAAAAAGAATTCAAAACAATCACAAATATCTATTCTAACATTCCGAATCTATTTCAAGGTTGAGGGATTCGAATGTCGCATTGCCTCCCAACGGCGAAGCTCCCTCCTGTCCAGCGGCCTCTCAGCCGAGTCGCTCCGCGGCCGCGTGTTGGCCGCCAGGGGGCGCAGCGCGCGGAGGCCGAGCGACGCGGCGGTCGGCGGTGCGTGGCGGCCTTTGCCAGCCGGCGGCGGCGTTGCGCGCGCGGCGCGTCTCCGGCCCCACCGCCCCCACCCCCCCCGCGCCGCCCCGCGCCGCCCCGCGCTGGTTCATTTGGCGCATTACGCAGTGACGAAAGGACTTCTGGGCGCGCGCCGCGGGGGGCGGAGGCGCAGGCGGAGGCGTCGATTTGCTAAAAAAGGTCTTGCGGCCCCTTCTGCCGGCAAAAAGGACAGCAGGGCGGCGCGGCGCGGCGCGGCGGGCCGGAGGCGCTGGGAGCCGGAGCCCGCAGCGGGGGACGAGGCCCGAGGTGGGCGACATTGGCGATGGGTGTCGCTGGAGATGGGCGACGCAAGGGGCTGGGCGACATAGGTGATGAGCGATGCGGGCGATTGGCGACGCGGGTGATGGAGTTACGAGCGATGAGCGACGCGGGAGATGAGTCATGTGGGCGATGGGAGTTGCGGGCGATAGGCGTCGCGGGCGATAGGCGACGGGGGCGATGCGTGACGCGGGCGATGAGCAACGCGGCGATGGGCGACCCGGGCGATGGCTGAAGCGCGTGATGGGCAACGCGGGTGATAAGCGACGCGAGCGATTGGTGACGCGGGCTACGAGCAACAGACGCTGGGGCGAGGAGTGACGGGCATTGTAGGCACTGGATGATATGGGCGATGGGTGATGCGGGCGAGGAGCGACTGGCGATGGGCAATAGGCGATGTGTGACATGAGCGATGGATAGTTGGCGTTGGCGACATTGTTGGGTACACTCCTTAAAAATATAATGCACAAAGAATAAAAACGGTGTAGTATTAAAAATCACCATGCAAATTATGTGTCATGCTTCGGTTACGATTGTAACCAGATATTATTTTAATTTTTGGTTGCAGCAGTTGGTTGCTGTTGCTTTTCTAATACCTAATTGAATATGCTCTTTTGAAGTCCAAGAATGCAGTCACAATCTTGCACATATTTTCTACATTGGTGAGTAGTTGTTGAATCAAATTAAAAATTATGACTCTGCACCAGAAACTTATAAATAATAATAGCTTTCATTATTTTTACATAGCTATCAGTTTCGCTCTTCCGCCTGGCCACTTTCTTCTAAGAAAAATTAAAGAAATGCTCAATTTTCTCTCGGACTCGCATATGATGCGTTCTCTTGCAAAGGGAATATGAGATCTGATTGAGATGAGAATTGTCGGAGAATTTAATTTTGCCGGGCATTTAGACATGGTTCTTTTACATTCTGCGGGAACTTCATGACCAATGTGAATAATACGCTTGTCGATAATTTAGGCGTCTAATCGGGATAGAATCGGGGTAGTTGATAGTCCAGAAAACTAAAAAATTATCAGGTCGCAAATCTTTAATTCTAGTATGATTACATTAAAAAGTGTCAACAATAAGGATATATTTTATTTTAAAAGTAATAATACATATAACAATAAGAAAATGTAGAAAATCGGATGACCATTTGACCAATTGCAAAGTAAATTGGAAATAGTAAACAAAGACGTTAAAAGCATTACTTGCAAAAGTTTAGACGTATGGAAGTAATGATCATGAATGCTGGGTGTCTGAGAAACTTCTATAAAAGAGTTGAGTGTCATTTTTTCAACTTCTACTTATTGTTTTTTGGTCAGCGTGTTTCCGTTCCACCACGTGGCCCCAGGTTTTGATTCCCAAGACTATAGTGTGCGTTTTCCTTGCAATGTCCCAGTATATATGTGGCTGTGTGGCGATGAGCATTTTGCAAAATTCGGCTCTGAAATCATTTTAAGTCATTTGAATTGAAACACATTGTTCAATATATTTACATAACCTATGCTAGAAACCTCCAGAAGAAGCAAATCAAGAGCAAGTACGGACTATTCTTTATATGTATAAAACGACAGTGGACAAATATAAGTGAAAGTTGTCCTAGAACTGTTGTATGTATTGCAAAGTTAAAAAACTTTGTTAATGACTTCAGTGTATATAAAATCAATGCAAAATGCGACAGTGTCAGCAATATTTAGAATAGTGTGAACATTCATACACGTTGAATGTATTTAGACGTGTCATTTGTAGAGCTTCGATATTGTAACGTATTAGCCAGCGTGCCTCATGGCATCTATTTGGGGACGCTTGGGAGAGGATTAGCCTAGCCACAGGAAGTAGGGTTTTTCCGTAAAGGGAAGAACGCGGAAACGGGAGACACAAGGCTTTGGGAGTTTCCGGCTTATAGAAGCTTTTCACTGTTATAACAAGCGAGGGGGTGGCGTGACGTAGTAGGTCACGTGGGCCTCGCCTATATAACTGAGGATACAGAGCCAGCCAGTGGGTGGGTTCTGGAGATAGTGGGAGAACCTCGTGCGTGTGCACAAAACTTGACGCCACGACGGTGCATATGCGAGCCAGGCTCGCGAGGCTGGAGTCACTAGTTGACGAAGCCTGCGGACTTTATGTCCTAGGGTGACTGCGGTCACGGGGGAGCGATGCTGTGTGCGTGCTCCGAGGTGAAGAGTGGTTGAGTGCCACGATTCACGCCGATTCTCAATCGGATAAGATCGCTCCTGCGATTGAGGCAAACCAGCCGTTGGTGCGCCAAAACGGACTTTGTGTCCCAGCGTGACATCCGGTCACGGAAGCTAGGCTTTGTGCGCGCTTCAAAAGTAGGAGTGGCGAAGGCCACAATCAAAACCATCTTCAATCGGGTTTGGATCGCTCCCGCGATCAGGGGATAGTAGGTCTATCAGAGCTAGGGTGTAAGTAGATTGTTAAGTGTATATATTTGTTTTGTTTTCTTGTTAATAAATATATTTGTTATACGAAAGCTCTCTGTGTCTCTGATCGCTGTGAGTATCCATGACGTCACAATATATTCCTTCGTCCTAACTAAGCTGAGTATTTTCTTTCTTTCTCCTAATTCATTCCAAGCTAGTGGCAACAAAAAATTTTGCTAAAAATCATACACAAAATGTTTTTCCAAAACGTACTACGCATACTTCTCAAGAAAAACAAATTATGATAACACTGTAATAAATTAAATGTGAAAAAACGTTCGAATACTGCAATAACTTGGAAAGCGAACTGTTGATTCAGAACAAATACATACTTAGGATATTAAAAACGTATTGTTCCAAAATGGAACACGTGAATACCAAGAATTTGATGGCAAGTGATATCTTCCTCTGAGATTTGTGTTGAATAATCTCAGATGTGTCGTGTGCAGTGACGCACTGAATAAGAGGTTTCAATCGATACGTGCAATATGAGATTAAGCGGAATAAAACATTTGAATTTTTCTTTCAATATCGAAACTGTTTCATAATTTTTGTATTTTCCAGAGTTCCTAGGCATTGAGAGAAACTATACATACCTCTCACAGGTCCAGAGGCTACATAGCTTTCTTTCAGTTTCTGCCCGCATTGAAAATAAGAAAAATAGACGTGGCCAAAGCAAAAGAAAAACATGATGCTATTTCTATCTCCCTGAAATCCTCCTGCCCTTTGTGGCCGTGCACTGCCGTTGCATTCCAGACTGCAGTGGTCGGGGGCGGCTCCTACGCCAGCAGTACAAACAAATATTATGTTGACAATACATGACGCTTTGAACTTTCTCATACTTAAAATTGGGAGACAATTGCTCACTTGCGAATCTACGTGACGTGGCAAGAAAAAATCGGCGACTAATTCAAATTTGAATACATAAACAATAACTTTTTAATCACTCTGCGAAACATAAGTGAACATAATCGTAAGTAAACTGAAAATCAAACATAAACTTCGAATTTGATTTCCCACTGGTTATGACAGGTCGAGCCGTCGCGAGCTTCAAGTGCCTACCGTTTTATCGCCGAGCGTCAGGTATTGTCTCTACAGTATGCATGCACATACCCGGCCCGCAGACGCGGTGGCAGTTGTTTTGCGCAGCGCAGATTTCGTTTCGCGCGTTCGTTAGCGCGCGCACCTGCAGAGGCGCTGCGGGCGCCGGTCATCGCGCTCGAGACGAAGTTTTCCCCCTTCGGTTAATTGACCGTCGTGCGGGCCTTGCCTGGCGGCGTTCGCACACCAATTCTCTCTGTCGGTCGCTGCAAACGATGCACAATTGTATTGTGAGGCGGTGAAATAAAGACACTGAAACGATCCCGCGACTATCATTTTCATCGCCGTTAGTCGAGGAGCGCAGATCGTCAAGGTGCATTGCACGGTCACCGTTTTTCATTGCATCGTCGAATACTAACATCACTTGTTATTTATTCGATAATTACTAAGTATTTTATAAAATTACAGTTTTTATGGACAATAATTACATAATTCGGAAAATAAAATCACCGGAGTAAAAATGACCTACATCTTTTCTTATAAAATTAAACAACTTTGAAAGTAAGTATTAGGGAATTGTGTGTATATATATATATATATATATATATATATATATATATATACATACATACACACAATTCCCTAATATATATATATATATATATATATATATATATATATACTCGATTTATTTATAACTATGGAAATTCTTGTTAGATTTACTGCATAAAATGCATTTTGAAAATTATTATATTATTTGTAAAATACATCTCACAAATTTTATAGTAATTTCACAGCATTTTTTAAATTGATATCATATTGCAGTAACAAGAAAATAATTTCTAAAAATAAAATAAAAGGAGAGAAATTAAGAGCAGTGCTTTAATATTAAAATTAATTACCATTAGTTTAATATTTGCACCACGTGTATAGGTAATCTAATTCTACCATGTAATCGAAGTGAAACGAGGAAAAGAGGTTCGCCCAATCCCTTGCGTCAGGGACGAGGTAGGGCACTGACTCTTCGATCCCTCCGCCATAGAAGTGGGTCTTCCGCGAATTCTTTCGATAGACTTGCGAGAATTAAGATTGCGGAGCTATTCACGCGTTATCTTGTGAAAGCGCTCGCGGGTTACACAAACGCTTCGCTCTGCGCACACACAGCATTCACCTTTGAGTGCCGCAAATAAACTTGTACACTTCGAT
Organism: Gryllus bimaculatus; assembly: GCA_017312745.1. Classification (NCBI taxonomy): domain Eukaryota; kingdom Metazoa; phylum Arthropoda; class Insecta; order Orthoptera; family Gryllidae; genus Gryllus; species Gryllus bimaculatus. The sequence continues at coordinate 9,702,235 of BOPP01000008.1, forward strand.
GAGAAAGAACTACACATTTCCTTTCTTGGAAAATGTATATCTTATCAGGAGAAATGCTCCTACTGGTGATACACTGATCGATCAAATACTTTGCAATATCTTTGAGTACTCTCACACCTGGTTGAGGAGTAATAAGTCTTGTGTAACTTTAGGAACGGTAAACAATTATATTTAAATAATATGTATACACAGATTGAGGTAAATTAATAATTTTCAGTAATTCCATTATGACCAGTGGTTAATAATATCCGATGTTATTGGGAATATAAATTAAATATTTATGTTCTCTATGAGAATTGTGAAAGTTTATGTGGAATGGAAAGAGGTTCACTTTCAGAAATAGCAACTGATGTTTCTAGTTTAAAATTTCATAATGTAATTGTTTAATGTGTTTTCCATTTATTACAGTAAGTGTACTTTTATCATAATTAATTATAAGCCTTGTTTATGACCATTTACCATTATACATTATATTGTATCCACTCGTGGACAAACATAATTTTTTTAACTTTACATTCTATTCCTTCGTAAGTGAAGCTCGAAAACAAGCGATTGTTTCATACCGTTTTATGTTCATACTCACGGTTGGTGCAAATTTTATTTTGTCTTTGGCTCTATTTTTCATGTTGCTGGAATTGGATTTGCTGAAGCTGATGTTAGTGTTGCTGCAACAGTACCCTTACACCTGCCTGAAACTGAATGTGTATGGTGTTTTACAGGTGGGTAAGCGTGGCTGGTTGCGTTCAGATCTGAAACAACATGTTCTTCCCATGGTTTTGTATCAACAATGCCCTTCGTGATCGGAAGAATATGACTTTTCTATTCCTTCCCAGGATAAATTTATTTCTGACAGCTGACAGAATTTTTGAAATAATAGAAAATTAATTAAGGAGGAATTCGAAAATTTCAACCCTAGATTATTATCAAACAGTTGATTTGGCTTATATATCAGGGAATGACCGGAAAATGAATAATTATAAGGATTTGAGCAAATATAAGAACTGTGAGGGGAACAGTGAAATAAACTCAATTATGCTGAAACAAACAATAAAAGAGGAGAAATACACTGTATCTCATGAAATGGAGTCAACTTATTGGATCAATGTCCCTTCAAAGTATTTCAGTCCTATTTTGAAAAAATGTGGGCAATTAACCTAATACGAGAATCATTAGCTCGTATGGAAGAAAAGAAGGGTGATATTGAGCACTTGCTCAGAAAGAGATTTGGAGAGGACTGGATAAATGTCACGTTATATCATATTGTCCTGAATTCTGAACTTTCTCCCAGTGAAGGTTCCACTGAGCAAAGTGCTACACTTGTGTCAGTTGAGAAGAGTTTGTGGGGGCATTGAATTGCTATAGTCTTTGCACTACTTTTTGCTTAATATACTCATTATACTTAACATTAAAGTTTTTCTATTGTGTTTCAAGTTAATAATTATGTTAATAACAATTAAGCAAAATTGAGTTTAATACTTCATGAAACATCCAACCAAATACGTTACCAAATGTACAATAAAAACATCTGCAATGTTTATTTCCCCTTAATATAGTCGTAGCAAACCAAATTATATTCACAACAACCACCTGAATAACATCACTAAATTTTGAAGTGCTTTAATTTCCTTTATACGCCGATTGGAGACGTTTATTGAAACATTCTAGACTTTTCAGTTTTTATTTAATGCTCCTGTTTTATGAGTATTGTTTTGTTGTTGTAGTTGGTTTTGTTTTTTTCATTCCAGTTACACTTTAAATTTGGAACATAATACAGTTTGAAACGACGCTTATCATTAGATATTTATTATATTCCTCGATTTTTTAAAAATTATGTAATCTTTTTTATTATTTCGGCTTTTTTCAGCTTGAGCAAGTTACCAAAAACAGTCTGCAAGAGGATCACTAAATATAAGACATTGCAGTCTGTCGCCCGTCTCCTTGCCTCTCAGCTGTGACATCAGCGAACTCGGGAATGACTCAACGAACGAACATGGCTCTCCAGCCCAAGCTTCGAAATCGGCACACACAGAGCCGTTGAATAAGTGAATACTTTTAGTTGGCTAAATGAGGCTAAATGAGCCAGTTAGATTTTTTGTTGCTTTTTTCTTTCAATTTTTTGTTGTTATTTGCTGAAGAAAACTAAATTTGCTTTAAGAATTTGAAGAAATATTGTAGTAAACGTAATTATAATAAAATAACTGCGTCACCAAACTTAGGCCACAAGAGCTGCTTTTCAGTTATAATTTTGGCTCAGATCCATTTGCCAATTGTCCGTTGTAAACCCTTTCCGTGAAACTACAGTCTTAGGAAATAAGCGTAATTTACTCATAGGTAAAATCAATGAGATTAGTTGTTTTTCTCTTTTCTTTACGTTTCTAATATATTAGATCATTTGATCAATGATTTCGTTTTTCTTTCTTTTTCTTTCCTTCATTCGTTCTTTCTTTCGTCTCTTACTTTACAATCGTGTGTAATAGAGGATTAAAATAGCATTTTTAATAAAACAAAGAAAATAAATATGAATCAGAAATTCCCACGCAGCTCATTCAAATGAAAATAAGAAAATTATGTAACTAATATCGGTATCAGCGAAGAGTTCGCCAGGCCCTACAACTTAATTTCCAATACAAACTTTAATGCAGGTTGGAATACCATGAATGATTTGCTCCGACAGTCATTGTATAAATATTCAATCAATTACATTTCCTCAGGTGGGTTTTCTTGCTTTTCATTCACGATGTAAAACCTACGAACGAATTAAAGCAGCTGGGCGAGGCCTACAAATCCCCAGATGAGAATTGTTGATGCGACTGCTCTGATAGTGGACTCCTCTGATCAATTCCAATTAGATTTCGTGCCATAAACCAGGGTTGCTCAGATTCAAGATTTCGCGTCAAACGACCCGCGAAGCCAGCCTGCAGAGACAGCCTGCACTTACCAGCGCCCCCTCCTCCCCACACCGCTCCCATGACGTGACATGCAGCGTGCCACACCGCCCATTGAAGCATTCCTGCCCTGAACAGCGTGTCACGGACCACACGTGATCCTTGTCCAATCAGTCCTCATTCCTATATTCGCAGCCGAGCGATGGACTGATCCATCTTCATATGATTAATACTTCATTGATAGAGAAAGTCTCCGACAACCATCTGAGATCTAGGATACGTGGGTGACTCGGGACACTATTACTCGTGGTTTCATGCTGTAATGTACGAAATAATATTTGAGAAACATATTGTTACACTCACAATGTTGAGTGGTTTTCGCCTTAAGGGTAACACGGGTTGTCAAGAGAAATTCGAGTTGAGTATCACTATCAACACCTTTTGAATTTTAAAACAATTTTTCTAATAGTGCGGGATATTCGCACGAGTCCAATCTGTGTGAAATACCATACTTACGCAAATCTACTGCGCCATATTTGCAACTTATGATTATGAAATTTTTTTTGTATTGAATGTAAAGCGCATCAATGGCAGGATAATAGTCAAGGGATATTATTTAAATTTATGTAATACAACAATGGATTTGTAGAGTACATAATTAGCATTCTAACTTCTTTACTGCTAACCGCTTTACTGTTAACTGCTTTACGCTTTAATGAAGCATCGTAAGAAATTCTTCTGTTTGCCTCCCGTATCGTAACTAAAACCCCTGCAATTATAGGCCAATCATAAATGAAACGAAGTCGAATGTGAAAACTCCAGCAATCAATTGTGACGAAATAAAAGAAAATGAAGTTATTGGTATTCTACGGAACGAATTTGCTCTCGAATGTAATGTGCACCACAATTTCGAGTACTACATTTGAATGGGTGAAAACCAGAACGGTATAAGTGACATTTTCTAAATTCAGAAAAATATGTTTATTTAAGTAAATACTGTCAAATAGTGATGCTTTGTTCCATCATTAAAAGCACGTCATTTCAATTGTTCATTAAAACCATGAAAATACATTGACCACTGACATATAGCCTAAAATAAACATGTTCCTCTCAGAGTTTATAATAAAATGTCACTTATACCGTTCTGTTTTTCACCCATTGCTCAAAAGAGGTGCGCATTACGTTCGTGTAAATAGGGTAATCTGAATCAGTGCTCAGTTAAGCGGTGCCAATAGCGACGCGACGCTAACTCGGCCAGGCTGCCCCCGGGAGCTCGCCGCCGTGAGTGCATCCTTCACGGGGCCCGCGAGGGCGCGGCCCTTATCCCGCGGGTATCGCGCCTCCGGAGACCGCGCGGGCGCAGGCGATGGCGCCCTCCGATTTCGGGGATTCCCGCGATGAAAAATGCGCGCGGTGCGGCGGCTGCGCGGGGAGACTCGAGCGCCCGCCGCGCCGCGCCGCTCGCGTGCCGCGCCGCATTTGTCTGAGGCGGGGCGGATGGGCGGGTCTCGAGCCGCGCTCTGTCTCGAGCCGACCGCTTGTCCCAACCGCCACGCTATTCCACGCCCCGCTATTCCACGCCCCACTATTCCACGCCCCGTCCCTTCCAACCAGCAAAGGTGGCTCTGGGTGTCGACTCATGTCACTGTAGTGCCTCTCACCGGCAGGTCCCAGAGTTTGTGTCACAACTGTGGCAGTATTTTAGAGAGTAGCATGTCAGGTAGCTGACAGGCACAGGTAATTCAGGCGCTGTATGGAGGACAATTCTAGCTGTCGGCTGCGCAAATCGTTAGTTTTCTGTGGTTTCGCCGATGAACATCAGGAGAATGCCGGAGCAGTACCCTAACAAACGGACCATGGAACGTGCGCCATTTTTCCTTCCTCTTCCTTGTCCTATTCTCTCCTACTCCACTCGGCGACAAACCAGTCGGAAAGTTGTCCCGGCTGGGGCGGTGCCACGCTAGTAGGAAATATCAGGCTAGGAAAAATCCTCGCAAACCGATGTAGGTTGGCGCCGGATCTCACCAGCCAGTAGGAAAAGATCACCGCCACCTCTCGCGATAAAAACGTATGCACCACACTTACGGGATTAATGACTTTAGTAGTTGTCGCGTCCGGAGTCACTAATCAATCAATCAGCCATCCATTCTACGCTCCTCACCTTGCCCTGCCCGTCCCATTCCCAACCCAACCCGTACATCGCCATTCCACCCTGTCCAGTTTTTCTCTGTAACGCTTCCCCTCGTCCCATCCTCATTGCCCCCTTGTTTCTATTCACTCTGCTCGTTTCTTCCCCTTCCCACGAAATTCACATTCCCGTCATGGAAATAGCGTGTCCCGCTCCGCAGCCGCCTTGAGTACTAATTTTTTCCCTTACGGTCCCCATCTTGCCGGCCTTATTTGACTAATTTCCAGGGTTTTTTTTCGGTGGGTGACGGTTCCAAAACCGTGTAAAGCGCGAATCTGCATTTCCGAAGAGTACATTGAATGGCAAAAGTATCGGAATTTCCCAAATATTCTGAAAAAGAAAATTGGAAACAATTAGAAAATAAACTTGCTGGTAACTAAACTTTAAAATGATAAATTAGTCCAAACAGCACCAGCACCATCCAGTGATATCAGAGAAGCTATTCCTCTAACTTAGAGACTAATCCATTCTAAGATAAGGACAAAGGAATGGATGAACACAAAGAAATGGATGAAGACAAAGGAATGAATGAAAACACAGAAAATGATGAAAACAAAGATGAATGAAAAATGGATGAAGAGAAAGAAAATGATGTAGAGAGAAAAGAAATAGAGCAGAGAAAAGGATGAAGATTAGAAAAGGAATGAAGACAAGGAAAACGATGAGGACAACAAAAAGATAAAGGTTCAGAAGAAGAAAAGGGGAAAGGAAAATGGAGAAGAACACGGTGAAGAAGGAGATCGAGGAGAAGAAAAAGAAGAAGAAGGAGAAGAAGGAGGATACGGAGAAGAAGGATAATTAAATTGAAAGAAGATAAAAAGAATTGGTAGAACATAAGGAAAAGAAACAGGAGAAGAAAGAGAAGACGGCGTAAAAAAGAATGCAGAAAAGCATGTTCGTACAAGGCGTACATTATACTCTTCCGTCCGAACTCTTGAACCAGCCAGCAAGCAGCGCCTGTGAGCTTCCTCCGATTTCGCCTCGCGAAAGCCGCCTCCGTGCCCGCCTGCGCCTTCGCCCACCCCGCGCCCCGTGCGTGCGGGCGCTTTTTTAATCAGAGGGCGGCGCGGCGGCGGAGGCCGCCGATGCGCGGGGCGGCCGGAGGCGCGCGGAGTTGTCTCGGAGCGGGGCGGGTTTCCATTAATTAAAGAAGGCGCTGCTCGGTTAGGAAGGCGCTCCGTTTTTTTTTTTTTTTTAGGTCCCATGCTTTTTTTTTTTTTTTTATTTTTTTTTTTTTTTCTTTTTTTTAACGCGCACCCCGATAGCGCCTCGCGATACGAACGAACCGACCGCCGCCGCCCTCACGCAACGTCGCCAATCAGCCGCCCCATCGCCCCCCCCATGCGCACCCGCCCCCCCCGGCCCGCGCCCCGCGCCCCACGCCGCGCCTCGTCCGGGCCAAAGGCCGCGCCCTTTCTCTGCGCCGCCCGGAAGCGCCCGCCGACGGCCGAGGGAGAGAGAGAAGAGGGAGAGCGCCTCGAGCGCCCAGTCCGCAACCACGCCTCTCCGCGGATGCGAGAGACGCGGTCAGGGCAAACGAGAGACCGCAGCGGACGAAGAGAGTGAGAGAAGGTAAAGAAGAAATGTAGAAGGGCGATCCAGGCGTATCATTTTGAGAGAGGGACGTAGAATTTTTGTTAATAATAAACAAACAATATTGTTGTATTATTTTCGTGTGTATGATACTATGATAATTTTTAATATTGTTTTTCAATAATTACGTAATTCTCACATACAACTTTTAAATTAATTTTTCACAAATAAAGGAAAGGTAACAAACGAAAACTCTTGCCTTTGGGGACCCATGCTCTCATGCGCTCCCCAAGGTCCGCATGTCCCAGGTCCGCATCGGCCCATGGCCGCCTGCTCCCCCTTCTGATCCAACTACTAGAAAGTATGTTTGCCTTGGAGGGTGAAAAATAAGCTATGGTAGAGCATGATTAGGTCGTGCAGAGGAGAAGAATCCATGAGGAGAGAAGTAATTGCAGAATTGAGATGAGGAAGAGTAGTAAAATCATTAACGGAAATTTTCTCTACTTAGCGCTAAAATCGTCTTACATCAGACATTAGAAACCACAAGTGTGTCCCTCCTCTTTCCGGAGAGTTTTGGATATAGAGAAAATATAAAAACGCTGAGTAAATTAAATAAATAATGAAATTGCACTAAAAGAATAAACATAAACTTTACGAGAGGTAGCAGATAAAATACAATAAAGAAGAAAGGAAACATGAACAACAATGCCATGGAAGGTTGCTAAAAACCAATAGTTTAATACTGCCGGGAGAAAGCGGTAAGGAAAATTGCCGTGACGAGGAATATGTATGGGAGCTTACGAACAGAATGCTTTTCCTAGCATAGCGCAGTTCAAAAGGAACGAAGGGCAAGCGGGAGGAGTGCGAGAGGGGACTGCCACTGGGAAGCGCTGTCAGACGCGAGTCCTACGGCAGATTTTATGGCGCAGAAGCGACCCGCAGGATCCCTCTCCTTTGCGTCGTATATATTGCGAGCATTAGAGTCGCTCTCTTTCACTACTTTACTTTTCGGCATCTGGCTGCCCTACAACTCGCCACACGCCGACGCGGCTTTCTCGCTGCCTCTTAGCGCGGCTAACGCGGGTTAGGAGTATATCACGCGCTAATCCAACTTGTGTCCAACGATATCCACGCGCGCAGCGAGAATATGATAAAAGAGTCTGAGATCTTCTGCTACCTTTTTTAGATCACGCATCGTACACTCGGGAATAGAAATCAATCTAACTAATATTTTACCTTATTTCTCTTTCTTATCTTGGCTGATACCAATATATTAATAACATATACAAAGTATCAAAAAAACGAACGATACAATTTGGTGAATGATGGATTATGTATAGAATTACTAGTACATTTCATCGTCCTAATATTTTCCATCTTAACCAAAAGAATGATTTTAGTGCACACGGTCCTGAATTGTTGATATATACCAAAACGTTCTACCTTAAACTACAATTAATGTTTTTCTCAAAATAACGTCATTTCATTTCAAACATTCCATATAAACCTTTTTTTAATGGTAAAAAACACTAAATAGTAATTAGTTCCGTAGTCATACTTTCTTTGCTTACTGGCAGGGTAGTTAAAAATATCTATATTTGAATATTGAATTAACAATTTAAATACAATGCAGTAGGAGTTTCTCGCATTGCTTACATAACTCATGTGGATTATGAAATACGTTTGTCAAATAAGAAAGCTGACAAGGGGAGGTTCTGTGGTGGTTAATACGTACTGCAATGCACAACTCCGTTCACTTTACGTGTATTTTTCACGTGCTATAACCGCCCGCCGTGACATCACGCCAAAGCCCCGAAACGTGCAATTAACAGTTATGTTTACTCCGTGGCGGCGCGGCGGAGGCGCGTGGGCCGGAAGGGCCTGGAGGTCGCAGGGTCGGCCGCGCGGCGCCGGCGCGGAGGAGGCGTCCGCCGCCCGTGCAGAAAGGCTGCGAGGCGGGCGCGTCCGGTCACGGCCGGGGGCGGGCGGGGCGGAGCGAGGCGGCCGCGCGCGAACAATGGGGGCGTGCGTGCGTGCGTGAGGAGGCGGAGGCGGCGCCGACACGCATCTGCTGCGCCACGCTCCACCGAGCGGCGGAGCTGGCAGCGGGGGCGGCGGGAGTGGGGCGGGGGCGCGCTAGCGGCCGGCCTCTGCATCCGCCCCGCCCCGCCCCTCCCGCGCCGCTCACGAGAAGAGGCGGATGCGTGCGTGCTGGGCGGGCGGGCGGCTGCAGGAGTCGCCCCGGCCGCTGATGGAGCCGCGCTGATCAGAGAGCTGCGTGTTCCGGTGCGTGGTCCGGAGGAATGTGATTAATGGAACAAGAGACTCTGCCTGTTCTCTTCATACTAGATAAAATATAATTCGATATGCTAAGATAAATATCAGATATATTCACATTAACATGAAATTTTGAATGGTTATACCAGTGAATTTAGTTGAAATGTTGTTTGATTGTTCAAACTCACAAGTGAACTGTTATTTGTAGTAGGACGTGTGAAACAACAAAAACTCATAAATACAACTCACTGAATCTTAGCACATACAGTAAGATGATTTAAAAGTAAATATTTTGCATTACATTAATATTATAAATTCCGAATCACGACTACTATGAGTTACTACGCTAATCAACTTTATGTCACTTACCTTTGAGTATGTTCAGAGATATTCTATCAAGAATTATAAATCTGTGAGGTATATTTAACTAACAAAAGTATAGAAGATAAATTTTCCGGGCTGGCTGGCGACTGGCGCCACCCTGAACACTGCGCCCGCGACCCTGCCGCAACTGAGGATGTCCACCGCAGAGCTGGAAGAAACGTTTGACCCCTTCAATGCCAACTGGACCACGGCCTGCCTGCCCGGAAAATGTATCTTCTATTAAATCCGGCCGTGAAAGCCTACGATGCTATATAACAAAAGTATACATTTCGTATCATGCGTTGTATAATAAAATTATTTTATTTTGCTCAAAACGCTTGCATTGTCTTTTTTCCTGTTGTAAGTTGGTCCGCTTCGGCGACGTTGCCTCGAGGACGACGACGCTCATCTCTGGCTCTACGCGGAGGGGCCGCTGCCAGCTAGAGGCGTTCGGCTCAAGTGCGTTCCGAAGGCCTCTTGCTGCAAGGACCTGTCACTTCGATATCTCACAGCACCGCGCCTCGCTGCACGAGTTGCGCGCAAGTCTCTATCGATTTTTATGATGGATGAGGCACTTACATCCTTCAAACATTTTTCATTGTCGCCTATTTCTGTTTATATTAAATTGATTGTTTAGTGATACCGGGCGCATCAACTGCTATGGTCACTAGTCCTGTAAGTGTAAAGCATGTGTTTCCTCGGGAGGTGGCAATGATTTGAGGGTTTTCTCTTCCAGGTGTCTCCTTTCAGTGGAGCAACGCCCCAGTCGGGACAAGCCCTAAGCTCCCGGCCGGTCTCTCGACATGTGAAGTAGAGCAGTGCATGCGAGTGGAAGTGTGCGTAATCCTAGACTAAGGAGGTATAGCATTTTGTACGAAAAGAGTGAGGTTAGAAGGAAGAGGAAGGAAAGATCGCGCGCGGTCTGTGGCACGATTGTCATTCGGTTGGTGGTGATCGTAAAATCCTCGGAAAATTACCTTTCAGAGCTGCTGTTCTCTATAATTATTCTCAAGACAAGCAACAAATCTCGATCTAGCTATCTAGATAGTGTCAAAACTCGTGCCACCGTCGGGACTCAAATCTAGGACCTCCCAGACAGAGGCACTGCAGTAGCATCGATTGATAACACAGCTATTCCCTCAGTTTAAAATTAAAAGAATGAACATTGATATAATTTAAAAAAATGTCGAAATTCATCAGTCAATTATTTTTGATAAAGCATTGAAGTTCATTTATTGTATTGAAATTATTTGAGTGACAATACTTTTCTCCATTGGGAAAGAATCTTCAAAAGTGCGTCAGAAACGAATCTTATCTTTCAGAGTACAAACCCTTACAGATACTCTGTGGAATGCAAGAAGAAGAAAACGTACCTGTTCTTCGAAGTATTTGAGTCAGTGCCGAGCAAAGCGAAGTTGAATACGAGTCAAGTGCATGAATGGGGGAGGCGGATGGCTGCACCCACTTGTTATCAACAATGGACACGGGAATTCCGCACATGGCAGGCGGTGGTGAAGGCGGAAGACATAGTAGCCGCGAGTCATTGGCGTTGCATCTCCTCCATCGAACTCACTGTTCCTTTCGGCAACCTGCGATCACAAAAATCCCATTCCATTCTCCATATCATTGCTCATCAAGGGAATGATTAGGTTACGGGAATTTCGCTCTTTATATCCATTACACGAGGAAAGTTTTAGGCAAGTAACAAAAACTGTACTTCTGCAAACTCTACAAACAAACAAGTTAATGTTTAATTCATATAAATGTATTTTAATTCATTGATTTAGAATGCAGCCAGTGCATCTTATTCCGCTCCGCTCGTGTTCCACCGTTCGACGTTTGCACTCTCATCCTCTCTACAATGAGTACATCTGCTGTAATAACAGCGAAGGTCTTCACTACTCCACAAGCTTCGTCCCGCAGATCTGCCCTTACAACACCCCCACGTCGTCTTCTTGTGCCCCTCTCGGCTGAGGACCTTCCTACGCCTCGATCCCACACCGCCCCTGTCCCTCATACTCGCCGCCCCACTGGCACCTTTGTCGTCCCCGCGGAGCCTCCGCCGCGCCCGCCCCCGCGCCCGCCCGCGCGCCGCCCCGCGCCGCCCCCCGGCGGCCGCCCCGCGCCGCCCCCGCGCCGCCCCGCGACGCCCCCGCCGCCCCCGGCGCGCCCCCGCGCGCCCCTGCGCTGCCCCCAGCGCCCCCCGCGCCGCGCCCCGCGCGCCCCGCAACGCCCCGCGCGCCGCCTCGTGCCCCCGCCCCGCGCGCTCCGGCGCCGCTCCGCCCCCTTCCCACGTTCCGTCCCCGCGCTGTCCCCGATCGCCCCAGCGCCTCCCCCAATTTCCCCCGCCGCCGCCACCGTGCCCCGCCGCCCCCGCGCCCCAGCCGCCCATCGCCGCCACCCGCCCGCCCCGCCGCCCCCCGCCGCCCCGCCGCCCCGCGCCGCCCCCCGCCGCCCCCGCCGCCCCCGCCACCGCCGCCCCGCCCCCCAGCCCCCGCCGCCCCCGCCGCCCCCCCCCCGCCGCCCCCGCCGCCCCGCCCGCCCCGCCGCCCCCGCGGCCCCGCGCCGAACCCTCATTTCCCCGCAGTGCCCCGCTGACTCTGCCTTCTGCCTAGG
>BOPP01000008.1:9716919-9769457 GCA_017312745.1 Gryllus bimaculatus
TATATATATATATATATATATATTCTCTTGAGTTTCCATCATTTATTACCGCTGCTATCTCTGCATGGGCTTTGACTGAGAGTTTCTCAGGTTCAAGACCGGACGGTGGCGGTGTTGACACTAGCTTCATAGCTAAGGTCGAATTCAACCGCTGTTTGGATGATAATTCTAGCGCTCGGTTGCTCTAATGGGTCGTTTTTCGAGGTTTCTCCGATCAATATTAGCCAAATGACGGAGCAGCACCCTAACAAACGGGCCACGGCCAACACTTGCGATCCACGGACCGCATGCGATCTATCCTTCTTCCTTGTCTTATCTACTCCTACACTGCCATTACCACAAGGAAGACCAATCGGGAGCTTTGAGATAGACTGTGGATGGGGCATATCCCACTGATATAGATACCTGGAGGGGATATCCCCAGCAAGCTACTTATAAGTTGGCGCCGGATCTCATCATTCAGTGGCGAGAACCACCATAAAATCTCTGGACAAAACATTCACTACACTAACGGGACTAATGTCTACAGCAGTTGATGTGGTCGGAGATGTCAATCAATAAATCAATCATGTTTAGTTTTTTGCCTGTCACGTTACAGACTCTGGCTTATAAATATAGTTAGAATTCTCCTTATTTCTCAGAATCTAAACGTTCATTACTCCAATTAATTCAATTCAAACTCAACTCACATTATCCGAAGTTTTTATTTTGCATTCGCAATTTTAATTAATATTAACTCCTTTTTCCAACAGTTGGAATTTTTCGACTTGCTACTGCATTTATTTTGATTCTTTCGTCTATGGCATATGACAATGACCGTTGTGTTAGGTGGCTTCCAATATTTTTCATATTCTTTCTCTGCCAGCTCTTCCTATCCGTTTTTCCCTTGAAACTCGTCATTGACTCTTGAGTAATCTCAGGATCATCTGAGTCATCGCTATTGTCATCATCACTTCTGTTAGCTCTTACTGCGTTCACATGCAGATGAGCATAACCGGTAAATAGTCCTCCGAACACATCCATACAACTGGGAATTCGAATATTGTAAATGTATTCTTAATTATTCGGAACAAACATATTTTGAAATGTTTCATTTCCATAAACGTTAATCGATGCCAGATATCATTTTTGCCAGACAGCGTAGTAATGTAATTGTTATGCATGCGGCAATAATAATTATACAAATGTTTAAACATAGAATAGAGAATATTTTATTTTTATTTTTACTTTTCTGCAATGAATACTGATGACGGCGAATTTAGATTGTTACCTTCTCAGAGTACGATTCTTAATTAAATGCACAGTCTACCATATTCTACTGTTTTAATAACCTGATCGATGGAAATGTTCTTAAGACGACATTGTCACGGTTTAGCACTCAAGTATTATATAATATATCAATTAATTATGAAATAAAATGCTTTGATTTATAATTCTGACTTGCAAACACTTGTAAAAGTATATTCGAGAAAAAATGAGAGATTAAATTAATCTCATCAATTGACATAATGCTTTTCAAACCATATCTCTGTTCTAATCTCTTGTTAACAATAGACGTGTACTTGTTGATAATATATGCAATTGAGGTGTGGTATACATAAATATAAATAGCGTTCTAAGACCATTTAACACAATTATCAGTGGAGAATTTAAATCACTTGTAGTACATTTCTGCCCGCATGTGACTTTCATTTCATCAAGACTTCATAGATAAGACTGGTACGATACAGATCCGGACTGACATGATAAATGGTACTGAAGTAACGAATGTGGATGTACTTTGACAATTCCTTTCTCAGAACCTGTTTTGTCCAACAAACGTATACCTGATCTGATCACCATTCCTGCCATAATCTCATACGTGAATTCATCAAAATCTCAATATATGATTTTAATATTACAGATCATTGAAGTGCCTCCGTGGAAATAGAATCTGAACAATGATTTCAAGCTTCATTAAAAACTTTTCGAGCGTGACGTGCGTGGTAGAAGTGTGCATCTTATTTTGAATTTCATTGAATGAAGATGGTAGTAGGCCTACATCTCTTAACCAACAATTGCCTGAAGTCGCAAGCACACGAACAAACATTTCTCTTCTCCGCTGCTGCCTCGTATTTCCTTCTCATCTCTTCCTCAATTGCCATTTACCGACCCCAGCACTACCACCAACGCAGTTACTGCCATCGTCGCTGCTTCTGCCACTGACGCTACATAGCTCCATTGCCACCACTGCTGCCTGCACCACCAACGCCGAAAGCATGAAAGTCGCCAGCATCACCACCATCACCGCACTCCCCCCACATCGCCATACAGAACCTGGCCACCTCCTCTGCCAACATCCCCAAGCTTGCAATCATCACCACGGCTGACTTCTCCGCCCTCACCTCCGCTGCCAGTGCCAGTGCCAACGCTGCCGCCAGCAGTATCGCCAACGCCGCCACTGTCGCCAACGCTTCCATCTTCCACAACCGCCCCCACCCCCCGCCGCCCCCGCCGCCCCCGCGCCCCCCGCCGCCCCCGCCGCCCCCGCCGCCCCGCCGGCCCGCCGCGCCCGCCGCCCACCGCCGCCCCCCGCGCCCCGCCGCCCGCCGCCCCGCCTCCCGCCCCTCCGCCCGCCCCAAAGCCACCCCAGCCGCCCTTGCCACCCCCGCTTGGCCCGCCCCATCGTCACCAATGGCCGCCACCGCCGCATGGCTGCTGGTCGCGCAGCTCTGCACCGCCGCTGCCGCCGCGGGCTCGACGCCGCACCACGCTTCATTACGGCCGCAGAGGCGGGCGTGCGCGGGGCTGGGCTGCTGCGCGGCGCGCGTGACCGCAGATACCGCGCCGCCCGCGCCGCCCACGCCGCCGTCACGCGCCGCAGCCGCCGCTCATTAGGCACTGCCACCGCCTCCCCCGCCCCCATTCCCGCGCGCTCCCACCTGCGTCTGTCTGCCCCGGGGTTTACAGGCGCCCCCGCGTCTTCGCTACACCCAGCTTGCGTCTGCGCCAGGCCAAGAGCGCCGTCGGAGATTCTTCGTGACCGCGAAATTGAAGTACTTTATGCACGTGCATAACAACAGACATGGCTCCACCACATATTTCACGAAATGCAATACAATATTGCGATGATACGTGATTTATTTTCAAAAAATATAAAAAATGCGATACGAATAAACATTTCTTAAACTCTGAAGAGAGTAATAAGTATTTATTTCGTCTGTTACCTGCTGCCGTTGAGGCTTTGAGGATATTGATGGAACTAACTTATTGTCTTCAGTAAAGATTTGGAGATGAGAGGAATGAACAAAATCAGTCTTAGACTTCGACATCCTTCTAGATGTTGTTTCTCTCTATTGTCCTTCCACTTCCTTACCTTCATTCTCAACAGGCGTGCCAGAATTGTTTTTTTTTTTTAAAGAACTACAAGGAATTCCCTATCAGCAACTGCAAAATAAAACCTTTGGCCAGAACATTTAAAATAGTTAGCACTGAATGCAAATGTTTAACGCACAAGAGTAGTTCTCACATCATCAGCACTTCATAAGGATAGCTGCACCTTACCTTCCACTCCAATCCAAATCTTCGGCACATATCACTACAGCGATTTGTCAGTTCCCATTATGCATTTTTTGAAAGATCAACTTGCTTGTAATTAATGATACATTTAGAAGATATGTGATGGTAGAAGATATGACAATGGTGCCTGAACGAAATTGCAGCGTCCTAAATACTGAGATACATTCTGTAATGTCACTTTCTTCCAGATCATGGAGGTTCGAATTCTTACAATTATTAGTGCTTTAGTTATCTTCCTTGATAAATGCTATTTACTTGGCTAAATTTCAGATTACTTCAATATTTTTACAGCTCAAAACTAACTAGTTGATTAATCTTTTATATAAATAAGCTATGTGTAGGTTAAGTTCGAAGTGAAATGAGGTGGTGTACAAGTTCTACAGCACTAACATAACGTTCATACACAGCGTGAATACCGAGGTAACTTTAAATTTCATACTTTTTCTCAGATTTTGTCAGAAAATGTACAAGGAAGGCTTATTAAACGAGTTTTGCAGAGTAACGTAATTGAAAGGGGGAAAACACAAAATAAAATAATCAACTTTTAGAGAAGTCCACTAGCATGATGTCTTGACGTAATATTTAACAACAATTAATATTGTAGATTAAGAAAGAAATTATCCCGTCAACAAGGAATTATAGATTTCTCAATTCCTCTTGTGAATTTTGTTTTCTTTCTTCTAACCCATCTTTGATCTCCGAATTAGCTTTTTTAACAATATAATAATCCCAATGGCACTTCGCTTCAACGGACTTTGCGTCGGAGGTATTCCTGATGCAGTCGCACCTGGGTTTTCCGCCGCTGCCAGCGCGCCTCCGCAACCCACCCCGTCATCCCCTCCGTGGGGGTCGCTGACGCACGCGCTCGCGCCGGGCGGCGGAGCCGCTCGCCCCCGCACACGTGACGCACGCGCCCACGCCGGACCCGCGCCCGCCCTGTGCTCGCGCCCGCGCCCGCCCCTCTTTCATCTGGAGGGAAATAACAATGCGCGTTTTATATATGGGCGTATTACATTCTACCGCAAGCTTCAAGTGCTAGTAGGTTCTTTTTTATACTCACGTCCGCCAGTATTGACAGGTCTTACTCTAGGAATGAAATTAGTTTATCACGTTCTAGATGATGTGTTTTATTCAGATTTAACTTTTTGTTTGAAGATATAATTCACTCAGTATGTCTTTCCTTTTTGTGTTATTTTATTAAAACTAGTTGAAGCGGTGAGAAATCTCCGCAGTTGAGAAATATTAATTATAAATGTCGAAATAGCTTCATACTGGAAACAAAATTTTAACGAAGATAAATTGCGCTTTTAAGATACAAATATATAATAGTCTCCAACAAGATTGCGTTTGTGTGGAGAACAGCATTAAAAAACATAAATAGCGTTCCCGTAGGGTCATGAAAATTATGTTTTAAGGACTTAGAACGAATCTTGTCGCGATGCTAACTTGTAGCAACGTGAAGCGTGATAGTTTGAATGAGGGATTGCTATTCTACATACATCATAATCTATGAAACTCGGATTTTTTCGCTTTAATTCTGTTTGAAGCATCTATGGGAATAATTCCCTATCAAACAGCAAAAGATTTCCAGGATTTTATGACTACGGCCTCATAAATCGGCAAAACCGTCGTCTTTCTTCTGCTATTATTTACATGAGGTCGATCTCCTTCTTGGTGTCTCGTGAACGAATTCTTGGTTGTTCCATTACCTCTGGAATGTCCGTTTGTTGTATTATCATCTCCCTACCGCATGCCAATGTAACTGGAAATCTAGCTGTCAAATTTCGAATACAAAATGATTTAAAACTCGTTCCGATACAGGAGGACAATGTGGCGTCTGTGCGAAGGAAAACGCATGTCAGAAGAAGCGCGACGACTCGGCAGGCGCTGTGAAGACCTGGCTCCTATGAGACCTGCCGGCGAACACAGGGCCTGCTGTGCGATGCGGCGGGTGACGGGCCCGCGCGGCGCGGCGCTCGCAGAGGGACACAAACAGCCGCCCACCGCGCCTCGCCCGCGGCTCGCCCGCGCATCGCCCCCGCATCGCCCGCGCGTCGCCCGCGCGGGCGCCGGCGCCTGACGCCTCTCGGCTGCCGCGCGGCGCCACACGACGCGACGCGACGCGACGCCACGCCACGCCACGCCACGCATCCGGGACGCGCGTCGCAGTGGGCGAAACGCGCGTCGCGGAGGACAACACGTTTCGGCCAACACGATTATTGTCCTGTTTAAATACAGTCAAATGAGAGCGTAGGCTTCCGCGAACGGAATAAGTAACTGATTGGCTGTCCGAGAGAGGCCACATCCTAGGTACAGGTGCCAACGTTTTGGTCACCGTTCTTCGACGTTCCTCAGGGCATTTCGCTGGAAATGGTGTGGAGCTGAAATGAAAGGGTAACACTGTCATCGAATCGGGAGCTTCAGTACCAAAAATTGAGTCGTAACGCAGCTCCCGATTAGATGACAGTGCTCTCTGTCCTTCCAGCTCCAGATAAATCATAAAAGGAGCACTGGAGAAAGGTTGCGGATTGTAAACGATTGCGTGATGCAATCATTCATCTGCGTTGCGCGAAAATCAGTGGCTTTATAGTAAGTATGCGATGTTGGGCCATGTCCGGATTCAAACGGTAGCGCCGACAAAATCAAAGGCAAAAGAAATTTATTTTTGATGCTGCGACTAGTGGATGAACGTCTGCTGCTACAGAGCACGAATGTAAGTAGTTTGAGTATGCCGTTCACCCCACTTACAAACGTGGGCGGCAGGAAGATTCCTGCAAGGTGGCGCCGTGCGTTCAGATTCGTATGTCACTCGACATCTGTTCAATCCAGAATGCTGTGTGCTTTCCGTCCTACACAACGTGTCCCAACGTAAACTATTTTTTTCACTCATTTGTTAGTCGCTAATTACCATTCAGTCTGAGCGAACGTTAACCCGGCTGACTAATATGGAGGATACCGCTTACTGCGAGCACCTCTTCATCCCGGTGCTCATTCATAGTCCTTGCTAGGATAGAGATCTATTTGTCAGGCCTTGCTGCCTTACGGAGTCCATAGCAGGCCCCTCTCGATATCTCTTGTAGGTTGCCGAGATGCCCCGTAGGCGCACCTCTGCCATTATAAATCAGGTGTAGACGGATTGTAAGTGAATGGTTGCTGGGGATGCGATACACGTGGCTGTGAGAAAGCCGCCATGCCATGAACTTAAGTGAAAATATGTCATTCGAATCCCATAATCGTTGGTGAAAGGGGTATTTAGGCGCACTTTTCCCAACCAATGCGCCATTAGATCGGTTTTATTTTTCTTATTCTTTTCTTCTCCTTCTTTTCTTCACCTTCTTGTCCTTTCCTTCTTCTTTTCTTCTCCTTTTCTCCTTCGTTCCCTTTTCTTTTCTTCTCTTCCTTTTCTTCTTCTTCTTTTCTTTTTCTTCTCCTATTCTTCTTCTCTTCTTCTCCCTTTTCTCCTTTTCAACTTCTCACTCCGCGCTCCGGGAGCAGCGCGCGTCCTGAGCTTGGCTTCTGTGAAAGCTCCTTTCATTAAGCTCCTCATTCCCTGTGATTCACGAGCGACTATCTGCAGTAGATCTACCAATGTATTATGATGTACCTCATCACAATAGTAATCTTGGAGAAACAAATACCGCTTCAGCGCGCTGTAAATAATAAGTGTGTGCGTTGCGTGGGACATGAAATATGGATCTTGCCATGTCCCTCGCTCCCTTAAATTTCTTCGTTGTGTGAAAGCACAAGTAGTTGATGACACGTGGAATGTTTCGGCGGGTAACTGAGCTTTCAAGGACAATGTTGAAGTGACACAGCATGTTGTGTTAGCAGAAGAAACTAGGTCCAGAAATGACAAAGAACCGCAACCACTTGCGTCTTCCTGTCGTGCGACTTTTTTTCTTCTTGTTCTAAATACCAATTTCTTACTCGCTGTCGCCTATTCAAAATTCTATTATCGTTTTTTACGTTACTTAATTACAGCACTCACGCTTTCTTGCCCTTGTTATTAGCGAATTACATCTTAAAGGTAAATAAACTTTCTACACGACTTTACAATGTTTTAATGTATTAGGTGCAATAAACAAGAGTTAATTACGGTGGGATTTTGCCCAGCAACTCCTGAGAAGAAAGCTAGATTCTACTTCAAGTCGTGTTTTCAAAATATCACATAACTTCCAGTGGAAAATGGTTAGTGGAGTATCCAAAAATTATTATCATCAATTTATTTTATATCGCAATTTTATTTGCAGATATAGCCGGTTATTTTTAGTTTCAGTTTTTTTGTTATAGCATTACAATTGTTATAATACAATTTGTTATTTACAATAAGTCTATTCA
The DNA here is from genome assembly GCA_017312745.1 of Gryllus bimaculatus. Classification (NCBI taxonomy): domain Eukaryota; kingdom Metazoa; phylum Arthropoda; class Insecta; order Orthoptera; family Gryllidae; genus Gryllus; species Gryllus bimaculatus. Next base: position 9,724,816 of record BOPP01000008.1, read on the forward strand.
ACTTTCACTCCCAAACTAAATAAATATCCGTTAATTGCAGGAGAGATTTCTAATAATTTTTAGTTTGTTTATTTAATCTTTTGTATTTTGAAACAGATCCCATGAAATAAGAATCCAGGATAATCGAATTCCACATAAAGGAGGTTCTACCGCGTATTCATATCGCCCCCCTCCTATAATACGAGTTACTGAAAGATGTGCTGGCTTCCTTCTAGCGAAGCACTTTGTACTTCCCGCAGGTCTTTGACCTGTCCTTTCTCGACGTCGCCCCAACTCTCAATTGACGTCTTCGCGCTCCGCCCGCCAACTAGCGGAGCGCGTTGCATATCAGCGGGGGTGGGCGCGGCGGGAGGGTTCGGGTTGCGAAAATACGGCGTAATAAACGGGCGGAGAGGCCGCGCGGCCGGTCGGTGCGTCCACGTAATTAAACGCGGGGCGGGGCGGGGCCGGGGCGGGCGGGACGAAGCAGGCGCGTGATTTGTGCGGCGGCCGGTAAATGGGGTTACTGCGGGCCCGCGGGGCCTGGCGTGTCACGCACTCACGCGCTAACGCGCGTCGCCCACGCCTCCGCCCTCCCGCCTCGCCTCACCCACGGAGGGAGCGTAGGGCACGCGCGTTATTTATTATTTTTTCAATTACTGCCGCGCAGCGCGGCGCTCCGCGCCCGCCGCCGCAGCGCCCGGGCCGGGCGGGGCGCGCCCCGGGCCGGAGGCGGCGCCGTGTCGGCGACGCACGCTCTCGGGCGGGGCCTCCGATGCGAATGTGGCCGCCCTCTGCCGTGACACGACGAGGCTCCGCCACACACAGTCTCTGGGCGCTGCTATTATTCGTTTTCTTGTCAAGGATCAAATCATAGTTAATCTGTGTAAAATTTGTGATATACAAAGTTTGTTCGCGGCAGGTTGTCTTCGGGTTATGCCATTTCCCGTAATTGTAATTCCAACATCGACATAATTATCATCGCTCATTGAAATTTGACCGCATACATGTAAACTAGTTCTAACCTTTATTTTTGATTTCTCCCCATACTTTGTAAGGAGAGAAAGAAGTCCCCCTGTGAATTATCTAACGAAAAAGTGGATAAGTTTTATTCCTATATATGGTAAATTACTTCCTCTAATACTTGCGTAGTCATAATCCATATTTTGATCGACCCTGATACCGAAATATTGATAGACGGCAAATATTTGTTTTAACGCCCGTCCGTCCGTCCGTCCTCCCGTCCGTTTCTCTGGGGGTCAACCTTAGCGCCTAAACCGTTCAGACAATTTTCTCTAAAATTGATATTTTTTTAAACTAATCTGCGAATTTGAAAGGTATATTTGGATTTTTGACAGTTCTTTCCATTAAGCCTCGATAACATTTCCAAAATTTTTCCTCAAAAATGATTTGATAGAATTCTAGAGTGCAGTTTTGCTGGAATAAGTATGTTAGATTTCCAAATATTGTAATATTTAACTATCCTCTTACAAAAACTACACGCATTATATTTGTATTCGAAGGACAGAAGAGTTTTGTAAAAAAGGAGAGAAGAGATATGAATTCTCTGTCACGAGAGGCTTTCTAAGATTAACAGTCAATTATTTTACTTTTCATCTCCACTTACTTTTCATAGGTAGCAAGTAATATATTGAAAGTTTTCTCCTCCTCTTTTTCAAATTTGAGCTGCATATATTTCACTAATTCAATAACGTATTTTTAAATTAAAAAGCTGTCTCAAATGTTTCAACGCATGTAAGAAAAAAAAGTATCCAGTGAATAAAATAGGGATAGAAAAAACACAGAATTTCAGTGCCTGAAACATTCACATAATATATTTAGGAACGATATATCAAACAATTGTTTTTAAGCAAATTATTAATTTCTGCCCGCTTACTTAGAGACAGTTGTAGGAGGCATCGTGCGTCAGTCCCGCGCTCAGAGACGGAACACTCGATGGCAGGCGCGCGCGATCAAGACATTGCCGCAAATAAAATTCGGCACGGCGCGGCTGGCGTGGCGTGGCTCGGCTGGCGTGGCGTGGCGTGGCAGGGCCGCCTCGCGGTCGGCGCTCCGCTCGAAGCCGTCGCGGCGTTGGGCGTCGCCCACGATCGATTTATCGAAACACTCAATCACGCGCGTCCGCTCATCGGGCCGTGTCTCTGCGCCCGCGCCCGCGCCCGCCCTGAGTCATCTGCCAAGAAAGGCGGTCGCGGCTGGGTGGCGGCGGCGCCCCGCGGCGCCCCCGCCCCCGCCCCCGCCCTCGCTCGCGGATGGGCCGAAACCCTGGATTTGGAGTTGTGATGGTTGTGGGTATTTTTCTTTCGCTTTTTCAGCACTTCTACTGACCACTGTTTAAAAACTCGCGATTGGACTGTGCAAAATATGTTTCAGAAATGTTTTGAATTGCAATTAATGTTGGAATTTCTTTTTTTCTCCAAATGTACTTTTACGATTCTACATTATATTACAGTTTCTATTATAAAGATTTTAGAGGTCAAGATTGTTTTTTAATGGCACCTGTCTAAAATAAGCAAACTTGTTTTCGATTATTAAAACTTTGCAGACTTGTTTACCCATTCTCAGGAGAAGTTTTCGGACCTTAGTATCCGAACTAAACTTCTATTAGTCCTGGACAATGGGTTCACAGCTATGTGCAGCACTTTCCCACTGACGTTTCACCCAGAAACATTAATATTAACAGGAAGGTTCCGAACCGTGACCAGTTGATGATATACAGTGTGTCAACTCACTGTTTTAGTTAGTGACTTTTGAAGTTTGTTGAAGATTTAGGTAAGAGCAATAATAAGTTATTACGAACAGACGAATAACTGAATTATGACCGAAAATTCATATGCTGAAACAAAGATAAGAAGCGCAAAATTGTATTATATATTTGATCATGATAAAAGTTTAAGTGTTTGCACTGTATATGTAAGTTTAAATGAAATATATCAAAAAATTACTTCACATATCTCCCTGAAAATAAACATTAAACGAAAATAATACTCCTCCAACCCCTCAATGAACTATGTGCAATTTTCATTTTGTTGCATTTTATTGTTATTGGTATAAGTTTTTCAAAATTATGATAATTATTTTCTGCATAGATTCTCCGGACGTGGCTTGGTTATGTTAGAATATGTTTTGATCTGTTTGGGTGCGGTTTCGCCCCACTGTGTGTGCTCGTCGCCCCGCCCCTCGCCGCTGCGAGTCGAGTGGGCCTCGTGGACGCGGCATAACAATAAACGCAGAAAAGGAGCACGACGACGCCGCGCCGCCCGCTACGCCGCATCTGGAATCGAGTGCGAACAAAGGAAAATAAAAGCGGGCCAAGATAAATAATAAAAGCAATGGTCTTGGAACGCGGCGTAAAATTAAAATAACGCAAAGAGAGCAGAGGGAGGCGCGGTGGACCTGCCGGAGGTGACGCAGTCAGGGGCGACGTCAGAGGCGGTGGGGGAGACGACGGCGGAGGCGGTGGCGGACGTGGAGGCGAATGATGATGGAGGTGAAGATGAAGGCGAAGGTGGAGGTAAAGATGGTTGCACCAGCGGTGGCGACGGCGAAAGCGACGGCGGGGGGCGGCGGCAAAGGTGACGATGGAGGAGGTGGCAGAGGGGGAGACGAAGGTGGAGGTGAAGGAGAAGATGACAGAGGAGATGACGGTGGACGTGGTGACGAAAGTGGAGGCAAAGTTTGATGCGAAGGTGGATGCGAAGATCGAAGCGAATGTGGTTGCGCAGGTGGAAGCGGATGCGTAGGCGAAAGTGGACGCGAAGGTGGATGCAAATGGGGAAGCGAATGTGGAAGGGAATGTGGAAATGAATGCGAAGGCAATGGTAGATGGGAAGGGGGAAGCCAAGGCGAAGGCATGAGTGAAGGAGGCAGCAGAGGTGAAGGCAGATGCGGAAGCCAAAGCGGAGATGAAGGCAGAGGCGAAGGTGGAGGCGAAGTTGGGGGTGAATGCGGAGGCGAAGGTAGATGCGAAGGTGGAAACGAAGATGAAAGCGGAGGCAAGGCGACAGCAGAATCGGAGGTGGAGGCGGAGGCTGAGGCGCGACGAGTAGGCTCGCAGAGGATGGAGGCAACAGCTCTTGTCCGTAGGCGCGACACGGCGTCCGCAGACCTCTCGCGTTCCCTCCGCCTGCACTTCACGGCTCGTCAAAAGTGCTTGACGTTGTCCATGTTCACAACTGTTCTCCGCACACTCTTGTCAGGCAACGTACCTACCCTGAGCAGCCTCCAAAGTGCATGGTCTTTCTCCCAGAAGTCGGACAAGTGCGGGCTTCAGTACGGAGAATGCTAACGAAGAATCTCGTGTAGAGAGCGACCGAAGCAGCCACACACGGGACGCCCGGTAAGTGCGTCTTTCTGCAGCTCAAAAGTAGCAAATTGTCCGTTAAGTAACTCTTGAAAACGAGATAAGTAAGTAGCGCAGGGTAAACATAATATTCGCCACCTGGTGAATCTAATTTTCTACCGTTAAGCTCATGAAATGAGCACAAAAGGTGATAAAATATGTTTTAGAAGAGAAATACGTACCTAAATGTGAGTATCTGATTCCTAACATTTAGAAAAATACTGTGATCTGCAGCTACAAAAATGCTGTTGAGTTTGTGGAAATTGGATACTTTCAACACATTCACTGCTGTGAAATGGAACGCATAAATACAGTGGCATACAGTACCTACATAAATGTGCGTTTATTAGCAATATAAATTCTTCAGAATACTTACATCGATGCTTTCTTTTTAACCTGCTTTTAAAAAAATATATATTTGAGGCGTTGTTTGGTCGTACATTGTGCTGAACTACGACAAAACCACGCCTCAAATCTGTTGTTATGATACAAATGTCGTAAATTTCATACTATTTCCTACCATTTTTTTATTCCTTGCGAAGAAGAAATAGTATTACACAATATAGAGAATAATTGAGAAAAGTTCTAACTAATGGTTGAGTTCAAAGTTCATCGCTTGGTTCTTACTCGCATTCATTTTGCCCTCCCACCAAATCTCGAAAGAAGTTTAATCAGTGCCTGGTATCTTCAGTATAACAGACGCTTCATAGAAGGCCCGCGTAGGAAACGTCTCGAGTACCACCTGCTCTTCATTGTTCGCCCTCTTCTGCAATCTGCTGCGTTCCCCTTCCTCATACCTCTGCGTTCACGCCGCGGAACCACGTGAGAACCCCCTCCCCCTGCTCCAGCTCAGCGCTGCCTTCGGACGCGACGCGCGCTCGCGCCATCGCCTCCTCCGCCCGCGCCCGGCCGCGCACACGTCTTCGCCCCCACCGCCCGCGCTATCGCAGCCATCTGTTTGCGCAGGGCCCATGCAAATTCTGCGCCTCAAATTGCCCGCGACCAATCGCGCATTGGTTGTGGGGCGGCGGTGAGAGGTTCGACGCCCGCGGCGCCTCACGCGCCCCGAGACGCGCCGCCCGGCCACGCCCAAGGTCGCGCCACCCGGATGCGGAGCCAGCGGCAGAGGGCGCGAGGAGTAAATCACAACGATTCGGAGACATTTCCCTTTGACTCTACTTCCCTTTCTCTTTCACTCTTTTTTTTTGTCTAATCAGATGCTGAGAAATATGCGCCAGTGAATTGAGAATATTTGTTGATCGTCGTTGCCTTTCTGTCATTACTTTTTCTGCGCATTTATATTTCTAGCCTTTTCTTCTTTTTCTGTGTCCTTATACACATTGGTGTATTAAACCCACTAACAAGAACTGTTCATATTTTTTCTTTAGTTTTATCTTATTTCTTGTTTAGATTTCTCATTAATTACTTCATCTAATTTTATCTACTTGGATTGTTTCGTATTTTTGTGTTCGAACATCAAAAGAAGTAAGTTCAAATCTTATTACTTAAATCTAGGGCGTTAGGTCTTCGGCGGTGAACTGATCTCAGTTGAAAAGTTTTTGGCGTGAAAAAAAATTGCGTTATTGGCAATTGGAGATTTCAACGAACGATAAGAAACGAACTCCGAAATACCTTTTTCAAGTGCAGTATCACACCCAGCTTTTGATTGTGAAACTAACGGCAGAAATGAGATGACAATTAATTTCTGAGTAGACTTGTTTATCATCACACCAGTATTACAATACTCTTTTGACTGTAAGTCACGACTGCTACCATTGTTACCGTTCACTAGAAATTAAGTGGAAGACAGCTTGGAAAGCAATTCTGCACAACTGGTTTTTCAAGAATACCAAAAAGAATAAAACTAACGAAAAAGAAGAGCAAATCGAAGCTGCGAGGAAAAACGTGTAAAATGAAACTCACTCACTATTCTCACCTTTTTTTTTTCAATTCACCTCGCCTCTGTGCGCCTATATCTGATTCATATTCCAGGTTCTTAGATAATGCACTCATGCTTCCCCGGAGCCGCCGCGCCTGTAGCCTGGTTACGACGCATTGTGAGCGACGTCGTCGCGGCCAGGGCATTCGGGGGGACGCGCGCCTGCCTTATCTCCCGCGGGAGGCCTGCGCGCCGGCGCACCTGCTGGGGCGGAGAGGGGGCAGGATCAGGCGCGCCGCGTCAAACAGAGCCGTAACGCTGCGCCGCGCTGCGGTCGTCGTTTTTCGCGGCTCGCTAAGTAGTTGGAGCGCGTTTAGCTGTTTTATGGAGTCCCCCTGCGGCAAGAAGGGGGCGGGAGGGAGGAGGAGTCGCCCACGGCGGGGGAGGAGGCCGAGGCGGAGTTGGGGTGAGGGAGGAGACGGCAGAGCAGGAGGAGAAGGAGGTGAGGGAAACTAGGAGGCGAGGGAAAAGGGGTAGAAATAGAGGGTCGAGAGCACAGGCGAAGGTGAAGACGCAGTAGGAAAAGGTGGAGGCGAAGTGGAAGAGTTGGTGGCGCGGTAGGAGGCGAAATTAAGGAGGCAGTGGGGTTGTAGGCGGAGGTAGAAAGGGAAGAGGGAGGAGGTGAAGGATGAGACAGGGAGTGAGGCGGAGGAGATAACAATCGGAGTGGAGGTAGAGGTGGATGAGGGGAAAGAGGAGGTGGAGATGGAGGAGTTTTTGGAGGAGGAGGAAACTATGTCGTAGGACGGGGCGGAGAGGGAGGTAGGACTAGCGGTCTAGGAGGCTGAGAAGAAGGTTCGAGGGTGGAGGTGGAAGTGGTGTGGACGTGGGGGAAGAAGGACGAAGCGACGGGGCAGGAGGTGACGGTGCCGTCTGGATTCCAGCGCGTCCGCGCTGCGAGCCGCCCAGGCCCCGCCCGCGCCCGCCGCAGCCACTGCTCCGAATTCCCACGGCTGCGGATGCGGTCATCTCAATTGAGTTGTATGTTTTCCGCGCACACTCCGCACACTCGAGTGCAATCCTGACTGCCGCGCTGCTGCACCTGACAAGCTCAAAAGCTCACAATGCAGCTCTCAGAGTAATTTCATTGCAAACAACTGGAACTAAAAGCAAATTATCTGCGACATATTTTCATCAATAAGCACAACTATTTATTATGTCAAATAACATAATACAGTGAAGGGGAAATTAAAACTGTAAATACATAAATATAAAGCAAAAATGAAAATTCTAAAACGTGGCTGCACCTTGTTTTTTTCGAGACCTGAAGACAGCTAATATGTTTGAAAGCTTATTTTCACGTGTCTGCATTAAAATAATTCAAGCAAAAATTATTGCAACCAGAATGATGAATAAATTTTACATCGAAGAATTGTTACACCATAGATGAAACTGGAGAAACTTTCCGCATATTAATTATATATCCTTTATATCCGCAATATAATTAATTAATTAATTCCGCAATATATCCGCAATATAATTATATAATTAAATATTCGCAATATAATATTCCGCATATTTCCGCATTATGATATTCTGAAATTGTAGAAACTGAGTGGGAGTGCATTGTAGCCACAATTCCTTTTTCAATAGTTTTCGGCAGTGACATTTGCTAACCTTAACCATGTACTCCGTAATTTCCAGGAACCGTTCTATTGAAAAGCAAGACCATTCTGGCTTTGATATTTTTAGTCGCTTGTGATTACGAGAAGCCACACGTTCTATCGTGTTATGACATCATTTCGAGGAAACATCACAAAGAAGATAACAGGATTTAGAAATTGCAGTCTGCGCTTTCCGCGTGCGTTTTGTTGAAGAAGCGCAGCGCATTAGGGGCGAGTACCACCGAGGGAGTGGGAGGTGTGACGGAGAAAACGGCGGTGACAGAATTGCTTGCGGGGGTGGCCATGGAAATGGCGGTGGAGGGCGACAGCTGATGTGTGTGAACGCAGGGGCAATGAGGGAATAGAAGTGTGACTCCTCGCTGGAGCTGCTGCCAGGAGCGGCTGCTGCGAACGCAGGAATGGCAGCGGCGAGGCCGGGAGAGGCGTAGCGTTAGCGACTGGGGCGACGCGGGTGACGGCGCAGGAGACGGTGCGGGCGCTGAGTCAGCGCAGCGTGGGAGCCTCACGCCGCCTCCGTCCCCCCCCCCTCGCTGCGCTGGCAGTGCCTCTGGCAGTGGTGACGGAAGAGACGGTAGAGGCAGCGTCAGAGGCTGGGAAGGAGATGGCACAGCGCCGACATTTTCCGGGAAGGAGATGGCAGGGGCAGAGGTGGATTGCTGGCTGACAGTGAGAGGACAGACGTGGTGATAGGACCAGCGAATGAGATGGCAGAGGCGAAAGGTTGCCACACGGACTCGGAAGGAAATGTAAGAGACGGTGGTAGGGCCTTGGAAGGAGATAGCAGAGACAACGGAAGGGGCTGGGAATGAGATGACAGCTGGTGGTGAGACCTGGGAAGGAGGTTGCAGAGACGGCAGCAGGAACTGGAAGTATATTGCAGGTGTGGTGATAGGGTCTGGGAAGAAGATGGCGGAGGTGGCTGGCTGGATGATAGGCTCTGAGTAGGAAATGGAAGAGGTCGCGGCAGGTACTCGGAAGTAGATAGGAGAGGCGACCATAGAGCTAGAAAGGGCGCCAAACCGCAAAATTATCTGAGAAGGAGATGGCAATGATGACGACATTATCTGAGAAATAGATGGCGAAGCAGCGGAAGATGTTGGAAATGAGAGTACATAGCTGGCGGTGGGGTCTGCGAACGAGATTGCAGAGACCACGGCAGAAGCTGGAAGGAGATTGCAGGTGTGGCGATAGAGTGAGATGGCAGAGGCGACAGGATGATATGCGTCGGCTTTGCTCTTGGTAGGAGATGGCTGCGGCAGAGATTAGGAAGGAGATGGCAGATGTGGCTGTGAGGGCACATGCAGGTAGGACAGGCGGCGGCTGGGTCAGGAAGGATATGGCGATCTCTGAGGCTGGAAAAGAGATGGTCCAGGCGACAACGAGGGCTGGGAAGGAGATGGCATAGACGGTGAAGGTGCTGGAAAGGAGAGGGAGGCGTTGGCTTGAGTGGGGGGGGGGCGCCTGCGTGTCGCGGAGACGAGCGCCGCGCAAAGGCGCTGTGCAAACACGCGGTGTAAACCTCTGAGGAAACAAAGTTGATGCAAGAATAATCAAACATAATTACCTTTTGGAGAATAATGAGTTGCACACAACTTCAGACGCTTTGTGAGCGCGCGTAGCAAGCAGGAAATAGCTTTAAGTAAGTACGAGAGTCTTTTTTTCTTCTTTTCGATGGGTAATTGTCGGGATGATCTTGGACATTGGAGATAACAAAGTCATTTTCATGAAAGTTAAACATGTTTATGTTCAACTGTAATATTGATACCTGAATATATTGATACTAAAATATTGATACCTGACAATATCTCTATTTATTTGTCAAAATAAAAAAGGTATCTACTTCACCAACAATCCAATTAATTAATGTTTATGTTCTTCAAACGTATTTTGATAGTCCTTCCTTTCCGGATTATAAGTCAAGGTATAAATACTGAATTGTACAAAATTATTGTTTAAATACATGTTCGTCCACTTTTTTTTGGCATTTCCAACTTTTAAATTACAGAATTAAATATTTACCCCAAAATTGTATAACTTTGACTGTGTGCTTAGAGTGATCGTTTTTATATCCTCATAAAAGAAACAGTTGTACTTATAGTATATCGAGACACAAACTATTTAAAATAACGCTATTATGGGGAAAAGTGCATGAAATAATCCACTTCCGAGACTTAAAGAAACTCTGATTTCGTTAATCGCAGCAAGAAATGCGCAACGGTCTCTTATTCAAAAACTTGTAATCGTAGTGAAAGTGACCGGCCGAGGTGACTCAGAGCATCAACTGTCACTGCAGTGCCTCTAGTCAGGTCTTAGGGTTTGAGTCCCGGCGATGACCGGATTTTCACACTAGCTAGATAGATACGTCAAATTCAGCCGCAAGAGAATTCTAGCGGCCGGCTGCTCTGATATGTAGGTTTACGCGGTTTCCCCGATCAACACCCGGCGAATATCGGAGTAATACCCTAACAAACGCCACGGATCGCACGCGATCTTTCCCTTGCCCTTTCTCACTCCTTACCCACTTGGTGCCCCGGTGGTGTGAGATTCCTAGTTGAGGAGAACTTGGCAAGACAACGTGTAGGTCGGCGCCGGAACTCACCATCCTGCGGGGAAGCATCACCGCCGCTTCCCGTGACACAAATATGAACTACATGTGTGGCGCCATATCTGTCGCCAGTACAAACGTACTATATCAGCCACGTGGACAGCGCTGGCGAAAGAGACGCTGGGCTGCACAAAGGCTAGGGAGCAAGGGAAGAGGGGTTCGTGGGCATAAACGGGGAGACCCCGGACACGGCGGAAACGTGTCGGCGGACACTGCGGGTGACGCAGTTCCGTCAGCCTGCCCAGAAGGTATATAAGCGGATCCCGACCTAGCTCGATCTTCTGTTTTCATCTGATTCTTGGGCGCGTCGGTAAGGCGTCGTGTGGGTTGTGCGCGGCGTTGCATTGTAATGCATAGGCGACGGAGGCGGGGAACCGAAGCCGGCGTGCTACGTCGTGATGGTAGGTGCGGCATAGTCGCTGGTATGCCCGCGTAAGGTACTGGTGCATCACACCGAACATGGTAATTAATTATCGGGCCAGCGGTGGTGGTAACCTGGGAAAGTTCCTTCTTGTAACGGTCATTTATTTGTAAATATTGTATATAGTATTATGGTGTCGGAGTATTTTATTTCTAATAAATGCTAAATATTTACAAGCCGTTCACGTCTGTAATTTATTGCCCCGGCAAGACGCCACACTTGACCATGGCAGTTGACGCGCCAGGGAACTTGAAAAAAAAATCAATCAATGATAGTGAAAGTATGATTTCGTGTTTGACAACTTCACAAGATATCCAAAGGGTTTATAGTTATAGTATAGTTACAAATTTATATTCACCAATTTTTCTAAACGTGAATGATTCAGAGAGATGTTCTTAGAATACTGGAGACGGCATTGAATGCTGACCAGAGTCATTATTGCAGATAAGGGCTTTATTTGCAGTTTAGTGAATTGAAAGTAGATGGAACAAAATAAGAAAAGATTCACAAGAAAATACACTGATGAAAAACCCGCTCACTAGTGATATAGTTGCCCGAGAACACTAGTTGGGAGATTGCAGAATCTATATATTTGTAGGGAGACGGGACGCCTGCAATGAATTCTTGGAATCATTTAGGCTTGAAGCATTCAAATAGTGACGGCTTGTTAGATTCTAAAAATGCTGTTCAAAGAATACAAAAACAACGAATGCTTACCTCACTGTACCATCTCTACCATTACGAAGTAAAAGAAGATGTCACTTTTTTGAAGTATTATAACGAGTGATGAGATACGGCTTTAAATTTTAAGACGGGAATCAAAACTATTTCTACGTCGTGGAAGCATCCTTGTTCACCTGCAAAAATTTAAAATCTTCACTAGTGCGAAGTATACAATGAAAAGAACGAATATTCTGAAGTAATTAAGTTTGTTTTTGGATGAGATTATCCAGACAAAATTGTCAAAATACTGCAGAATACTCAACAAAGTCTGAAATAACATTATGAAAATAAAAACGTTTTCGAGAAGACGCCCTTCTCTAATAAAACTATGAACAATTTAACTTTAGTAGTTGGCATATAAGTTTAACCTGACACACAAACGACAATGGCTCCCTTTATATTTAAAACGCCAGGAAAACATGACGGTTGTGTACAATTTGTAAAAAACCATCGGCACAAAGCCTTGGGTTAGTGCTGGAAATGAAAACATCCCCCCTTCATACCAACATCAGACGTTTTTTCGTGGGGCTTTTATTTAGCCGACTGTCGGTTACCCATTACGTCCCGATGAGAAGTATATTCGACCATACACTAGACATAAACATACTTGCGGGCTCTTCTGATCTAGGGTCAGCAGAACGCGAGGTCGTCCGCGACAACACATACATGAAAGACAAGAGACAAACAACCATGCCCAAAGCGGGCCTCGGACCAGCGACCCTTCGGAGAGAATCGTCGACACGCTCTTAGCCACCTCGGCCATTGAGGTTGGCATCAAAGAGATTTACGACGAGAAAAAATTCGCAGAGTAGGAGTTATAAGCAAGCCAAAGTGCAACCTGCAATACTCATAGCGCTGCAATAATTGTTGATATCGTGTATAACTCAGAAAAGAAGAGCTATGTTTTAAAACTGAGTTTTCGTGATTCTAAAGGGAGACAATTCGCAATTCTTATAGGTATTGTTGCGTATTTATAAATGAGAATGAAGTCCTTTCATAAAGACATGTTTCTTTTGACACAACATAAATTTAGATGGATCCGCATACGGTGTAGCCACAAGATAATGACATACAAAGTAGTCTTCGGTTGCCGTGAAGTCGTAATCTTGAGGTGTGAGGCTGACGGTCCAGGATCCACTTCTTGTTGCCGAGGGGGGGGGCACCGGGTTGACTCTCGGCGAGATGTGTGGTTTTCTCGTAGGTTAGTGTGGTCACTCCAGACGGGTGACGCGCTATGACGTAGGTTGAGACCCTCGGTTGCGACTGTAGCTGTGAGTGTAACCAACTGCCTCTGCTAGGCGAAGTCGTCTGATATAAAGGCGCTGCCAGCCAATGGGGAGGTCGGATGGCGACGTGGTTGGTGAGGCAGTTAGGTTGCGAGGATGCAGCATGACAAGCGACCGCCGCCCGAATTGCTGTCGCGCGTGTCTTGGATATCGGGCGTGTGTACACAGCATTCCATTCCAGCACAACATTCTAATATTCCGTTACATGTTCTCCTGCTCCTTACCACAGGTTGTCAGGAACGTTCGAAGACAGCTTCTCAAATGAAGCTATTTTCACTTTTAAAACAGAGTTTTAAACAGTGGGGAATGTTCACCTGAGTCCAACTAGTAGAAGTTAATATTATTTGCATCACGGTATTTTACATCATGCTTGAATAGAAAACGTACATATATTTGAATATTTTTTTTAAATTCTTAGTTCATTGGAATTAGCGTGCATTATTTTCGTACGTAGTCTAATGCATGTTGGCAAATTCTTTAACATGCGTGGTACAAATGTCAGAACATTACAATGTAAATTCCGGAAATAACAAAGTTTTGTAAAGTTAGAGCAGTACAAAATACTATATTTAATAATCGTTTAACTAGCGTTGGAGTGACCGTCGTTCACTTACCGTTAGACTTCTTCCGAACCATGATTTGGGGAACGTGTCGATCTAAGCGTTTCGATCTACTCGCGGGGAACTGACCATTTTTACGGATTCTTCCAGAGCACCTAAGAGTAATATTAGTTTTATATTAATAATGTAATAAATAAAAGACCCCATTATCGAATAAAGAAAAACTTTCATTATGGCTTATTTGGAAACGAGTTGCCGTATGTGATCAAATATTACAATTGGGAAAGAATTTTTACTGCAGCAGAAGTCATACGTTCTGCATAAGAATGATGCAAATAAGTGTTCAAAAACAGTTTTTCAATATTCTCCCAGTATTTCCAAATTATGACTAGTAGAGGTATAAACACATCAGATTAGATGTACTTAATTATTGTTTAGTCTCACAAAGAGATGTTTAATTTGGAGAATTCCCATTCTCCTCCTCAAGGACACGCACCATGGCAATGAATGAAAAGACAATTACAGTGAATGAAATTAATTACTCTTTTACGCCAAATTCCTCAGATTGTAGCATCCTTCATAAAAAACATTTTCGTAATCCGAGCGCATTTCCGGAGAACAACCCCGTAATCTAGCATTATCTTGTCTCGTCACGCCTTTCAGCTCACTTCATCTTCCATGACTCGGAAGAGGGAGGGGGACTTTTGGCTGGAACTAGTATACCGAGTGGGAAGCGGAGCCAGTAGTTCACTATGCGTTATGTAGTGACGTTTCTCCTATATGCTAGGAATGAAGCGATTCTCTCCCAAGTACTGTATGTGGTTAATTAATTCAGCAATGACATCTGCATTAAACTTAGAAGAGAGGCAAAATTATATAGTCATACTGCATGCAAGCTGATGCGTTTGAGGACTGGAACCAGAAAAAAACAACACAAATATCACAAACATCTAAGCGATGAAAAATGTAAAAAACATCTATAGTGACGTTGAAGGACAGAATTGGAAATGATTATGACATAAATACTCATACTGCTGTCTGCTTTGAACTTGAGGAATAAAATTTCCTCAATGATAGTTGTGTAGCTGAGTACAGCTTTGGACTGATGCGTTGGGTTAAACAAGTGAATCAAACCACAATAAAAATTAACTCAAATGAAAAAAGGAACACTCGTAGGTACCAAACTAAAGGAATGTTTTTCTAGCAAGCAGTTTGACCTAATCGTATCAAGAAATGAGAAAAATTGAATGGAAATCGATATTTTCAATTTTCTGCGAAACTCTTGTTCCTCTAACAATTGTAAAATCCCTTCAAATTATATAATAAATTATATTATGGCTATTCAAATATGGTTTACGCAAAAGGTCCTAAATCTATTTCTTCGGAAAACTGTTGGGTAGTGGGTGATGAATATGATGAGAGTCTTTCATCTGTTTCACTGTTGGCTAGTTGTTTGTGGCCGCAAAAATGCTGCCGAACAAAACCATATAAAATGATTTTCCAGATGGTGGCAACCACACTTGTCAAGAACAAAGAATATCCGAATTCTCGAAAACTGCAATACCGTATTTAAGCAGCTCAGCTCTTATTTTCGTACCAAAGAAACTCTGCAGAATCAAAAGAATAAAAAAAAGTGCGGCTCCATAGCGCATCACATTAATATCAAATATTTAGCTTTCACATGGTTCGAGTCTGCGTAGTTTTCTTTCATTTTCTGTGTGCATTGGAAATTAGTAATATAGATATGAAATCTGAAATACATCTATGCTCACTAATTAATTAGTTAATTAGTTTATAGTATGGTTCAGGTACAAAGCATCGCAGTTTAACAGTATCGCAATGTAATGAATAATAGATCGCATACAAGGTGGATAGAGAAATTTAGTAATTATGACAAAATTATAAGCCAACTAGACAATATCTCATTATTCTGTGATCCTTTTAGAGATATTTTCTGATAAATGTCAGTAAACACTACCAAATGTCAATCATTTTCTTTCTGTAACAAAAAAATATTAACTAGGTTCTCCTTGTTTACAGAGCTCTGAGAATTGTTCTATAAAATTTATGTGAAAAATTTAAACTCAGAAATTTTATAAACAAAACTAATAATAATAATAATAATAATAATAATAATAATAATAATAATAATAATAATAATAATAGTAATACTACTACTACAACCACAACAACTACTACTACTGCAACTATGAACAGGAGATGGAGATAAGGGTGTAGGAGATGTAGGCTGAGATGGTGGTGTGGGTGTCCCGGGATCAACTTTTATCGGCAGCGACAATGCTGTGCCGCATCGCGCGTTGCTGTCTCCGGCGGCGCTGCCTGCTCGCTCTCTCGCATCTGCTCCACAACAAGAGTGCCGTCACCGCTGCCTAACACGCGTATCTTCAGTTCTTTTAGAAATAGTCGAGATCGATGAATTGTATGTATAAATCTGCGCATTTAGAATTTCTTTATGAGAAAATAGCGTTAGTGTAAAAAAACTAAAGAATTTTCATATTTTTATTTCGCAGCACGATTACAAAATGTGTTATACTGTATATTTATTATATTAAATTTATTTATCACTTACTGTATTGCAAAAGTATACGTATAATGTTATTACTACACAAGCAAATCGTATATCCAGTTTGAGTAATCAAAATAGCAACATTATTCTTATTCTTATATGAGATTTTCTGTGTGAAAAAAGTATCTTCGTTGCACCCTGAATTTGCTTGACAAAACCTTACACCATCACATTAACTTATCATATCACAACTCTAAAACATATAATTTTGGGTGTGATTCATTATATGAATTATGCCCGAGGAAATAATTACAAACGATTGAAACACGGATCAGCATCTTCACAATCAGAACACGTTATTTTCCGAGAATCATACGTTAGCTATACGGCATTATATTTGAAGAGCCTCGCAGATATACTGAGCATTCATCCGCTAGCCTTTGGTCATTAAAGTGACCGCGGTCTCGCTCCACTAGAAGCGCGGGGGGGAGGGGAAGGAAAGGGGGTACGCGATGGAGGTCGGAAACGGTCGCGCGCGAGCAAAGTGAAGAAATGCAGGCCGTAAGTCAGGCTGAGCTACGGCAACATATATCCTCGGGTTTTATGAAGAAGACTTTCTCGTAAGTTGAGCAAGTTTCGTCACGGTCGCGGCGGCGGCGGCGGCGCGTCCCGCCCGGCGAGAGGAAAGGCGGCGCGGAGGGCGACGCGGGCGCGAGGGCGGGAAGCCACGGGGAGTGGAGCGACGTGAGGGTCGAGTGTGCGCCGGGCCGTGATAGAATGAACGATTGGCAATGGAAAGCAAGTGATGGGTGAGGGTTGGTAGGCGAAGCGGAGCGGTTGTAGTGTATCCTTAGGGCTGTCGGTGGTGAGTGGTATACCTTGGTCAGTCGACTGTGAAGTCATATTATGGACGATGGCAGCTAAATGGTGGATGGTGGGAGGTTGAAAGATGTGTGCGCTGAGTGAAGGATTGGGATAGCGGTGAACGGAGGGCATCGGATGGGGGAGCAGTTGGAGGTGAAAATTGGAATTGAAAGACAAGCGCTGGAGCAGCCTGAAAACAAGATCAGATTGTTTCCTGGCAGAGGACAAATAACTGTGAAACTATGGATGATTGATGAGATCATTCCCTCTCTGTAAGACGAGATCTGGCGCTGACCTACCATTGATTTTCCCAAGCAGGTATCTCCTAGCAGCGGGGCACTACTCCATCCGGGACAAGATCTTAGCTCCTGACGGGTCTCCCAGCATGTGTGGTATTGTAGCGCATGTTAGAGTAAGTTCATAAGTATGGGATGATAATAGGACAAGGAAGATGAAGGTGAGATCACGTGCGTCGGTGGCCCGTTTTTTAGATATGGCTGTGACATTCACCTGGTGTTGACCGGAGAAACCACAGAAAACTACCGATCAGAGCACCGGGCCGCTAGAATTCTCCTTCAGACAGCGACTGAATTCGACCTAGCTAATAAGCTAGTGTCGAAAAACCTGCCACAGTCGGGACTTGAACCTAGGACCTCCCAGTTAGAGTCACTGCAGTGACAGTTGATGCTCTGAGGTATCTCTCCCAGTGTTATAGACGAAATCAGGCAGTGAGTACTGTACCTTAAAGCAGTGCGTCGTGATGTGCTCCACGCACTATGCGCCATACGCGCGGCAAGGGCAGAGAGAGCAAAATCCAGGGACCAAGAACGCGGACAGTGCGCCCGGCAGAGAAGCGATGGACAGGTGAGGGGAGGAGAGAAGGCAAGAGTGCCGGTCGCTTCCCCCTCCCACACACTGCCATTCTCCAGGAGATCCCTGGGGCATTTGCATAAATGCGGCTCTGCTCGCCCATTACTGTCCAGCGCTTGCAACGGCTTAATACCACATCCCAGAACCCCTCCCCCGCCCACCTGTGACCGCCCTGTCTCCTCCGCCCACGACCACCATGTCTTTTCCCCCTCCATGTCATCTCTTTAAACTCGCTTAGCCCCCATGTCTGCTCACCCCATGATCTTCACTCGCCTCTAAACCTTTGACCTCCCACTGGCATTCCCATGACCAACCAGTTTTCTCACTTGCCTGGTCTGAAACTGCACATCGTCAAATTACCTTTCGATGACTATAATCTCGTATTCACACGACACGGTTTCAAAGTAACATGTAATCCACACGCTATTATTATCTTATAATAAAATATGAATATCTTATAAATGTTTAGAGGCGTGCAGACGTCATTGACGAATATATTACAGTTGGCAAAGTTGTATGTTCGCTAATATTTCAAAACGTTTATTTGAAATTACATTTTATCCAACAGAATTAAGAATAATTTACTTTTTTACAATATAAGGAACACTGTGATTATGTGTATATATAATATATATAGAATATATATTATATATAATATAATATATTCAATTAATTTATCATGAACAGCAGCTAATAATTGTAATTTGATTGATAATAATAAAAAAAAGATGTCTCTGTAGAACGAATAGTCTTATTTTAAAGAGTTTTGATACACATAACACAGAATAGGAGGAACGAAAAGAGCCGTTTGACTATCTCACCGAAATCGACCTCGAGAACGCGGCTAGGCCGAGTGCAGCGCCCCGACCTGGAGGTCGAGATCCTGCAGGAAGCAACGCCGCGCGCCCCGCCGATTCCCGGATTCAGATCTCGCGCGCCACGAACCCCCCCGCACCAACGGACTGCGCCGCCCAGCGCCCAGCCGCCTCGTAAACGGAACGAACGCGCTGCGAGCACCCCTCGCGGCCCCGCCCGCCACCCCCGCGCACGACCAGCGCCTCGCGCCCGTCCGTCCCGCTCCGCCCCCACTTCCGTCCCCGCCTCGCCTCCTTCCGGTCCCCGTACGCTGATTCCACCCGCTTTCCGACCACGATCTGTCCTTCTTTCTCGCTCTTACTCCCGTCTCAACATCCATAACTACCTTGCCTCTCCCGTCCCTCCCCAGTCAACCGATTCCCGTATCATTTATTTTACCCGACAATTTCCCGCCCCACCCCGGCATCGACTCGTTCCCCCTCGCTGACCCCGTTCCACACTCTCCACCTTCTGCCCCTGCACCCTTCACCCTCAGAAACCCTGTTCTAAACCCCTTCCGTCCTATACTCTCATGACCGTCCTCGCGCTCGGCTCCGACGTAGCTTCTCGCGTCCTACCCTCCACTTATATTCGATATAGTTTGCTGAGAGGCTTATTGGGAGAACGAAATCTTCTATCATTTAATACACATTAAAAAACATAGAATGATTTTGAACTTCAAGTCAAAAAAGTAAGTGCCTAAATATTATCAAAAAGAGGCTATAGAAATATGTAAAAAAATACCCCTATTTATCTGTGAAGACAAGCCATTTCTCTTTGATCGTTGACAATTCCAAATATGTTTGGACGTGTATATATCCTCTAGGAATTCATTCAATGTAAAAGCTAAAATTTTCGCACATGAACGAAAACTAAAAAAGAGAACATGAACGACTCATACCATGCACCCACACAGCGACTGGGACGAAAACTAAAGTTGACAAGTATGAATAACAAAGTCAAGGGATTTTGTTTTGGTTTGCATCAAAACAAGAGCTGGAGTCGTTTAATTTCAATGTTGACAGAATGGTATGTTACTGAGTTTGAGCCAATGCCAGATGGCTACTGGTCAATCTATGAAATGGCGAAAATAATTGTGATGGAGCCAATGGTGAAAGAAGAGATCAGAGAACACGCCTATCCTCAAATAAAACCCTACAGCGAATACGAAGCTAACACTACAATTCCATATTAAGTGACCGGAAACGTGAGTCCCTCCTCTGGACTTGCTCCCTTCTCAATGACGACAACGAACGTAAACTACTGACAGCCGAAGAGGAAAGAAGGAATGATGGCAAGCGTTCCTAGAGATCGCGCTCCTTGAGGGACAGGCAGGCGCGTCCGGGATGAACGCACCAGGCCGGGTGCGGGCGCGGGCGGGGCGCGGGCGGCGGCGCGGCGGCGGCGGGCGGCGTTCCTCAGGTCTGCGCCATTAACCTCGCGCGCGCGGGCGATGGGGCGTTCCCGCCCGGGCCCATAGAGCGGCCGGCGGCGATGCGATCGGCGCCGCTAACGGCCGCTGCGGCGCGCGTGAAGCCGCCATAGAGATCATCTCTGCGCCCACGCCCCCTCCCTCTCGCCCCGCCACGCATTTCCTTCTCCAGCGCCCGCCGCCTCGCCGAACGGAGGCCACGCCGCGCCGGGCCACGCGCTGTCTTCCTCGTTGCAGCCCTTCGCATGGCTCCTGGCCGGGCGAGGTGGCTCAGGGCATCAACTGGAGTGCCTCTGACCGGGAAGTCCTTGGGTTCGAGTCCCGATGGGGACAGGATTTTCGTCACTAGCTTGTCAAATTCAGTCGCTATCAGAAGGAGAATTCTAGCGGTCGGCTGCTCTAAACGGTAGTTTTCCGTGGTTTCTCCGATCAACACCAGGCGAATGCCGGAGCAGTGCTGTAACAAACGGGCCACGGACCGCGCGCTATCTGTTCTTCCTCTTCCTTCCCCTATTTTCACGTCTTATTCACACACACTCACGCTAACATAAACTAATCTACCTCAGATGCCGAGAGAGCGGTCGGGAGATTAGAGCTTGGGGCGGTGCCCCGCTGGTGGGAGATACCTGGTTGGGAAACCCAGCTGGCCAACGGTAGGTTGACGCTGGAATGTCACCAGCCAGCGGGGGAAGATCACCGCCACCTCCTGAGGAAAAAACATACGCCAAACTTAGGGGATTAATTACCTTAGCAGTTTATGCATGCGTAATCACTAACAACCAATCAATCTATCAATCATGTCTCCTTAGATCCTGTGTATCTTGACACTTGCGTGTCTGTTACAAAGCGAACAGTGCAGCAATTGAAGTTATTCAAAATGGGTTCTTTAGACGTGTTTTGAATTTCCCATTGTTTGTTGTAAATAATCAAATACAGATAGAACTTTCTACTGAACCTCTTCAAAGATGGATAAACAAATTATGAAACAGTTTCTACTGTTTACTTACCTCTTGCCCAGCGACGTAAACTTTACAAATCGGAGAGTCAGCTAACCTTTTACCCCGAATTAAATCATGTCATTCGAAAGGTTTATTACAACCTCCTTAATTCCACTGATTACCAATACAATAGTAATTTCACGAAAAATTAAATAACAGGTTCCTTCCTGGAACTACCTCTAAGATTGTTAATTATGTTTAATGTTTAATTATGTCTATAATATACCCTTAATGTAATTTATGTAAAATGTCTTCAAACCCTTGAAATAAGTTTTTTCAAACAAGGAAAACATTTAATCAAAAAATGCAGCAATTATTACTTACACTTCAGTTATACACATTGTTAATGGTCATAACTTAATTGGTGTGAAAGAGATTCTAGCGTCTTTTCAACAAGCACCTTGGACGTAGTTGGCGCAAATTATCTCTTGGAAATAGGCCTCTCCCTACTGCCGCAATCCTGTCTGACCACTACTGTATTTTTTTAATATAATATTACTAAGGTTCCATTTTATATAAGGAGTCCTGTAATTTTGATTGAACTGTTTACTTCACTTTGTAAGTATTTTTCTTTCATTAGTAAAAAAATGAATAGTTCATTAGCAGTAATAGACTGTTCATATTTTTTCTCCACCACCTTCTATCTGTGCTCGAGGAGGTATTATCTTTACTACCTTCCATCCGAAATAAAGTCCCTTCTTTCATACCTCTTTGACCACTTTTCTGTTTTATTTTACACTGCATTGCGAGTAGTCATCGCCAGTAGTTAAGGTAACTTACATGTCTGCTTTTTATATTTATCTATTTATCTCCACCACAAAATATCCACTACTCTAATTCTAATCGATAGTGATTCTACACTTACCGTTTCTCTCAATGTCATGTTATCGAAATGAATGTTACTGTAAGCCGTCTTCAGTATCCAGTTCTTGTGCCTTTTTTTAACTTTAGTAAGAATATCTGAAGATCTTTTCTGCTGTAACTAATAATTCTCATAAATTTCAAAATTAACATGCGAAACTTTTGCGAATGGATCAACGTGTAGCTTTCATATGTAGCTCTTTTAGCAAGATGTAAAATTTATGATTTTTGAACATGATGCTGTGTGTTTGCAAATATAGAACTTGATATGCAAATTAATATTCATAAATTATAGGAAATTATATATGATACTAACTACAAATTATTCATGAAATTTTCAAGTAAATTTTTATTTATGATATTTTTATTTTTCTGTCCCCTAACGACAGTGGCCATTTAAGTTGAAATAAATCGTTTTATGACATTTTAACGGGGTAATACGTTAATGGCGATAAAACAGCACTAACCGCATGACTAGTATTATATTTGGGTCGTACGAGCTCTCGAATTTCATTGTTGTATGTTCTTTTGTAACTATCTACTGTAAAAACAGAAATGTATCATATACTTATACATTTTACAAACATAACAAACATTTTACAAACATTATTATTATATAGATGTGGCAATAACTATTATTTTCTCTTCGGAAACCAAAGTCAGAAAAGAAAGTATTTTCAGAACTGCGCTTCAGAAAGGAATTTGTGAGCGCAGCAAGGTTGCATGTTTTGAATTGAATATTGCTCTCGCCCCTGAGCAGCTCAATCACACAGGTTGCAACGGGAAAAGTGACGCCAAGTGTGGTTTTTAATTAGTTAATATATATGAATAACTTAATGAGTGAATTAGTCATGCACCTTTCCTACTGTAATTAAAACGAGTTAATTAAATGGCAATGGTGGGTAATGAATTCAATACGGCTGGGGAGGCTGCATGATGCGGCCCACAATCTGTCGACAGATGATGGTGCGATAGTAGTTTGTTTGTCACTTTCAATTTCCACCTTGCCCTGCGCTTGTGCTGTTTAAATGTTGAGATGAAACGTCGTTGGTAATGCTCAGTCCCAAAATGAACGTTTTACCAGTACAGAACTATATTTAGCTGTGTATGAACTGTAATAGTATATTATGAACTGTAATAATAGCCCTAAAGTGAATACTAAACCAAGCCTTGACAAAGAGAATGAATAGTATTAAAAATATATTTTGGAGGAAATTCTATGAGGTCATTGTACTTGATTCCAAAGAACAGAGACGAGTAAAATTCGGTTGAATATTCAAATATTTTAATGATCTGTTCTAAATACAATATCGTTACAGTGCAGAAATTTATAAATAAATTATGAATGACTATCCAAAACGTTTTAGAAATGCTTGCTAGTAAGAAGAAAATAAAATGATCGAACAAAAGTGAAATGGAAAGTTGGTATAAAATTGGCAATGTTATAATATTGTCCTATTATCATCATTTGCACACATTTTATAGAATTGTGGGATATCTATTTCATGAATTTTCCAATTTATGATTTCAATATTTTATTTCACTTCAGCTTATTTGCTGATTTCTCATTACTGTGTTATCTTATGTACTGTGATATAAGCAACGGTGTTGAATACTTTTTAGACTATCCATATTAATTATAATGTTAACAACACATACTGATAATCACTTGAAGATATAATTTTAGTGTATTTTCGTCACAATTAAGAAGCTCCTTGAAATAGAATATGAAGGATAAGTAATATATATGTAGGGTTGGACAAAATACTTTAAATTTAGTATTTAAATACTTCGCCAAAATACTTTATATATAAGTATTTAAATTCATACACAAAATACATTAGGACTTGATGTTCTAAGTACATACGTATTTAAAATAATTCAAATACGCAAAATGCTATAAATATATTAAACTTTTTTATTGTATATTTTTTATTGCCACAATATATTATAATTCTCAATTACAGTAAATTGGTAACTGACAGTCATACAAATTTTTGAACAATAACTACTGTACAATAACAATAACTAATGTATTGTAACAATATGTATAAACATTTTCAAATATAAAATATCAAAAATACGTATAACACAAAGAAATAGAATTTCCTTTAAAACGACTATTATTTTTAAACAAATCATTAGACAATAATTCCCTAGTTGGCAGATGTATAAAACCTGCAGAGGAAAGCAGTCATTCAACTGGCGTGGATGAACACAAACTAGTGTTATAACTAGGAGGCACATTTTAATGAAATGTAATTTTTTCCCTTTCACTTTATAACAATGCCAATTAGTATAGAAATTTATTTTATGTTATGAAGAAACGAAATTACCCATTTTTATGCCATTTTTTTGAATTTTTCATCGATTTCTACAAGTAAGACATTTTTAGTCTTTTACTTAATTTTTCTGCATTTTTTTGCTAATTTCATCGATTTTAATATTGTAATGGTACTTGCTTGAAACAATATTTACGAGGTGCTACAAATGTTCACCACAGACTTGTTGAGTAGCCGCTTTGATTTCTTCGCTCGTTTATTGTAATGTCAGCCGTTGTGAGTACTATGTAATCTAAGGTTCCTGTGACGTTTATCGACGCCATTGTCAGTTCGACCGATTTCGCTATATACAAAAAAAAAATAAAAATAAAAAATAAAAAAAATAAAAAAAATAAAAAAAATGAGGCATAAAAACCTATGATGAATGATACGATAATTATAAATTCATCAAAATTTCATATGCCATACCTGAAACTACCCGGTGAACTCAACAATCTTCTATCTTTACCTTACCTTGCACGTACACGTAGTAAATCACCGCTGCCAGTACTGCGCACTCGTCTCAGTTCTATTTAACTGTAAGCTTTATTAGTTGTTAGTAAGAAAATAAATGCTAGTAGTCTCAGACTGCTGCAATCGAAGTTCGTGGAAGCCTCCGTTGGTTCCCTATCGCTGGATCAGAAATTACTGCCGGCGCAAAAGCCTGCTTCCGATCAGGCGCTAGATTGCCTATATCCGATATATAGATTCGGTTACTGGTATTTGCTTCATTAATTATGCTAATTGAGAGGTTAATAAACATGGCAATTATCCTGTGAAACAGTGACCAAAGAAATCGATGCGAATAAATTATCCAGAGTGAAATACGGGTTTATTTGGAGGGATACGTACAAAGGACAAGAAACTAATAATCTTTATTCCTGAAAATATAACACCGCGACCTTAAAATAAAATGGTTCTAACTGTAATAAAGTAAATTTTACATGAAAGGCATTTGAAGTTGCGGCTTTAATTTAAGTGACAAAATGTCAACGTTACTTTGTAAGTGTATAACAATTTTCCCTTTCTAGTAATATCTTTCTGTCCTTAGTGGCTCGTTGGTTAGAGTTCTCGCTTTGCACGGCGCAACGCCGAGATCGATTCAAAATAGTAACTACGAACTTTCCTTGCAAATGTCCCAGTATCTATTGCTGTGTGACGTTGAGAAAGCCCGCTACGACGAGAATGTACGGTGATGGGATGTCTTCGTGCTAACCACACTACCCCTTATCCATGGCCAAGACGCTGGGTCAATGCTGGTCACTCAAGGACCCTAGAGGGCTGTCAAGCCGTAGAACAGGAGTGTCTTTCCTGACAGTAACTTAGTGAGAAAATATGGATTGGAAGTATAGCAATTTTAATTGTCGTTTTGCAGAAATAACGTTTTTAGTCTGAAAATATACTTTTGACTTACTACCTTGCATATAGAGCCTGCAGTTTGGTAGAGTGGCTACAAAATAACAACCACAAAATGAAACTTATTTTTATTGAAAACTTTCCGCCAAACGTTACAAACCGCTGAAATATAGAAGTACTTATTGATAACAGTATTTATTTAGTAGTGCAGTGAGGCTTTGGAATATGATTTATGATGTAGATCAGTCATCCATTAAGTCATTGACTTTATATTTGATATTTTGTCTTCTGAGTCATTCAATTCTTACTGATGAGGAGAGGTGTGAGGATACTCCGAACGTCTCGAGGTCTGGAGGGATCGAACATTTGCAAAAATAAATTGTTGTTTTCCATACATCAGTTTGTACCGTAGAGTTTGTACAATCATTGTACTTATTTCCTGTGTAAAATTAATTCCACGACTTTAAAAAATTGTATTTATGTCAACTGTGTTCTTGGAATGGAATGGAAATCTTTGAAATCCTGTTTTGCCTGAATCTACACGACGTGATATAGTCGTTTGCTATTAACAGCAAGCAGAATACTAATAAATGAAATAGATTACAAAAATTCACAAAGAGTCTTCAATTTTTCTCTTTGTGAGTGGACATTGTCACTTCTTCGATGCCAAAATGTCGTGAAGTGAAATATTTCATTTCTTCGCTCTCGATATGTGGATGATTAAGAACAAAATCTATCTTTGCCAAATACAGAATCTGATTCTTATTCTGGGGAACACAACTATCACAGCATGGTATTACACGTTTCACAAGGATACTCTGGGATACCATTTCACTATTTCATTCATTAATTTATATAGAACATAGCATTATATTACACACAAAATCATTTCCAGATCCTCCAGTATACAATTCAGTCCGAATAGCACAAAATAGTTCATTTTAGGAGATACATAGATTGTCATTTTGTACAGGTCAGGTTTACCTTTTTTTATAAAAAAAGCAGCTATTAGTGTGTCTAGGTGAAACAATTACATTCTGTAAATCAAAGCATACAACTACAGTAGCATTGTCTTAAATATTCCTGTCTATATCTCTTACTTTTCTCATTCTCTGATTTTCTGCAACATGCTCGGAATATTGTAGCTCCAGTTCTACAGAAATGTGTTCCTCTCCTTTGCATTCTTTATATTCTTCGCAAAAACTACAATTGTCAGACTTTGGGTGGATAAAATATAAACTACACTCTTCATTGAATATTTTACTATATTGAAAAAATGTAGCATAGTAATCACATCTTCACTACTTTCAGAACTAGAGGGAAAATACTCAGACCCGTAATCTTCAAGACATCTCTCCGTATCACTATAACTCAACATTGTTGTCCTTTACGAGTTACACACTACGAAACTTCTACAATGTGCTACTGGAAAACTCCAGGTGCGCCAACACAGTGAATTCAAATTTATTAAATTCCCAAGGAAAACAATATTTTCAGCACCACAAGACTATCACGCCAGCACAAAGAGAAAACTACAAGAATTGGACAGACAGGAATGAAACAACAACGCTCGCTGCAAATTAAGAAGTATATGTGCAGAACTGACCAGGTTGTGTTATCTAGATGCAGAATATCACACGAACGTCACACATGTCCATCTCATCACACGTAAAACGGCTGTTATGTGTCATGTGTGCAATATTTCTATGTATATTAACCATCGATTTCTGTTCCCCAGGTTTGAGGCTGACCGGACGAGACATGGTGTCAATAACGACATGGCAAGAGTACTAATGTGCAGAGAAGAGTACTAAAATGCAGTCGGTTTCTCAATTTTTTGAAGGACATGTATAAACTGATTAATAATGTGATATGAATGTTCCAATCTTAAGTGTCATAACACTCCACGTACAGAAATAATAATGTTATTGTGCAGATATCGTTAATAATCTTCTGTAGTTGATGCGATATAAAATAAATAAATTTTAAAAAGCAATATTTCCCTCGTAGAAAACAGTATTCTAATTACGTAAATCTGTTGAACTGTATTAAATTTGAAAAATTTCATGGTTTTAAAAATATTTGTCCATCTCAAATAATATCTGAGTAGGAGCTCTAGGCAATAGTTTTACATTGGTAAAACGTTGTCACCATTATTTTGCTGGTAGAAAACAAATCATTTTAAAAAATGTGAACATGTGCAGATATAACTACTCGTAATTACACTGTCCATTAGTGGAAGATAGAATTAAATTTACATGATGCATGTAAAATAACAATGCAGCCGATAGAAATACTTTTGATATATCCAACCATGTCGATAACTCATTTTTCCATAAAAGGTGCAAATTAAACCCTTTAATTTTAAGATCGCAATATAATGACAACGTTTGGAAAGCACTTGTATCTGATAATCGGTATATTATGAATTGTCATTTTTCGCCAAATTATTTTAATTATCAAAGATGATTCATATAATGTCTGGTTCAGTGTAAAATGTTATCGTGATATCGAATGTTTATCGAAAACGTTACAATATGAATTAAGTCAATATCTGATGAATATGGTAACTATTGTCAGGTTATCATTGATTAATGGAACGAAAATGCCTTCTTAATCACCCAGATTACTTACGAAAGATACATTTATAACTTATAAAATATGTTGAGAGATAATTTACAATGCATTATTAATTTTCAAATATCGCAATAACTCTTTTATTTTAGCAAAAAATTGGATTTTGTTGTAAATGAGTAGCTGCGGGTAATGCCTCGTATTTAGATGAGCACTTGCGAATTCGACCACATGCTAGGTATCCTCCCCTCCCCTGCATCGCCGCCGAGATGTCAGAGGTGAAGGCGGGAGCGCCAGCGACCCGAGGGGACTGGTTGGGCGGCACCTCCTCCGCGGGTTAATTGCTTTGAATGGGCAGCCTCCGAATGTTTCCAACGACCACTTTTGCCGAGGAGGAGTCAGTCAGCACAAAGAACTAATACCAGAGTGACGTTGGAACGGTCGCCTCTTAAGCGCTCGGGGCGGCGCGGGGGCGGCAGTCCCTATCCGGGTGCCAGCGGCCGTCTTTCTCTTTGGAGGGGTCAGCGACCCGTCGGGAACGGGTTCATCCGAAGGGTCCTCCAATTCAAGCGGCCCCATTCCGTTTTACAAGGCGCGCGTGGGCAAAAACGCATCTGCTCACGGTTATGGGGACTATTAATACTACTACATTACGTAAACATTATCCTGTTTCTTCTTCTTCCAGTCGTAAATACGTAGCTGAAAGAAACTTAAAGCCTTCTCTCGTGTACCCACATCCTGCAGCATAGTTTTTTTTTCTGCCCGGTTGTAAAATTTGATCTTCCTCCTTTCAGTTCGTACATGGTATTTACTGGATCAGGAAAAGAAATTTTAAATGGATTCATCTTCGCGTTATGTTTTGTTGAATTCGACAATTTAAAGAATTGATCTGTTATTTTTCAACTATACTTTTATATGATGAAACTCTTGAAGACTTAGGCTGCTTCATTTGAAGCATGTATTTTGGTACTTTCAGATAAGAAAAATGTCTTTTTAGAAAAAGAATTTACTTTTTGTGCCATTTTGAGATATTGCAGTTTTTCGTCGCAAGTATCGGCAAAGAAAATTAACATAAGGAAGAGAAAAAAACATATTCTTGACCCGTGGTGTATTGATTTGCACACTTTTTAGGTACTATTTTATAACAGAACTCTAATGTATTTAGAAATCGATATAAATAAAAATGGATGTTGGTATGTTCCAGAACCCCGACACATTGGACCGATCTCTATGAAAGTTGGCGCATCTACAAAATTTGTCGTAGAGAAGGATAGTATGCTGTAATTCTGTTGAAACTCCACTCATGGCTCTGCAGCGCAAGACGGCGCTTTAGTTAAATGCAATTTCTAATCCACCTGGGCTTCATTGTTGCTGGGCGTTGCCGTGTGACCTGGGACGAGGTCGAGGAGACAGACGGAGAGAGGGAGATAGAGAGACAGAGAAATATAGTGACAGAGAGAGACAGACAAACAGGGAGACCGAGAGAACAGAGTGAGAGGGGCAGAGAGAGGGCAGAGAGGGGGAGAGAGAGAGAGGGGACAGAGAGAGGAACAGAACAGAGTGGGGCAGAGAGAGAGAGACGGAAAAAGGAACAGAGAAAAAAGGACAGAGACAGGGAGGGAGGGAGGTAGAGAGTGAGGCAGCGAGGGACAAAACGAGAGAACGAGCAGGACAACGTCAGCCAGTATCTTATAAAGCATTTTTGAATTAATACCATATAATTTGATATCACTTTTTAATATTTTATATTATTAGTTAGTGTTTGCTCTTTGTAATTACGAAAACTCTGATACTCTACCGTCATTTTCATTTTTGTTTCAAATAGTCCAACAAGGAGACGCCCCCTTTTGGGAATTGGGTTGTCAAAAAAGCATCTGGTACTTGTATTCTCTTCAAAAGATAATTGAGAGGGATGACTAATGTAAAATCATTACCAGTTGGAGAAAATAGGCACACCTTGATCCAAGTTAATTTTCCCAGGTTAGGAACAGTAGCTATAGTCGGCGTTGACTCTTCAATTCGCTACTTTGCTTCCAGTAAATTATTATTTCAGCGGAACACAACAATCTAAGGCAATCGCTTCACTTCCACTCTGTGCATGCAAGTTATTTTAAGCCCAGTAAGTAAGTGTGAAACAAATCACACATTTTACACCCTTCTTGCATCATTTTACTGCTCTATAATTTCTATTCTGGGCCAGGTATCTCTAAAAAATTATCACGTTTCCCACTATGTAATGAATTCTGGCCGATTTGTATGATTGAAATAATTTTTAATGGACAATTTAATAAATCAAGCCACAACTCTACACACTTTCCGAACGATAATGTAGTACTCGAGGACATTAAAATTACGACTGTTACTATATGAAAATATTAAGTTTGTACACGTATGAACTCCTGGTAAAGAACATTTGAGGGATGCAGCATTTCTTACCACGGACACATGGTTGTTCAGAGAGACTGAATGGAATTCGCGAGAGTATGAACGCCGAAATGTAGTCCGGTTAAATATTAAAGTGAAATTCTGATTTAAAGGCCAATTAGTCGTGACATCAACATATTAGAAGTTTGACAAAACCTAGGGGAAGGAAACTCACCAAGTTGATCCATGGTTCTAACGTAAGCAACAATATATACATGGCAGCGGAGAAGGTAACATTTGATGATTGATTTTGGATATATGATTTAAGGAAAAATATAATTTGCTTTGTGTTTGAACTTAAGGTCTTATTAATTAAATTACCTTAAGAGGGAAGCCAACAGACAGCAATGTTTGGTGACTGGCAATATGGCTGCAGCTGATTTAGTTGTTGGCGGTACAAATGATCGCGAGCGCATTCATGTCTGCCTACGCTGTCGCGGGAATATTACGTTCCGTAGATTCTTAACAACATCACAGAAAGAAATTAATTACGCGCATCGCCTAGTGTGATCCTCAGTGTGTCGGTACAGTCGTTCCATTCGGCAGAGGATACACATGGAGCTAACGGTGCCTCTGCCTAAAAAGCGGATGGCGCAGCTACCCCGAAGGCGCCACCGTCCCCGCTTCCGCCCGCGCCAACCATGCGGCTTTTTCGCCAGCGCCGCCCCCACCCTGGGGCGGCTGCCCGCCATCGCCGCCCAACCACCTCACTCGAGGCACAAGCGCGTGGTTATTTAGCTAATAATCAGTGGGAATCACAACCGATGTTAACTCATTCCACCGCAGTGCATGCACAACGTTTTTGTAGGTTACATTGATTGAGTGATTAGTGATTCCGGGGGCGTCAACCATTAAGGTCATTAATCCCCTAAGCGTAGTGCAAGTTTTGATATCGGGAGGTGGCGGCAATCGCCCCCCGCTGATTGGCTGGTGAGATCCGGCGCCCACCTACGTCGGCTTGTGAGGATTTTCCCCAACCAGGTATCTCTCACCAGCGGGGCACCGCTTCAGTCGGGACATGCTCTATGCTCCTGACTGTTTTCCCGACATGTGGGACAGAGTGGTACTTTAAGTATGTGTAAGTACGAAGTGAGTATAGGACTAGGAAAAGGGAAGGAAAGTTCGTGCGATCGCGTGCGTTAACTGTATATTATGGTACTGCTCCGGAATTCACCTGTTGTTGATAGGATAAATCAAGGAAAACTACCGATCAGAGTAGCCGATCGCGAGAATTCTCCTCTAGACAGCGACTGAACTCGACCTAGAAATGTAGCTAGTGTCCAAAATCCCGCCACTGTAGGAACTCGAACCTTAGGACCGGTCAGAGGTACTGCAATGGCATTTATTGATGCTCTGTGCCACCTAAACGGGGGCGAGTCGTCAGCGACGCCGTTTGGCTCATACACGATTAAGAGAGAATGACAATCAACTCTTATTCATTCCAACAGAGTGCTTGCACCACTTTTTTAGGTTAAAAAATGTATGAGACAATAATATGTAAATAATGTTCTTACCTGTTGAATCCATTATCCAAGCTACTTTTTCTCACATCTTGTTGGTGATACCTTTTCTAATGTACCACTGCTAAATCAAAATATACAAAACACTTCATTGATCAGAAAGTTCATCATACATCGTGTTTGTCTCATGTATTTGCGTGAAAAATAAATCATAATACCGTATATTGTTAGGCGGCGACGCTTACAGTTTCTGTATCTTTTTATGCTAGAGAAGTAGCACTTTATGCAAAATCATAGCTAGATTTTGATCTTGCGGAGCCAGGTCGCGTTGCGTTTCAACTGTACCATTAACTAATGATGTTAAATCCGTGGAACGAGACTATAGCCGTAGTAATTAGACGCGACTGATTTTAGGTCTCCCCAAATGGCGTTAAGGTTGAGATGTTGTAATGATGATGATGATGATAATGATGATGATGTGAAATAGGAAATCAATAAGAATGAAGATGGTGTGTGTGGAAGAGTGAGATGTAGGGAGCTGAAAAAACAGAAATATTCCAAAAAATTCTTTCCAACACGGTTTTCACAAAGTCCACAGGATCGATTGGGATTTGAACTCTGGTACCCAGAGGGGAAAACGTACGCGTTGACTTTTCTAAGGGTCGTCCCGCACTACTACTACCCCCTACAAATCTGCTCGCCCTATCTTTACCAACGCTACCTTCGTCTCAACATTGCCATTACCACCACAGTCGTCCAAAGATCATCGTGACTTTTTAAGTCAGAAATTAATTTAAAAGAAGTTTATAGGTGGACACTCGCTAAGGAGGACCTTAACTACTTGATAATAAGAAATTAAGCACACCATGTTTTTAAAAAAAGTGACATTAACGGTCTTAAATGTTAACCACTCTTTAATTTGTCCAGGACTCTCCATTTTCGGTGTTCGGCTAGTAAAATGCCTTTCTCTGTATCAGCAATTGTTTTTCAAGTTCTAAGATGCCTGAAGATACAAAAATGTTTCTGCTTGTTCGCAGGGGGTGACTGAGGGCAGAGGAGATTAAATGGAGAAGGCTTCAGAGACACCTTAGAGTACTTTTCCTTTCTTTTTGAAAATGTGTTTGCTTTCAGATGTACAACCTTTTTGCAACTGCTTTGAAGTTACTTGACACATAGTTTCAGATCATCAAAACTCATTTCAAGAGTTTCAGAAAATCATCACTGGCTAACAATAATTAGAAGGGATGAGACTAGAGAGGCTTAAAGAGAGTCAAACAAGAACCTGGATTGTTTCCTGCATATGCATACTCTTTTTGATGATTGTTTCCTTAGTTAGATGTGGAGTTCTTCTAGAATTTAAGGGATTTCATGATAACGGTAGATTGTTTGTTGTGAGTGATGATGGGGAAAATCTAAAGCTTGTAATGCATATCATTCAGAATGAACCAGGGTGCTTTGGTAATTGTCCTTAGGAAACGATTTTTCAAGATCTGAAGCTATTAGATGTGAGATTTGACTGCTGAACCCTGAAGCTGAAGACTGGTGTTGCGTAAGCGAGCATGGGTCTGATAATAGCTTTGTACAGGAGGGTACCAGTATGGATTTTGAGGTGAGAAGATCGGCGTAAAATTTGGAAGAGTTCGTGAGTTCTTTGTTTGGCTAGGTCAGGTCAGTGGTAGATGAGAGGTTTCCAGGCTAGGCGGAGATGAAAGAAGACTCAGAAGATATGTTTCCTTCCTGGGTCAAACGAATTACTTTGAAAATGCCGCATGCGAGCTGGTGCGTTAACTCCTCCGGGACTCGATCTTCAAATACTTTGCGATGCAAAATCAACATATCTTAACAATCATCTTTCTTTCTTCTGAATATAGTGAATGTTAATGTGCTCTCTCTTGGAATAGTAATTTACATTATGACAACGAAAAAGGCTACATTCCACTTTTCCGAGGTAACTGAGTACTATGAAATTTAGAAACGAAAAATGTAAGATTTTCATCCGCATTTCGCAATTTCACGTTTACTTTACACAGTCCGTTCATTCTTTTTCATTTAATATTGCAACCAGTCATATCTGCACCAGATACTTCTAGACTACATATTTAGAAAATAGTTGCAATACGCAGAATATTTTAAAAAGGAAAAGCGTGTTGCCTCCAAGCTAGCTTCGTGGAAAATTACAAACAAGAAATATTATACATTGAATCAATTGTTACATCAGCATTCTGAATATAAGTATTAGAAAAAAATCATTTGGTCGTTGAAAAACCAACGTAATATTAACGTGTTTAATAATGATTTATTATCGCGTACAAATGCGATGTTAACGCGATGTTAATGCGATGCGAAGCTTCGTCAAAATTTGTCAAAATTTGTCAAAATTTATTGCAACTAATAATGATAATTTTGTTCCAGTCGTAAATGTACTATCATACTGAGCCTATTATCTCCGTTTTCTAGAGTAATTTTGAGTTTTATCTTGACTGTTGTAATGATCGGTTTCATTTAGTGGTAGTCGCGTTTTTAGAAAACATGTCTTGGCATCAAAAGTTCGTACGTTGTTAGGATCTAAGCTGTTAGGATCCTACGATATGAGACTTTCTTGTGAAATGGTCATGTTTAAAACAACTGCTGGGCTCTTGATCCCAAAAAAGTATTTTCTAGATTCGAACTTAACGAAATTTTTTATTTATTTCACGATTCGTAGGTCAGAAGCAAAGCTCTTACGTTCTCTAAAACTACAGCCGTTTATGTACAATACAGAGAAGAAAAATAGACAGTGTTTTAGATAATTCTCTGCCTTGTCTTTCGTATTGATGTTTGTTATGAAGTAATTATATTACTGTCTTTCGTCACCATGTGCTACAAGATTAAATGAGCTCATTGACCTCATGAACTGAGTAACTCTAGAGTCGCTACAATAGTATCTGAACATACGTGTAAAAAATCATAAAATAAAATAGCATTGTAGGCGTTGTCAAGAGTTCCGAAAATTTGCAGTTTGGCAGATTGTATTGACAGACATGTCATCGCCAAACGTACTGACTTCACCAACGGGAAAGACGAGACAATCTGTCGTCACACCCACATGTCTTCACCTTTCCTTTACCCATAATCAATACAAAATATGCTACTCCTGCAGAATTCCCGCAGGATTCCTGGAACAAAAAAAGAAAAAGAATGCTCCCGCGGAACATGACGTCCTTCGTAGTTTTGACAACCTACCGGCAAATTTGAATTTTTCTCATTCTTTGTCGGCTTATAGAACCAGAGCGAAGTGTGGAAGACACCATTCTCTTATAAAATGTTATCATCAGCTAACTGTAATTATCGGGCTCCACAGAAGACTATAGATCATGTTACATTTGAGTGCAGTGTAATTTCTGTGAATGTGTAGAGGACATTAAAAATGTCCGCAAATATTTTTCTCAACTTGCTCTCCTCTTGGTACTTGGTAATTTTTTTTCTTGTATTATTTTATAATGATTTCTTTCACTTTTTTGATTTCTAGTTACCCACAATTATTCTTAATTTACTTTTTAAATCATAGTAGAACCCCACTAATCGAAATCCCGCAAATCCTAAATTTCGAACAAATTCGGAAAGGAGGGAAAATAAACAAAATAGATAAAAGGAGTATTTGTTAAGTAAAGAAAGGATTTCATAATTATTGTTGAACTGAACAACTAATTATTGAAACAAGTTGACGAAATTAAACGTTTATTGCACTGGTAACTACGATAAATATCACATGTTCATGTAACAATAATTTTCACTTAGAGGAACTTGAAAAATCGGTATTCTTTATTTGCCATAAGGAACTGAATCGGTTTAATTATGCGATCGCTTGGCTACATTGCCATTTTCTCACATTGCCCCCTAGATTGCATTGTGTCTGATAGCAGGCGATCCAAATCTATGTAAATCTTAGTAAGACATACAATATTGACAAATTTTGCGACTGGCGTGTGTTTTTACGACATTCTTTGCATCTTACGTCAGTAGTTGCCAGTCAGTAGTTGTGCATTACCTCAGCGCTGGATCAATGTAACGTTCTCTATCAGTTATCGAATGAAGAAGGCCGAAGAGTTTGCAAGAATAGTCTGTTTTCAATCCGAATCTGAACGATTGTTTTCTATTGGGTTGACATGTTTCTACGGCTGCTCCCGTGGAGTCATGTCGACTGCCGCCCGGCGAGATGGGCGGGTGGGCGGGCGAGTGGGCCGCGCGGCGACGCAGGGGCTGGGAGGCGGGGCCGGATCCGGCTACTGGCTTACTCGCGCCAATTACGCCGTGATTACGTTTTTTTCGGGGCCGCGGCGGCAGGAGCGGCAGCCGCTGCCCGAGGCAAGGAAAAAGAGCGTTGCCTCTCCCACCCCCCTCACTGGCCCCGGCCGCACCGCGCCGCAACTGCTGCTCTTGCTCGGGCTCTCGAACCCCGGCCATCCACGCAGTTGCGTAGCCTGGTGGAGGGCCCGCCTCAAATCTCCGACAGTTCAATTTTTTTTTCTCATTTTTACAACCCTTAAATCGACATAAAAGACGTTTAACAATAATGTGGAATTCTACTTTCAGGGTGGAATATCTACGTAACTGTGATTACAGAATTTGTGAGAAATATTTAATTAATACTTTCTAATCTTGAAAAAATACACTTTGAGTTATTCTCCTTGTGTAAAAAGCAAAACAAATTTATTTAAATTTAAACATAGTTTTCAATTCTAAAATAATACTTTCGTAAAGGTTCAACTTCCATTCTAGAATTAAATGATTTCGACTTCCTTAGTCACTGCCAGGGACCGACTTATCGTCATTCACTAAATGAAGTCGTTCAATAAATTTTAATCTCTTACTTCTATATTTATTATTACGACATCTCTTTATCCCAACGTTTATTTTACAATGAACTGAGTGCATTTTTCTGAAGTTCATGGATTAATTTCCATTATAAGACGCCCTTTCGCAATAAAACAATTACGAATTTCTAAAATATCAACCTGAATTTGTCCTTTTTTCGAAGTTGTAATTTAATTATTTAATTAAGAAATGAAGTAATTTGATTAATATGTTTGCAACATCGATTGTTTCAATTCACTTTTCCATAGAACAGAAACTTTTTTTCTTTTAAATACTTGCTTTACGACATAATAATCTATTATAAAGTATTTTTTGTTTGCAAAATTTCTCCTCCCCTTCTATAAACATTCTAGTTCCCTTCAGACTGCAGTACTGGAACATCGTTCCTAATAATCACAATTTCTAGTATGAAAAAAGTAGTGGAATACCCACATAATTGAAAAAGTCATTCGTACATCCAGTACTTTAAATAGGAAAAAAAACCTAGATTAATCTTGTATTAAAATACGACCGAAATAATACTCACATAATACATTCAATCTAAAAGAAGAAAAAACATTGCTCTTGACACGGACCCATTGCCCCTCCCCTGACATTAAATGTACGTCGGAACTATAACGATTTAACTATGTGGACAGTTTTAATAACTATGAGGATAATTTTGATAGCTATGCGAATAAATTACAGTGAAACATGTAATGTATGTAACTATGGTTTCGAAACAAATGGTGGTTAGTTCAGGCGACTGCTTAATGTAGGTTTTGAGAATGTGGCAAGCAGATATACAGTCTAAGTGAAATATAAAATGCAGTTAAGTACGCTTTGCTTGTTCATACCTTTTTAATTACACTTAAACTACAAAATAACAGAAGCAGCTTTTTTGTACGTGTGCAATAAAGCACATGTTAAACAATTCATATGCAAAACTATTCATTTCTAAGTTTCTTTTTATTTTCTTTCACAGTACAGTTATTTCTTCCCATTCATGAAACGAATTTACAACTAGTCTTGAAGGAGCAATTGGCACCCTGAGGTAACTTTCGAACATCCACGAAAACAATCTATTTTTGTTTGAGTCAGAAATTAATCTTCTCGAGGGAAAAGCAACTAGATATTACTGTTCTAAGTAACCTGACTACACGCCTCGTTACAGGAAGGTGAATGGAATACAGGAACGAACCTCTATCTCCGCCACTATTCCGCTTATTAGGACCACAGAGAACAATCACGAATTCGCAATGAAGTGCTGATCTGATAACGTTATGTGCAGTCGCACAAGCGATCTAGATAGAAAATTCTTCTGATGACTGGTCTAGAGAGACAAACATCATAAATGAAACCAATAGCAAGTAAAATTGTTTCTCATTCTTATAGAAAATTATTATTTAAAAAGGTATTACTGTAGAATTGTTTTAAAAAATGCTCGCGTGTATCTCATGCTATTAGCAATAAAAAACTTCTTTACCGTTTTGGCCTCAGAAGAATACTTTTTGGTAGACAGTGTGTTTCTATTTTTTTGATTTTGTCGCAGCTTGAAAATCACCACAACTTCATGCGTATTTCCAAACCTCGAAGCACTGTTAAAAATTGGAGAAGACAGTAGCATCATATATATTAACTCTAATGAGAGCGAATTTGATTTCCCTCCTAATCGGCTCCCACTGAATTTGAAACTACTGAGGTACCAAAAATAAAAACAAAAATGAGAGAGAGAGAGAGAGAGAGAGAGAGAGATATTAGGCCTGGAGGTCACTATACTATACTAAATGAATCACAGCTTTCCTGTATTAATAAAAAGCTACGAAATTTGTGTTGAATGAAATGCGCGGCTGGAGTGGAAACGGGAAGATGGCGTCATGCACAACTTGGCAAGGTCGCGAGAAATGGAAGAGCAGTTGCTCTTGCTTAGATAACATCGTGTTACGCGACCGTTAAAACGATTGTTTGTGACTATCAGATGTAAATATTCAATATTATTTTTTTTGTTATATCTACGGAAAACTTGAGATGAGAGTGCTTTAATTTTTATTTGGAATTTGTGTTTCATACATTTTGTTGCATACATTAAGGTACGGTAGGCCAAAACAGTATCCATGTGTGTATATATAGGTGTGGGTGTGTGGGTATGAGTGGGTGGGTGTGGGTGGGTGTGTAAAGATCTTGCTAAATTCAAAACATAATGCAAATGCATGGATATGAAGTGTTTTCTGTCGTAACTTTTCTACAGCTCTTCCTTCTAAGCTATGTAGTCCCACGGGTTCAACTAGTTACGTCTAAACTGCGGTAGTGCTGAAACTCTGATGGCCAGTTGGCAGGATAAGCTTCTGACGACCTAAAATCGGGCGCGATCACAGGGCTGCGTTTTTCTTACATTGTATCCCAAAACGGGTTGGTTTTTTTTTTTCTGACAATGCTTAGAACTATTCTTGGAGCTTCAATTCACTATAAGAACAACCTCCTGGATGTTACAGAAGAAGAGAATTTGACAAGAAATTGCTACGCAGAAAGGAAGGGTTTCTCCGCACAATGATATTAGGAACATTTGTTCAACTAATTGAGGGGATGACGGGTGTTCATTTTTTTTAAATCTCAACTCTTCACTCGTATATTTTGGCTTTACGTGCTAAACTTTCAAGACATGCCCACCCGCCATTGTGCCCTCGCCTCCCACCCGCTAAGCGAGATGGTGGCGACGTCCCCCCCACCCTCAAACCGCGCCTCGTGCTAAACATCCCGCGGGCGCGCAGATGACCGCCACTTGCGCCTTGGCCTCCGTTGTTTATCTTGCGCTGCGCGCCCTCCCTCGCCACTTGCTCGTCATTTGGGACTGCAGGGCGAAGGCGGGTGTGGGAAGGACTGCAACTGACCCCAATTGTCGGCCCAAAACTCCCCGCCCCATTCCTGCCCACCCCCGCCCCCACCCGGTCTCGCCGCGCCCCGCCCCGCGCACCCCCCTACTCCATTTCTTCCTGCCCCGGTCGCCCGTTTGCCTGCCAGCCTGCACCGCCTCAACAAATCTCATCCCGCCACCCAATCACTGCCCTGCCACACCTCGCCTCGTCAAACCCCAACCCGCCAAACCCCACAACCCGCGCCTCTTCCCAATCCCAGACCCACCCCTCCCATTTCCCTGCACCTTTTATGCACCGCCGCACTCCACGCCTCATGGCTCAACTGCAGCGCAACTTCCTTTCGCCGTCGGCGAACACGGACGAGGCGCCGGCTACTCACACAGGCACCCGGCTCCGCGCGACCCCACTCTCGCTGCGCGCGCAAATGAAGCCCTCGGTGAATGAAATTTTCACCCGAATCAATTGGAAGCTTCTGACAGGAAACCATTCAAACTTGAATCATGAATTAAAAACACTTGCTAACGTAATGTCTAGCTTCCTTACTAATGCTTCCTTACTTCTGTACCGTCACTTCTCGACAGTACTTTATTTTGCGTATTATTTTTTCTTTTATGCTTATATTTATGCGTTTACTCCGATGTTCCTGAAAAATCATTGTGTTCTGCAATTCAAAATCAAATTTATTACGTATACAGGACATATTACGTAAGAACCGTTCATCTCGTTTCACAAAGTAGTTGTGCAATACCTGTCTGTCTGGCATCTGACTCCAGAATTACCTGCGGTGTCACCTCCTCAGTGGAGGCTGTGACCCGATGTGCCTTATCCCTATTTCATGAAGTACCTCCTGGCTCAGGCCCTCGTCACCGCGTCGTCGAAGGGGATCGGACCTTCGCACACGCAGTCGGAAGGGGAATTCAAGCAGAGAATACTTGTCCTGAAGACTGCAATGTGCATTCTCTGCCCTGAAAGCAGGAATAAATAGCACGAAATGTAAACTTACTAAAAGTATTTATTTTAGCTTTGAATATCATTATAATAATTATGATGTACAATACAATGTACATATAAATGTAACTTAATAAAATGAAAAAATTAAATAAAGATAAATATAAAACATGCACATCGAATATCCCTTACTCCATAAACCCAAAGGCAGTCACTGCTGTTGAAGGAAATCAGGGTTGTAAGGCCAATGTAATGTGCACAATGCTACAGGCAGGCAATCAGGAATTCATTCTTAAAAATCCATACTAAATCTTTAAATTCACATGATAAATATTATTTTTGATGCCTTTTGGGATGTAGAACAGTTCCACATATTCTTAAATAATACGTACAACCTTAATTATTTTACTTACTATTTCACATAATTTTTTGCAGAGGAACTGAGTAATTTGCTTACCATGCCACCGTACTTCAACCAAATGCACGTGGCAAATTTCGGCGCACTAGGATTGTGAATTCAAATAGTGATATTCCTTAAAGCTGGAGTGTGCTCTTTCTATAGGCGTGATTAAGGAAAAGGCACACTATCTCGTCAAATCATCTAAATCTTGTATTTAAACTAATTATAAATCCCTGACAAAGTGTGGAACAATTTACCAGAAACTTCGTTGACACGGACGCGGTATAGACTAGAGAGGAGACCCCGCGTGCAGCTATGTCGGGCGAATAACGGACGAGTAACCTGGCATATCAAACCGCGCCCGCACGCGCTCCTTGCCCACCTGGGATGCCCTTCGAGCTCCTTCGAGCAGGGTCAACTCCCCCTGACTCCGTTCCCATTGCCTCTTAAAATCCAGAAAGGGGTGTACACTCGCAAACTGAATCGGCGTGAGGACGGAAATAGAGGCTTTATACATAATGTTTGCCAGATTTGTTCTATCAAACAACGGGGATTTGAATTATGATTATTATTTACTATTTTTTACTGTATCATATTCATCTTCCTTTTGAATTCTACCTTGCATGCACATTTTTTGCCAGGTGGTAGGGATACGTTGTTTGAATGGCAGGTTTTCGTTTTGGGTTTTATTTTATTAAATAATTCAGTTATTGTTTTAATGTAGCAAAAATGGAAAATGAAATAACTAGTCTCTATAAGTAGACAATTCTTTATTATAGCTCTTTTAACACAATAATTTCTTTGTTAAACCTCGTAACCTGAACTTGGAAAGTTAATGCACATAATTATAGCACTCTTAGCTAAGCATTACAAAATCAAGATTCATTTGATTCAGAATGTATAATTTTACTCTTAATTCACAATTTGAAATCAGACTGACGTAGTATTACATTTTAATGAATCATTTCTTTCCTTTATTAGGGGAAATGGGAATTCATATAACTAAATTTGGAACAATTTATGTCAACTGACTTCTGACAGCTGACAAAATACTTTATGGGTTAGGCACTCACTGGTGTATTACATATTCTCTGCAATTTGTACTACACTTACTTGTAAATCTCTCGCCAGTTTCTCTAGACGCAGTGCCTGCGGACTTCAGTAAGCTAGTTACCTTGCCTGCGAACTTGACCTGCCTAGAGTCCGCTAAGCGGTGCGAAGGGCTGAGAGGGTTTCCTCAGGCCAATCGCAGATCCGCTTATTCACAAGCTGTCTAGATGTTTAAAAAGATGTGGAAGATTGTTCAGGAGCAGAAAACGCTATTTCTGTTCTACGTCTATGTAGTTGTTGTTTGTTTGTTTGTTTCTTACCGGAGTCAATGCTACATCAGATAGTAAATATTTCTCTCAGAATCACTAAACATGTTTGAGACTTTTTCTCAAATGACGATATAAAGCATTCTGAATATCGAATGAATATATGTCACGTTACTTTGCTGTAATTTCTAAAATTGTAATGTTTCGTTCATTTCTATCGTTCAGTGAAGCAGGGACGTCTTATAAAATAAAATATAATAAACTAAATATAATTTGGAAACCTATTATTAATTGCTAACAAACGAAACCGCGAAGAAAAAAGTGCGTTTCTTGGAATGAACAAAATGACTTTATACATTTGAAACTTCAAAGTTCCTACAAAAATATATACAGCACGTTAAACGTTATTTTCTGGTGAATCGTTGAATCGTTTTTTTTAAATATAATTCTGAAGTGAAGCCAAGTACAAGAAGCTCTTTCCGGCAGAACACCAACTGCAAGCGCCGAATCCCTGCCTACAGGCGTTTGCGTTCCTCTCTGCCTTACTTCGCGCTAAAAATAGCAGTGACAGACTTGTTAGCGGCCGCGTGCTTCACGCACATCCTCCACTGACATGTGACAGGGTCGAAAACGCCGTTGACGCGTGACACTGGTTTGCCCGCACTTGTCGAGCGCTCGGCAGAATCGCCTTTATGCTAATTCGCCGCACTTATGGTCGGGGACTTTATTTTCATGTTGTGTTCACGCATGCTTAGTGTTCGTGAGGTTGGTCACCGTACAAAAAGCGTGTTTTATTATTTTAGACGGTGATCAATAGAGGATTTCACAGTATAAGATTACTAATTAAGATATTACTTTGTCATGAGTTATATAAGAAAATGGTACATGAACTTTCTGAAGAGCAAAATGACTTAAAGTGTTTTAGAAGTAAAGGAATGTACTAGTCTACTAAGGATGATTAAGAAATGAAAATTTACGACTCATTGGAATGAAAGAGAATACTTTCTAGATAATGTAAGTACAGAGTAGGAAGAGGAGACGGCATTTATGGCCACCCAGAACATGGCAAGGAACCTTCCGGGC
Source organism: Gryllus bimaculatus (assembly GCA_017312745.1). NCBI lineage: Eukaryota > Metazoa > Arthropoda > Insecta > Orthoptera > Gryllidae > Gryllus > Gryllus bimaculatus. The sequence continues at coordinate 9,768,312 of BOPP01000008.1, forward strand.
AGCCAAGGAGTCGTGCACACTTCATAAGTCTTGGATTCGAATCCGGGAGGCAGGCAATTTTTGCAATCGGGTAATTAAAAACGCCAACTGGCAACTTCGTGAAGGCCAGTCATTTCCTTGATCCCAAAGGCGAATCTCGTAAGTTATCAATCTTGCGTATTTTCCGACAGCCAAATTTCTCATTTTTCATATTTCTAAAGAGATCGCGAGTTGAGGTGGCTTGCGACGCAGGCGGAAAACGCAAGAGGGCACTGTGCAGATCCGTCGAGGACACCTTGGCGAATTACGCTAGTTAACGACTATCTGCCGTTCGCGCTGCAAAGACAGCTGAGGCGGCGCGTAGGAGTAGGCGCGGGCGGGGGTGGAGGTGGGGGGAGATTTTATGATTGCTCAAAGGAGAAGCAGTAAGAAATCTCGGATAGAAAAAGCTTGTAAATTCATTGAAAGTGTACACCGGCCTTTTATGCATTTTGTACGTATAGTTAAACACTATTGTTTTTATTCCACTAGTAAATAAGTGTGACGTTAGTGAAATAAGAAATAAATTTCAATAACAAAAGAAAAAGAATAATATTAATTATGTACAAGGTTACAATGAATTGCTAATTTTAAAACACTCCGGCAACCTTTTCCTTCAGAACACTGCTTTAACCGCAGAAAACACGAAAGCCACGCGTGATGCCGCGGGTCGGAACCCCCTCCCGTGACATTACTTCACAATGGCCTGACGCCAAAATTTAACCCGTTGTTGGCGACCGTGTGTGCTACAAGCCACGCGAGATGCTCTGGCCCTATACTCTCCAGACATCTCGCCCACCACTCCTACACCCCTTGTACACACGTCAAGCTTCCGCGATCAAACTGAATGAGAAACGCCGGGCGCAGGGATGCGCCGCGATTAAATAGTGAGGCTGACACCCCCACCACTGTTCCATAGTAGATAAACTCGGCACTGGCCGAGGCCTCGCGGGCCAGCCTTTGTTACGCCTACACACAGAAATTCTCAGGTTGGCTGCCTGCTTCCGTAAACGGAGGCTCGCCGGCAGCATCTCGGGAGTTTACAGCCTCGGTATTTTTGGCTCTGCGGCCTACCTGAGTTCAACCGGCCGGAGCGCAAACTCCCGGATGTCAGGCTCAACCCCTTCC
>BOPP01000008.1:9770746-9793873 GCA_017312745.1 Gryllus bimaculatus
TCCCCCGCAGCGTACTTTCACCAACCTAACGGTTCTGGCCCTCGTGTTAACGACGCCACAATAGTCATAATTATTATTCATTAGATAAATGCCAAATATTTCCTTAAACTTCAATTTACTTTCCGTTGTCGAATGTGAACGACTTGTTTTAACTCTCAAAAAAAAATTGAAGAAAAGCAAATATTAAATACTGATCTACCCACGAAACTCTCTCGAATCACTTGTAGCAGTTTTTAATGATTGAATTCAAGATAATTCACACAGGAACAAATCAAGGTCAACAAATTCAATGTTATACATATTGCCAAAATAAATAAGAATTGTCTTTGATCAATTCTGATTTTCCCCTCTCAACCAAAATAAATTTTGAATGCCTTCTCGTAGCGCTGCTAGGCTGAGCAAGGTCAATCGCCGCCCTGCGTGGCAAGGCACGCCCGTGCTAAGTGCTTGGGAAGCGGAGCGCAGTTATTTAAAGTTAGAAACATGTTTCAATGACTTCTCAAAACTGTTGAAAATGTAATTAAAGTCTGCGTTCACATTCTTTCATACATTTTGGACTTTTTTTTGGTTTGAAATAAAATACGGTTTATTTCAATTGAAATTAGAGCTATGAAATACGGTGTACTATAAATGGAAATAATGGAACTCAGAGCAGGTGCTAAAGGTTGTAAGTGCAAGTAAGGTGCAGAAGTAAAAGAATCTTGTGAAATTTGTTAGCCTGCTATATATGCTATATAATAATAAGTGATTCATAAAATGCGTCCACTAATTTTAAGGCACAAAGCTAAAAATAATAAGCACTAATATTATAAATGTTACAACGTACACCACAGTATTTCTTCTATTTCCCCCTCTATTTTCCCCTCTTTATTCTCAATATTCTACCCCATTCCTCATTGCTCTATCCTCATCTTCCATTCCCTCTCACGCCTAAATTATGAGCATTATTATTTTTCTGTATACCCTAATGAAATTGTTAATAAAATATACAAAAGTATTAGTGACGTTGCAGATACAATATACTTGTAGCTATCTTTGTACCATCATCAGGATATTCACTACAATATATTGGCATAAACAAAATTGATGTTAAGATACCCGCACTGTTTGTATTGTTCCTTAATACTGCCAGTGTTGTGTTTAAAATTACTGTTTTTATTAGCTTATAGTGTATTGTGCGTCTCTGGTGTAAAAATTATTGTATATTTATGTAAAGTGCTACTGTAAACTAAACTTAACTTTCTGTAACGTTCCTCAAATAACTTCACTTTTTTCGCCTACTTCTTCTTCGTCCTTTCCTTCGCTTTTTTTCTCTTCCCTCTCCCTCACAAACTTTTATCATTTATACTTTCTGACCCTCCCTGTCACGTCTTTTCTTTTCTTCTCAGAAACTTCCCTTTCACTACTCAGTATACATACTCAGTTCTATTAATGTGCGGCCCTAAAGCCGCCGATGCCTGATTGTGGTTTTTCTGGTGTTTCTCAATCGCTTTAAGGCGATGCCGGGATGGTCCCTAGATTGTTCTCTCAGACGTAAATCGTACAGCTTGTCCTCGCCCTCTTAAAGCTTACTACTTAAATGTATGTAAATTCAGTGGTTGGCGGAAGAGCAGGCCCATTGGCTGAGCCTCCCATTAATAAAGACATTATTATTATTATTATTATTATTATTATTATTATTATTATTATTATTATTATTATAGTATTCAATAGACTGCGAATTTCACTGATCATTTTACGAAGGAGCTGATAACTTCTTTACACACTTTAGAGAATTCATCTTGGTGTGATGAGTGAATTTGATAGCTTTAAAAATGAGTGGTTCAGAAGATCAAATTCACATAAGAGGTAAGTGAACAGCACACGAGAATAGTGATAGTAATGAAAAGAAGACAAAACAAACAACCTTAAGATCTGGTTTCTTCAATATGCAAGAAAAAGGAAACAATCAAGTTAAGTAATATGATGTTGTTAGAGAATTCGAAGTTAATGGAATGCGACCCTTATCAACTACAATTACAAGAAGAAACATTAGAGATAAAATGTTTGAAAAAGTAGTCTATTTGAACGGAAACGTATCCAAATGTAAGCAATTGTAAACCACAAATTTTGAGAAATAAATTGTATAACTGGATCACAATTGGTTGGAATTTGTATTTTCAAAAAAATGTTTTATTACTATTTTGTATCTAAAATACTTTCGACCAAGTATTTTGAATTTGGTATCTGAAATACTTTTTTCTAGTATTTTGCGCAACTCTGATTATAGAACAAATATTATTTTTGCGAACAATGTATTACACCCATTTCATTGTCAGGAAGCGGCTCGAACTTAACCCTAACGAGAACTACTGGAAAGAAATAGCAAGGTCCATTCCAATTACGAAATCTAAAACGTTACATGAGCTTTGAAATTCAATTTACAATTCATGGAATCAAAAGTCAGGATGTTACATTGAAAATCTTATTGTGTCTATGCCTAGGCGTTGTCGCGCAGTAAAAAGGCGAAAGGTGTCTGAACATAGTATTAAAAGTGTTTAATTTGTATTAGAGAGTTTAATTTATCTTTTCGTGAGTTTAATAAAAGTTATCAAATATTTATTATAATTATTTCAAGTTATACCTTTAACAGCAGTAGATTCTGATAAAGAATTGTAGAATATTACTCCTATATTCTGTAAATTTCACTGTTTTATAGATCTTTTAAACTTAAGACAAAATTGTGTATGGGTAATTATACACTATTTTTTCTTGATTATGATGTTCCTGACTTCTTTATCTTCATAACACACTCGATGTTTGCAACTCAAGTGATGTATTTTCAGGATTGTAATGATGATTACAACTGTGAGACAGGTGATGCGTTACTTAGTACCAATAATATTAAAAAGTCTAAATAACTATATCATCAAGTCCAAAAAGTCATTCCAAATCGTCAATTTGGATTTAGAAAACATACGTCAGCTGTGCATGGACTCGTAAAGTTAACCGAAGAAATACGTGGTACCCAAGAAATTTTAGCTATTCTTTAGATGAATCCTAAGCTTTTGATAGAGTATTACACCCCGAATTAATCCATAAACTCAATGCAATAGGAGCCCCTAAATATTTTCAAGATATGAACATCCATTTTATAACAGATATATGATATGTTCTAACAGCAGATAAGCGTAGTTCCACCCGAAGCAAAACCGAAGCACGGTTACCACAAAGATCAATATTACATCCAACACAATTTAATACTTACCCAGGATATATTTTCACCTCACTCTACACACACCTCGCGGATTTCGCCCACAATACAGCTATATTTATATCTAGTCGCACCCTAGGTCATACAAGAACAAAAACACAATGTCTCTTAAATAAAATAGATGAATGATCAACTAAATAGAAGATAAAAGTAAATATAACCAACTTTCAAATAAACAAGTGTTTACTAAGACCATTCTCTGCCCGAACTCGTTATAAATACAATTAATAGGACAAAACCAAACCAGATTTACTCACCTATCAAAGTTGTAAAAGTAGTAAATATAATATGTTACGTGTAATCCATTAAAACATACCTAAGGGAGTAAAACTGAAGTAATTAAAGTACTTCCAATCAAAAAAGAATATTTTTAAACCTGCATGCGCTTACACTTCTTCTGATTCAGCCCGCTGCTGCTCAATCAACACCATTTCACTTCTCTTAAATTACTAACCGTCAATGAATTTATCCAGGAAGCTTTTTATAAAAAGCACCATTTCATTGTCATGTGTTTAGATCTAATCCAAGCCTCGACTGACTCTGTCACAACGGCCTTAAACACAAGTTAAAATCAATAGACGTCCCCGTATATGTGCTCAACACAATAACCAGTTTCCTAATAGACGGAACGCTGTCGCTGTTACTGTTGACAATCATATATCAAATTCCAGAAATAAAAATAAAAAGGAGGAATCCCGCAAAGATCTCTGCTATCTCCCACACTCTTAACACTCTTAACGTAGCAACATTCCTGTAGCATCTAACTCAAACATTGGCCAATGCACTGGTGCTATGGGTACAGTTATTCTAGCAATATAAAAATAGAATCCATAAGACGAATACTTAAGCTCAATTATTAAAAACCAAACGTAAAAATGTTTACCCTCAAACAAATGTTTATCCTCCCCCTCCAAATCAGTACCTTATTGATTCCTTGGACTCCACCCCATCAAAACAATGATGCAATGGAAAGACAATATAAATGCAACAACGTACCACATGGAAGTAAAATCCTCCAACTAAAAACAGGTAATTTAATAATAAAATTTCTCAGAAAATGCAAAAGCTCTTTAGAAACAAATTATACTACGACATTATGATTTTTGCGTCCTCTATCTTGTAAAATGCTAGGAAACCTTACTTTAATCAAATTAAAATAATTCAAAATCAATACGTCTTGACGATTACAAAGTTCCCATGGTCCGTTTCAATTTTACAGATGCACAAAGAATATCCCATACATAATTCCATTCATTACTAAGATCGCAACTCTACGCAAAACCAAGTATAACACCTTCCCCTACTTTTTTTATTAACCAACTGCACATCCCATTATAGGCAAGGACCTCCTGCTTGAGCAAGGAATTATTAATCTTTCTTTAATGAAGTGATAGGATGATGAAGGGTATAGGGACGATCACAAATAGACCCATGTCCGAGGCAGAATTCGAACCCGCGATCCTTCGAACCGATATCGCCATGACACTACTACCTTAGTGACCTCGGCTATCCGTATTGACTTTCCTTATTTAGTAGTACTCATAACACAATTCAGAGACAATAATTAAAAATAGGTTCCCGATTCAAGCATTTTTGATGATTATGTTAGAGTTGGAGAATAAATACGGCGCTCTATGAGCTTCCTTTCTATTAAGTACATTTAGGTTTTAGTTCGTTAATTAGGTTAATTTAATTCATCAAAAATTGCATATGTATAAGTAATGTATTACTTTTTGCATAGTACACTAATAGTGTATGCAAATATTTCATAAAAAATTAAGGCTTCCTTATTTTAAAGGCAACTGCATTTATTATTAAATGAACTCTGAAATGATACAACCGAATGTGGTATAGAACAAATCATTTACCTGATATTGATGATTAGTATCTTTTTTCTCATCATTGTTAAAACTTTTCCCATTCTTGGAAACTTATTTGTACAACCTATTATTTATCTTTTCCCCATGATTCCGTATTGTTGATCGAAAACTGCTTATCGATATCGTGAACCATTTAGAAATTACAGGGCGGCCCATTGTGGTGGGACTCCTGTATAAATGATACATGTTTCACTCGTACGTTTTTCGTCCTTTTAATGGAGGTTTTGGCTAAATATAAACATCGTGTTTACGAATTATATTTAAGAACAAGTACTAAACATACAATTCATTCCCTAAAACTTTCTACGTTTTTCAATACTGTTTTAGTTTTCCATAAATTTAAATTATGATGAGAAAATGCAATATCTATATATTTCTTTCATGGGATTGGTATTCCTTGGATGAATAAACCTTACATGCACATAATACAACATTCATTCGAAATTACATACTAATGATTTACTCGGCAAAGGATCGTGCGTAAATTAATAGAGAACCTAGGAGGATAAAGGATGGATCAAAAATATTAATTTCTTTATTTGATTTACGAGCGGCTCAAGTTCCAATTATGCAAAATATACAATAATCAATAAATAAATGTGCTGAAGAAATTCAAAAATTAAAGGGACAAGTAGTGGTTTGTTTACATTCGTTTAAAGTAAACACAGTATCAAACAAGATTTACGAGATGATTTAAACACGTCTGTGTCATGAGACTCCCATATTATGGTCTATATATCTAACATTGGTGGTTACCCTTGATTTATTCAATTAATGAGTTCGTGACAGGTGAAATAGAAAGAAAATGTGTAAATTATGCAAATATAAAAAAGGATAATTGGAAAATCACTATTATTAACCTACACTTCTTTGGTTACTACTTGTAACTCTAATTAACCAACACAGAAGAAAGAAACGCAACTAAAAACGCAATGAGCCCCCCGGCTATATGAGGAATGATCTTGTATTACGAATATCACCATGAGTATTGAATTCGTTTTCCTAGAGTAAAGGCGCGGAATGAACTATTAAAATATCCTACAGAATACGTATTCCCAGTATTCGAGATACACAAAAGTCATTGCCATAGTCAACACGAGCAATTACAACTAATAATGAAACAATAAATGGGATAAATAACAAATGAAATAATACGAAAATAAATGAAGTACGCCTCAAAATGGCGAAGGAGAGTATTTTAGACCTGACACGCCTTACACGGAACTTGTGCCTCGCTGAGGCGTTTCCTACGTCATCTTCCTTGCACTTCACGCGGCATTCGCACATCGAGTCGGGCGTGAAGCAACGAAGAGGCTTCGAGCAAGACAAGCGCCATTATCTGCTGCCACGTGCGAGGGCAAGGGACAGAACTCGTGGAGGTCGCGGTCGAGGCAGTCAGGACGCAGAACGCCGCCCTGCCGCCGTCCGCCGCCGCCGCCCCCCGCCCACCCCGCTCCCGCTCGCCCTGCCCGTCCTCCACCGCGCTCCCCCCGCTCGTGCCCATCCACTCCGTCGCTTCCGCCCGCTCAACCGCTCCAACCGCGCCCCGACCGAATCCTCGCTTTCGCCTGCTTCCGCCCCACTCACCCCGCTCAGACCCACCACTCCACCGACCACAAAGTCTTGCTCGGGTCCGACTCTGCAGCCCACCCCGTGCCATCCGCTCCGTCTACCACCCCCCACTCCCCCACCCCGCCTCTCCCCGCCCCGCCCCGCCACGCGCGAGAAATAGTGCTATAATGTATGACATCAACAAATACCTAGAGAGAACTCACAAGGAAGTTGTTCTGCTTTACGAACACACTACTAACGTCAATTTACATTTTCTCAACTACAAAGTGGCAATTACAAACAAGGTTCTCACCTTGACAATCTCCATTACGTCAAGAATATTGTTCTTTTCGTTAAGGTGAGTTGTTATACGTAGACAACCGAGTCAGGAAGTGCAATCCAATGTTAACTGCGAAGCCGTTCAGGAACACTGTACGTTGACGTCCATCTCACGACTGCTACAATATTAGACCCTGCTTTCAACCCTCTAGCCTGCGTCCCCAATCCACTGAGCGCAGCGCGAGGCCTACGAAATATATTTTCGATTTCTAAAGCATAATCGTGGAGGTCGCGGCTTAGTTGGAAATGAAATATTATTCGCGATGCGGCGGGGAAATATGAGGATAAAATTACCTTCAAAATCTCTGTTCGTCAACCACCAACAGCACGTGTACCAAGCTGAGTTAGTAGCCACTCACCAGAAAGAGATTCTAAATGACAGAGATACACAATCAATTATAGAAATCCAATCCAGTTCACCGAATTGATTCCGTCCACAATTTTTATAGCAAATAACTTTATTTTTGCGTGTTTTTTGCAGTATGCTACTTCTCTATAGAAGTTGAATACCATAATTTTCAAATGATTTAACATCTATCCACCAAACCCATTTAGTGTGTATTTAATAGGCTGAAATGTTTGCGCGTTACACCCTGAGGAAGGTCGCAGAATGGCGACCGAAACGTCGGCGCCTTTGCCATGGACACAGCCGGACAGCCAAGTAAACACTGACTCCGGCCGCGGAAGCCTACGCTCTCAGTGTGCTTTAAACTATTACGAAGTATAATTACACCTCTTACAGTAATTTTAGAAAACCACATTAAAATTCTACTACAAAAGAAGAGTAGAACCAAATTATAATGCAAGGTACATTTGAGCAGCATGAACAACAAACTTATGTACAGTAAAATAATTATATTTAGATTTAGATTTATTAATAATTCTGCAATTAAGTGTGAGAGGTTGGTGGCAGAATACACTAACTTAACATTAAAGAACTTAACAAATATACAAAATCTACAAACTATACAAAATCATGTGAACATAATAATAATATGCTGCACTGCACATAATAATAATAATAATAATAATAATAATAATAATAATACTTAATTACATAGAAGACATAGTTAATTACACTGAATTTTATTAAATATATTTATAACACATATCTACATTTAAAAAACTAATTTATTTTTAAATTTGCGTCGTCATTGCCAACAATATTATTTATTAAAATAGCAGCTTTCGATGGCTTAGCCATCATCATGAGTAACTGATGATGATGGCTAAGACATTGAAAGCTTTTATTTTAATAAGTAATATTGTTGGCAATGACGACGTATATAATTATTTCATTGGAGATGCTAACGAAAACTCACCACAATACCTGTATTATGTACAGTACTTTAAACATTATGAAGAGAAAATAGTCAACGACGGATTAATTTAATTAATAAAATCTATGCTAAAACAGTGTTTAAAAGTAAAAAAAACTTTTAGTAATAAAATTATTTGACCACGTTTTGCAGCCTATATTTTAAATGAAGTACGAAGTTCTGATTTTCTCTCCCACATTCAACCGCCTTAAGAACATAACGCAACAACCCTCAAATATCGTCGGTACACAAGAAAATAAACACATCACAAATATCCTCATTTTTTTAGTAAAGTGAAGAAATAACTTTCGAAATTGATCATTTTTCTTAGTAAAACTTTCTTAAAGGTGGGTCAAAACAGCAGAAATAAATGTAGAAAAAAATTTTTCATAACATCAAAAAACAAACACACAGCAACTCTGTGGATAACGTTCTCCTAAAAACAAACAATTTTAGATGAACCTCTATTCTTGGAGGATTATGTGAATTCAGCGCGAGGTTTGTTCTGCATTTTACTCAAATAAGGCTATAAGATTGAAACATCTGTTTTCAGAACGGATAATTTAATACGTATGCATTACTTGCCCAAGATGAGCAATGAAAGAACAGTGAAATATGTTCCATTTAGAATAGCACATTTTGATGATTTATCAATTTCCACATTCAAATCTTAAGATTAGCTCTTTATGTGGCTCATGCACAAGCTTTTAACCAAAGCGCACAACTACCTTCCAGACAGGTGATGATGCGTAATGTGACAATATAACGTCTGTGAAGTGATTTCCAAAATCCGTTAATCAATATCTCGAAGTGCCGCCGAAAATAAATTTTCTTCGATTAACCAACATTTTGAGTTCTTTCTCTTAAATTGTATTGTAGGGAATGAATAATTGCTACAAAGCATAATAAAATGGTGTTATTGACGTTTGTGTTATCCGGTTTGTGGTGTCCAGTTTGACTGTACATTGAAATTCACAGTTTCAATGGCATATTAATAAAAAGTATTTTTGTATTTTGAAAATACAAAATACTATAAGAAAGTATTTTCTATTCAAGTTAAAAATACATGTTCAAATATGTATTTTTGATACAAAATGCAAATTACAAAACTATCTAAAATACGTATTTTAAATTCAAGTATTTTCGATACTGCCCAACTCTGTCGACAGTTAAGAAAATATAGGTAAAGGAAGTAGAAATTTATATATATTTGATTGGTTGTAAGTATTAAGAAACTTAACTCATACTTCGCCTTTGCTCTCTGACATAATGTTGAATCATCTTTTAAAATGCACAAGTTTGTTTCACCAAAGTGCTGAGCTATTGTCGGCAACTACGTATCTTGAAAATATTCTTGTAGACTTGTTCAGTCACTTATCCGCTCACAATGTTTGTAAGACCAACTTTGTTAAAGGATATGCAGTCCCAAAGCCTGGAAAGCCCTGACCAGGAGATTACCTTCGTGTACACAGTCATTTTATCAGTAAAAAGTGACTTCTTTCTAGGACGACGTGCCAAAAGACATGCACTAAAAAGACGCCTTTTCACCGTTACACTACTACTTTCACACCAGAATGTTCCTTCCATTCCATTTTTAGATCTATTGATGATGATCGGCGAGTTTTCAAACACAAGCGCTTCATCATTCTGTCTTGGGATGAGGTTGAAAGTTGCTTAATGCTTTCAGTCAGCAACACCAGTTTTCGCGATTTTTGTCAACAAACGCGAAATTGATGACTGAGCACAATGTAAGCGAAAAGCTATTTTACGGATCGAATGACCCTCCTTGAACAAAGCATCAGCTGTAACATTTCGTCCTGGGCGTCAACTGCACGTACTTCATTGTGCACACCGCTAGGGATGAATGAAAACTCACAGCGTGTGTCTAACGTCTCTTTATACCTGAAGAAAGGGCTGATTCGATCCCTGACACTCGTTATGCAAACTAAAGAAACGTTGAAAGAAGGTCGGATGCAAAATAAAATGCTAAATAGATTTTTGAGAGAATATTGAGTTAAGAAAATACGGAATGATCATTGTCTTTAGTTTTTTTTCTATTCGTTTTGAAAGAGTTGGCAAAAGGCTTATTAGTATAAATTTCTCTGCCTATCTATGTTGTTGTTCTTTTTGCTTTTTGTTTAGGGATCGGAATTATGTTTCATTTTTTCACATTATAGAAAAATAGACTCCCCTGAGTGAGGAATGATAAAGTTTACTGATATTTGCGATTGCGGGTATGGCCATGTGTTTTAATACCGTGTTGCTAATTTGATCATGTGCTGAAGCTTTCTATGGAAGAGGCGGTAGTTTTTGATTCGGGGCTCACTGGTCAGCGTGCTCGCTTTCCTTGACGCGATCCTCGGTTCAATTCCCGGTCGGGGTACATAATAGTGCGCGCTTTCCTTGCAATATGCCTGTATCTGTAGCATGACAATGAGAAAAACTTATTCTCAGGCTGACAAGACCAGAATACGGCATGCCTATGTGCTAACCGCACGTACCCCTTGACCTGTGGCCGGGACGCCGCTGATAGGCCCTTTGCCCCGACAGAAATTGTCGAGCCAGTACCGAGACTGTGTTTTTCGACTTCTGTTTGTGGGCGCAGGCAGGTAGCCCCAGTGTCAGAGCGCCCTTAGCGCGCCCTTGATAACGTCCGCACCTGCTATCTGCGCGTTGCGCAAGCGCTCGCGCGCGCGTGCGCATGCGCTCCCCGCAATCTGCAGGCGACGCCCGCGCCTGCGCGTCCGTACGCCCGCCGTAGGCCGATAAGCGCATGCGCAAAACGGTGCACCGGAGGGGCATGCGTCACTGGAAAGCCTCCGATACCGGAGCGGCAAGCAGAGAAAATGGATTTTGCGGGTAGTAGACGGTACACAACTGCGGCGTAAAAAGATAATAAATGCGGAATTTGCAAATTATGTACCATTAAAAAAAAGTTAATTTTTTCTCGTCGTTAAATGCGTTTGTATAAGAATTTTTTTATCAAGGGAATTAATTGAAATTTTCTGTCTCATAAGAATTAATAGTTGTTCCGCATTTCTTTTTTTCTCCATATTCTTCAGTTCTAGTCTCAACATCCAATGTGTCTGTCAAAATTATTTATATTTATTATACATATCTTACCAGCAAACATGAGCATATTATCCTACATATTTCTTCTTACTTGTTTCTTGTGTGACTTGTAGCACCATTTATGTGTCCAGTATTAACTGTTTGTGATAAAATAAATGTGTCCCGGGAAACATTCATAATATTTTCAAAATTTGATTAAAACGCGTCATGAACAGCCATTGAACATGAAATATTTGCTGTTAGAAATACTGAGTAGAATTATTTAAAGCCGAAAAATGCATAAAAATATAATGAACTTGACTATCTTAATTGCATATTTTAAGGAAGTTGTTCCAAAGTAGTAGTTTTATGCGATGATATTTTTACTTTTTCTACTTGGCTTTTATAGCATCACATCATGTTACACAGTTTTGTGTTCATTGTACAGCTTTTTACACTCACTCAACCATAATTATTTTAAGCATGCGTGCGACACATTCATACCTTATGCTTTATATTTCTTGTACGTTAGGAGTTAAAAGATCTTCAAATGAAATACATGAACCTCATAAACGTCACTAAACAACTACATGAAAAAATTGGTATATTTTGATTTAAAAAATCTTAATCAACTAATTTCATGTTCTCTTAGAAAAGGTCAAGAATACATAGCATTTAACTCCTTCTTGAGCTTTTTATTTCCTCATTATTAGAAACACGAGTCCCTATTCGAGTATCTCATTACCCTGTGTCTTGTGTCTCAATATAAATTAACCAAGTTTATTATTTATAATTAAAGTTGTTATAAATATAATTAAATTATCATGTATCATTTTTCCTAACTATAACGATTCATTACGACGAACAATTTTTTCCCTGTCATTTTACAATGGAAATGCTACAGAAGAACGTGCTATATCTTTACAGGAAAAAACGTTTTGGGTGTCTCTAAAACACAAAAATGGATTTTTCATACTCATATATGTTGTTTATTACTTTCTTCTCTATAAAATAATTTTAAAATCAAAAAAGTGTCCACGAATTGAAAAAGTGTTTTTTTCATATCTAACCGGTATAGTTGGCTACGGGCTGCAACTGATACTACAGAAGCAATTCTGACCGGGAGGTCCTAGGGTTCGCTTCTCGCCGGTGGCAGGACTTTCGACACCACTACTCGTAGCTAGGAGTCCTCGAGCTACTCGTAGATGTCTTGGAGCAGTTCAGAGGCTGTCTGGAAGAGAATTTAGCGGGCAGCCAGAACGGTTATTTTCCGTGGTTTCTCCGATCCACACCGGACGAATGCAGAACTCCAGATCTCGGACCCCTGATTGATTTTTTCTTCCTCTTGCATGACCTATCCTCACTCCTTATTTACACTCACCTACACTTACTCGTACATGCCCTAAACTATCACACATGCCGGGAGCGTAGAATTTGTCCCGCCTAGACCGGTGTTTACTATTGCTCCGAGGAAATCCCCTGCAAGCGGATGAGTAAGTTAGCATCGAATCAGCGAGGGAAGACCACTGTCACCTCCAGCAATAATAAACATGCATTATACGTTCAGGACGAATGAGCATAAATAGTTGGCGCGCCCGGAAACACTTAGCAATCACTGAATCAATCGCTAGCCCATCGTTCTGCCCGCGTGCTGGGGCGTGAAGGGGAAGGAAGGGGTGGTCGGTTGGCATTGCATCGCGGGGAAGCACCGGGCGCCGGGTCGGGCTGCGTCGCAGCGGCGGCGCCGGCGGCGTGGGCGGCTCACATGCACGCGCGCGCCGCGCCGCCCCAACCCGCACGCGCTGCCTCCGGGCCTAATACCTGAGTCGCGGCCCCCCGCCGAAGCCGGAAACGGCGGACTGCAATAAAAAAAAAACGCGCGCGCCACCGCGGAGCCCCCTGCGCAACGCGCGCTAAACGACCGCGCCCACGCCGCCTGCGCCCGCCCGCCCCTCCACGCCGCGCACACTCCGCAACCCTCATAACAAGGCAATTTTTTTGTTATATGGGGGTCGCATCGGACATCAGTCAATAGCGGGACCACTAATTGCATTTAACGGTAATAACTGTCCAAAAATGACACTGATACGGTGATGATAGGCGTGAAGGACCGTACACACAAATATAACCACCGCCAGCGCGGGACTCGAACCGCGAATGCCTCGCGTCCGAGTCGCTCTCGCTTAACGATCTCAGATCATCGCGGAACCGTCTTTATAGTTTCTTTGTATATATTCCTTCTGAGAAAACAAGCAGCCAGAAGGCTTGTGTCGCCAGGAGGGGCGACTAGAATTGCTGTTACTATTGGGCGTCGTTAACCAGGGCCAAACGACGTTAGTCGGTGAAAGTACGCGCTGCCGGGGAGGAAGGGTTGAGCCTGAACATCCGGGAGTTTGCGCTCGGCCGGTTGACTCAGGTAGTTGCCCGCAGAGCAAACCATATACCCGGAGGCTGTAACTCGAGGAGGTGCTGCCCGACGAGCCTCGTTTACGGAAGCAGCAGCCAATGAGATCTGTGGGGGGCGCGCGTAAACCAAGGCTGGACCGCGAGGCCTCGCGCCAGCCGGAGAGCCCGTATCTATGACGAGAAGTGGTGGGGTGTCAACCTCAACTATTAAGCGCGCCATCGCTGCGCCCGCGTTCTCAGTGGTCAAGTTTGCATCGGGAACGCTTGACGTTGTACAAGGGTGTAGGAGTGTGGGCGAGATGTCGGAGAGTAAAGGCCAGGACATATTCTCAAGCTGTGCTGTAGGAACACGGTCGCCAACGATCGGGTTAATTTTCTGGCGTCAGGGCATGTCAACTGTAATATTCACGGACCGAGGTCCGATAGCGCGCATCAACGGTTGCTTGTGTATTTCTGCCTGGGATAAGCAAGTTTCAGAAAGGACAAAAGGTTGCGGCAGTATTTTAATATTAGCAATTCATTGTAACTTGTACATAATCTTTGAATATATTATTTTTTTTTGTTATTGAAATTTATTTCTTATTTCACTACGTCACACTATGTAATCTAGTGGGAATGCGCGGCATACCGACATATTTCCCCCTTTGGGTGTTATTAGTCAAGAGTTACTTAGATTTGAAAACAGTATATGATATCATTTAAAGATGTCCAAGTAAATGAAGCTTTAAAGCAACATTTAAGCCACGAGAATTAATATGGCTTAAAATGGCTTATAAAGGTGGGAAATATCTTAAATTTTCGAGCAGCAAGGAGGCACGCCAAAAATTAGATACAGGGGGATGTGGCTATAGAAAACGTACAAGAAATCTTCAATATTTTATCTAGAAAACGCCCATATCATTATGTTGTTCCGTATTACTTCTTGAAGACTGATGAAGGGTGGTTTACATAAAATTTGGGAAATAAACAATCACAACTGAGACGTTTCTAAAAATGTAATGTAACTGTTTTGTATTTACCAATATATCTACCTGTTTGTTGTATGCAATTTATATTAAGAAATCCTACAAATGAACCACATGTAATTACAATTACTCAAATTTGTTGGTGAAAATACACGGGTAAGATAATTGGCTGGTCATTGCGATTACTTACATTCCAACAACACTTCAATAATACTCTTCGAACTGAAGAAAACTCACACAATGAAATCATGGACAAATGACAGCAGATAAAGAGTTCATTCCATTAGTTTTATATTTTTATTGAAATGTAGTGTTTACTTTATATAACCTGTTAATAAGAGCAGGCGATACAATATTTGGAACCCACTTCTTTTATTTAATGCAGATTCTACATATTTGGGTGAGGTGAAGGAGCAAACGTTTTCGAGAAAAAATATCCGTAGTGATTTAATTATAAATATTATTGCCAATATTTCCAAATGTTACAGTTCTGAATGAACATCGGAACTATGCCTTACTTATAATTACATTTCGAGAAAAACGAAATAGAGAAAAAGTGATCAGCAATTTTCCAGAAAATGTTCAACATGTCGTAGGTACGTCATGTAACCCTCCCTCAATTCAAATATATTAGTGATCTCCAGAACGACAAAACTAGATTTTCCTTCGGACGTATTGCCCAAATTTTAGTTCAAAAGTTTCTAACAGCGTTATGCGTTACACATCCTCCATATATAAAAATCGATTTTCGGGTACAAAATTTTATATTTCCTTTCCGCCAGCGCCAATCTTAACAATCATTGGAAAAGCTCTGACAGATCTTTATCCTGACGTGTGTGAGAAGGTAAGAAGTTATTGAAAAGAACCTTTAACACGGATTTTACGACCGATATTAAAGATAATATTGCTGAGTTGATTCCAATACTTTTCCTCCCTATAATGTAGTATCGGAAAAGTAATGAGGTGATATCAATACATTTTCCCTACACTACAATATAAGGAAGGAAATTTAAAAAAGAGATAGAGAGACAGACAGACGTGCAGAAAGACAGATAGAATCTGAAAAAGAAGGAAAATTTAAATAGAGAGAAGTTGACAAGACAAATGTGATGTGTGTAAGTAGTAGAAAGATCTTGCTAAACAGGAATCACAATGATTAAAGGTAAAAACGTTGCTTTGAATATAAATGCGTAAATGTTGAAATATATGAGTTTATTACTGTCATTTGTAAGAACATCTAAATATGAAGTTTATATTATAAACTCTAAACAACTTCTTGTGAATAGATAAATTAATAAATATATATAGATAGATACATAGATAGAGCAATAGATAGATAGAGCGATGAATAGAATTGATATTCTTAAGGTTTAACAGGCAGCAGCAGATTTATAAGTTGCAAATCAATACAAATTAAAAATTACACCGAAATAAGAACAATACAACGCAAAGCGTGGAACATTATATATCCACTAATCAATATTCGGAAATCAAACTAAATCATTAGTTTATTTACTAGTTTTGTTATTTACACATCCTTCGTGTGTTTCTATGTACTTCTGTACTGCATACACTCTGCACACACACGCATTCTTTAGAAACACAACCCAAGATTGACATACTACATTTATCGCAATGCCAACAGGCTTAGTTATATATACTATGTGCAGGTAAACCACGCATTCCCCATTTACACACACACACATACACTCACAAGCGCGCGGGATCATTTCTCACTTATGAACACACACACACACACACACATTATTTATCCTCTTCTTTACGCCTTACGCCTTCCTTTATCTCAACGTACATCCAGCAGGGCCATGGCCTCCCCACACACAGCAAATTGCGCTGACGATTGACATGACACTGCTCTGGATCCCGCAGACACACGGACACACTGATTCATGCCCACGCGTTTGCCGGATTTCATACATCCATTCAATAAACACACTTTTACCGAATCACACACACACACATCCATGCCGATTTTTAGAACGGATCTCACCATCCAGCGGAGAGGAACACCGCGAACCTTCAGATATGAAATGTTCACTACACTGATTGTAGTAGTTGACGTGCCCAGAAGCGTCAATCAACCGTCCATTAATCTGCCCCACCCTACCCCGCCCTCTCCGCGTCTCTCAGTTCCTCCATCCCTGTGTTTCGACCTCCCTGTCTCCCTCCCTCCAGCCATTCTGTTCCTCCCGCATTCTCTGCCCCGACGTGGAGTCTAGAGGTCCCTCTGTTCTTAGCACTGGTCGCTGTTTTCAATGCTTCCTTCGTATCCGCAAGGTAATCCTGTAACCATTGGTTTGGGAACTGTCTACACTTTGAATGTTGTAATGTCATTGTTTTACTCTTTTACGTAAATTTTTAAAACTATAGGTCTTTTTCGAAGTCATAACGAAAATATTAACTACTTAATACTAATTCAACTAGAGGTAAGTGTAACGGGCATACTATAGTACTAGTAGCGTGTAAGCGACTCTTGCAGTTCTCTCGTTTTGTGCTGTGGTATGTCATGTGATCTGCTCTGAAGCAATCAGCTTGCGAGGATTTGTTTTTTCTCACAGCTAGCGTTCCGCGTTGCCGCTCATCTGACTCAAACGAAAACGTAGGACAAATAAGGTTCGGTTGTGGCGAAGATTACGAACATGATATCAAGACGTGTAGTCGCCTTTCAGTAAGTGTTTGAGATTTAATTTATCGGTATTGGTTATGTAGGTGGTGCCATGAGCGTAGTAACGCGTGGCAACAGCGCATAGCACTGTCAGTCATTTATACGATGCCGGTACTGTAGATGTATTGTGAGTGACCGTGTGTTTGTGGTATATGTTAAATATGAATGCTTCTCAGAATGATGATTCAGTTTTTGTAACTTTCTATGAATAGTGAGATTATAGCAACATTGTTTACCGGGATTGTGAATAAGAGAATGTTAATAATTTTACGTCATTGGTAAAATTACGTTATTTACTACGTGCAAAACACGGACTCTGTTGTGTCAGAACAACCCATTGACAAAAATTGAATCTGATTGCCAAAATTGTCCAAATCGATTATTACATGATGAATACTACGTTTCTTCTACTTTATCTTAATGTCGTTCATGATTTTTCTTTATGATTATGCAGTGAACTTTCAAATTTGACCTCAATGGTTAAATGTTCCTTTGTAGTTTTTGCCCGTCCATTGTTTCTTTCACGTAAAATCCGCAAAGGGCCACGTGACTCCTAGCGCCCGCCAGACGCGTATTCCCTGATTCGAGCAGTATCAGAAGAGATCGCCCAATCTCACGCCCCATCGAAGACGAGCCGCTCGCGAAGAAGCAGGCGTGAAAATTGTGATCTGTTTTACGACGTTGAAGAGGCGGGCGCTCTCTCGGAGAAATCTGGGAAGCCCGGGAAATCCCCTGCACCGGGAACGGCGTCGCTGGATTCGCTGCGTCATTTGTGGACGGGGTACGAGCTGCCGAAATACGCCTCTGATGCACCAACTTGACGTAGAGACCAGAAAAGTACGCCGTCTGAAAAACAAGGATTTCAGTGGGTCCGCTGTGTTTCAGTTGTGAATATTTACACCCGTCCCGACATGTTTCTAAAATGAATGACATTTAACCAATCGGACACTTAATGGAATTTCAATACAGATTTTCAATTAATGTTTTTCTACATTTACTAAGGAAGAGGCTATTCAGTTGACTCATGGACTAAGTGCTAGCTTCCCCTGGTGCGATCCCGTGTGCGATCCGGTCGGGGCAAAATAGAGCTGTAGCTTCCTAATACAATCGTTTCAGTTTCTTAAGATCTGTGACGAAAAAAATATCGAGCAGGCTAAGTATGTTAGATAAGGTGAAGGGAATACATAATCTCCGCCATACTTACCAGCGCTCTTTGCTCTAGGCGAAAAAACTAAATAAAAAACTGGTCCCAGGCCTGGGAACACCACTAGCTGACAAACGTCGAATTTATCCTACCCTAAAATTCCATATACATACATACACATTAAAGAAGGAGTGATGTTGATGTTTAAGTTGTTATCTGCTGAGCACTGAAAACAAATTCTGCTGAGGAAAACGTATGACGAACCCTAACTCATCCGTAATATGTAATATTAGTGATGTAAAATCTCTAAACAGTGATGTTTTATTAGAACCTTTTGTTCAATTTAAGTTATACCATATGTCTCATAAGTCTCTCTAAGTAGTATTTCATACAAGTTTCTCTTTTAAACTTACACGAGAGCAGTTATCAAACAAGTATCTGGTTTTGAAGCGGCCGCCAAGTGCTTATGCAAATGCATTCTCGAGCGGACGTTTCTCCTCTATGGCAAAGAAAACGCAACGTGTTCTACTTGTCGTGCGGTTCGCCGCGCCTCCGACTAAGGAATATGAGACTCATGCTGAGACATGCGGTGATGTACACACGTTGTATTTCAAAACCACTAAGAGAGGGAAAATTAGGAAAATAGCTTTGCACTAGCGTTACAATTTGTTAGTGAATTAATTTATAAAACAAAACTAGAATAAAAACCACAATAAATTGAACCGTTAAGTACTGGTTTCATACCGTGCGTAAGCAATAAAGACCAAATTGTTGTCTGCGAGTTGAGGGAAATAGTTGTGTGTAAATAAGATATCACGAATATTTTCATACATAATAACATTTTCGAAACAGTCGACGGAAGACTACATAGGAAGGATCCATTTCTCCTGGAATATCTCTTCAAGAAGGATTTATTCACAATGTGCAATTGAAGAAAAGATCATCATTGGTTTCATTTGACAGTTTGTCAATTCTTCACCCAAGGGATTTTCAATATCCCTCTCTCTGACGAAAATAGCTATTTTGCACCTTGAACCCAGTTATTCTTGAATCTAACGCTTTCCATCAGTTTTCTCCAGGTTATCGCTTTCCTCATATCTCCCTTACCATTATTTATCCATCATAAATGCCGTTATCATTTGATTACATCACCACTCATGACCTCGTCGTTCTCAGCAGTTGCATGTATCCTATAATAAACAAATAATTAAACAAATAAGTGAATAAGTGGACTGAGGGTAGGCATTTATTCAGTCTATGCTATGTAAACGAAGATATTCGTTTCACTCACAAGATCATCTCTTCGATGTCCTTCTATGTTTATATGAGATATATGTTTGGCGACTTCTTGACGGAAGAGTTCTTCAATTCCCTCGGATGTGGGAGCATGTCTCTATGCCGGAGCACTGAGCTGTGGCCGGAGTCGCTCAGGGAACCGTGCGCGGGCGGGGTTGGGGCGTAGTGCGAGTGCACGCCGCGCCGTGGCGTGGGCGTGGTGGCACGCGGGGGGTTACGCGCCTACTCGGCCGTCGCAGTCTCCTCCGCCGGCTGTGGCCGCCGCTGCCGCCGCCGCCCTCGTTTCGATTAGGAACGATGACTGGCGCTTTCCGGCCCGCCGCCGCCGCCTCCCGCGCGCAGGCGCGTCGCAGGCCGACAACCCGAGCTCGCTCCATCGCCCTCGCCCTTCGCCCCTCGGCCCGTCTCGCCTCTCACGTCCCCCACGCCGCCGCCTCGCCTCTCACGTCCTCGCAAATGCCTGCGACACGGCGATCGCCGCCGGCTCACAAATAGAAGCCATCCGTTTTCGCTTGCGTTAAGAATTGCCAAATTCACTCATGGAAAGTACACACTATACAATAAAGGGTGTAAAAATGCCTGTACCTGAGTTTGGAACGGATGTGAATTGTTTTTACAGTCGCAAATGCCTGTGCATGGCGACCGGTGGCTTGCAAACTCAGGAGACTGCGAAGGTACAGGTACGCCCCCCGCGTTCACGTTAGGGGTCTCAAAATTCACGAGTCGAGAGTACATGGTACTCACTTCTCGTAACACATGTGTAAAAAAGTTTATATACGAGTTGCACTGGGATATAAATCGAAGGTGATGGTAAAGATTTGCATTGCAAAATGCAAACTATTAGCTCTTGCACGAAGTGTATATTTAGAAGTGCCACAGTATCTGAAGAAGCGTTACTTTGTACTTTTTTTCATTCTACTTACTCCTACGAAAGAATAATGGTGCTATGTTTCTCATTCATTTCAGCTAATAATTATTGATGATTGGCAGCAACAGCTCGTTAATTTAAGAACAGAAAAGAAGATTACATTTATTATTATTCAACAGATAGCAATAACTAACAGTGTTACTACAACTCTGTTATCTTAGATCTAGTTACGAACGTACCTAAAGAATAGTTGTATCAGCACAAATGAATGGACGAAATAAACAATCACAGGAGAAATGATTTTAAATACACATTTTTAGTGAGAGAAACAGTCAAATATAGAAGAAAAAAATTTGGTGAAAAATATATAATTTGTTCGTGATCTCGTAAGTAGATGCGTTGCTCACATATGAAAATATATTGCAATACCTCCATGAGGATTCAAACATTTAACATTGATTTTGTTTTACCCTACAAGCTATTCTCCTCTAGGCATCATAATGACGGCCCAATACGCAGTTCAGTCCTCCCTTTTCTGTTATGAATGCATGAGCTGGGAACACTCATCTTTACATTCGAGGTGCATTGCGCAGGTCTAATTGCCGTTTCTGTGATTATTATTGCTTTCCTTATTTGAAAGCTTTATGTCCAGGCATTGAGAGTGAGGGGCAGAACCAGAAGATGAATTATGTTTTTTGTGGGAGTCTTTATGAATATTCTTTGTTCCTCTTGTTATTTTAACATCTCTCCCGGAAATGAACTCATGGAACAGGTAGGAGGTGATACTTAAAAGTATCTTTTGCACTGAAGACAAATACATGATGTGTCCAATTGCTTTAGAATAAAGTGCGTCCTGTTGAGAGTGTGAAGGAAAGGGAAAGGTAACGGTAATTATATTATTCGATGGATACGCGCCTATACTCCTCATGGATGCTACCGTTCTCATAAATTACGAAATGGCCCTTATGGTATGTACTGAAAGAGGTGCGTGATCTTTTGAGTCTACATTATAGAAGTTCTAACATTTATTTATGATTAATGAACTTGTATCTGGGCATTGCATTGTTTAAAGTTTCAAAAAAAGAATCTTAATGTGCCTGCCAACAGAGTGTCAGTAATAAAAACAAGGAAAAAATCTGATAGCTCTATATAATATTAACGCATTTTCAACTTTACATAGCAATTTCAATTTGTATGTATTTATTCATTAAGCAGATTTTATTGAATATATAAATTTTATTGTTTGGCCTGTAAACACACCATCTTTATGTTCGTGAAGTAAGAATACAGTATGAAATATAAAAAAAACTAATAATGAAAAAAGACTGGTCAGATATGGTAAGATGGTTGAAATAATTTATGCTACATTCATTTATTAAATTCACTCCTACAGTGGTTGTGACTTCACTTTCTGTGTACGATAACCTTCTTCCCAGTGTAAATTATATATTACAATTTGTTACAACCTAACTTGTCTTTTACAACCTAACACTGAAATGTTGTTTTGAGAATTTTACAGTAAACATTTCAGCTGTCACTAGAAGGCAAATAGCGAATAATCGCATCACATGTCTATTATTTAAATACAACACTACTACTTCAAAGTTATATGTATCATCATCATGGAGCTATTTTAACGTCAGTTTGACCTTTTTCGTTGTCAACGAACGCTCTCTGCTCCTAGTTAAAACTACTGCACCCAAGAGAATCATGATCCCAACCTCCAATCTGTAACTCCATTATGTCTCGTAAGCCCATGTACACCATTTTTCTTATCGAGAATTGATATTAATATTCGAGAGGACCTTGATGTATTTGTACTCCAGACCGTTACTGATTACAAATATGTGAATTGAAGGTGTATAAATCGTACGTAGAACAATCGTTTGTGCAGTGTCTCATCAAGCAAAGATTACTATCAAATATCTTCTTTTCTTCTTCTTCTTTTTTTTTTTTTTTTTTTTTTTTTTTTTTTTTTTTTTTTTTTTTTTTTTTGTAAAAAGAACTACCCAAAATCCATACATTTATGATTGTTGCGTGCAGGCGTGCTCGAAAGAGCCCATACAACGACGATCAGAGGACAGGCTATTTGTGGGGTTTGAGTCACACGCAGCACAACGCCTGAGGGAGAAGCAGGACATTTGCTCGCGGCCCATGCAATATCCGAACCCTCGGTGTTCTTTGCCTTTTCAAGCCTAGCTCAATTGCTGCTTGCAAGCGGCTCCTGCGCAGTTCGCCGCCCAATCCTCGCAGGCGGGCGCGCATCCGCTTGGCTTAGCAGGTGCGACAGGGCGCTTCTACCGCCCACTCGAACAACCCACACACGCGCTACCTGACCAACCCACCCCGCCGCCCGTCACGCCCCGCCA